>BLSH010397643.1:820111-844033 GCA_018402905.1 Glandirana rugosa | reverse complement strand
TCCCAACTCACTATGGTCTCAATAAACTGACTATTTTCTGTGGTGTCGGAAGGTCATGTGGACTTATTGATCTGTTCAGGTTTTCTATACCTTCTTTAGGTGGTGTAGCGGTTGTCCTACCTCCACCAGATACGACTAAAGAATTTTGATACGGTCAGAGGGGACGGGTTCTGGTCATTAGAAAGAGGTAATCTCCAAGTCCGAGAACTGAGCGACTATTTCTCGTTGCTGTAGTAGTAGTTCAGTCGACTATTCCCTCCACCGTATCAGGAGGTCCTATCCCAACTGATGTAAAGACTCCGGTGATCTGAAGAAAGACTGTGATAGTGAATATTCTTTGAGTTTTGTCTGGGGTGAGACAGTAAGTGCGTTAGAAACTAAAGTATCAACCTGTTTAGAAAACTCTAGAGTGGGGTCTGTTTTGAGTTTCTTATAAGTGATAGTGTCAGAAAGAAGTCTAGTGGCCTCAGAAATGTAGTCAACCCTATCCTGGAGGACTATGCCACCTCCCTTATCAGCTGACTTGATGATGATGTCGTTGCTCTTTATCAGCGAGTCAAGAGCCTGAACCTCTAATGGAGAAAGATTACTGGTCTTGGGCAGGGGAGACTGGCATAGTTTTAAGAAATCAGCATAGACCACCTCCATCCTGTTGGCGATGTGGTGGATTTCTTCCATATCTTTTGGACTTGTCTAGTTATTCAGGTGTACTGGAAGGCTGTGGTGTCTTTTATCAGTCAAATAACTCTGGTATCACTCAACCCTCACCTAGCAGCTGTTTACTAGACCTTGTTGAGGGTCTCTCGCCTACAAATGCTGGCAGAACTCTACTCTTATTCTACACCAGGAAGGCTATTACCCTTCACTGTAACAGCCCAGGGCTCCTTCAATTGATTATTGGAAGCAGCTGATCAATTCACAACTACCACTACAGTATACAAAGTAACGTATATAAACAGAGGATGTATTCGCAAATTTGAAAAAGTGTGGGCAAAATGGCTGGAAGATAGTGATACTGATATTGGAAAGTGTTTTGCAAGTTTTCTGTCATGTGCCAAGGATAAAGAGCTACTTTAGTTATTACTTGAGATATCCTGTACTTGGCTGGGGGCCGATGATAAGATATTATTACTGTCATTGTTATGGGCACATAGAGCCTTTTAAAACACGCAATTCTTGTGGTTCACTTTGGGTTTTTTTTTTTTTTTTTTTTTGTTTTATTTGGAGTTTTTCTTTGTGTTTTGTCTTGTGCGGGTTAGTCTGATCCTGTGTGTGTCAGGCTCCTGCTTTTGTTCTCTTACGCGTTAAAAAATAATATAATAACATTGTTCAAAAAAAGATAGTTTTGTTGTAGTTTAATAACTGAGGTTTCATTATCCCCTATTTTCCCAAGTGAAATTTTAAAAATTTACTGCAACTGTATTATTTGTACTTGGTGAATAGTGATATCTAAAATTGGCTCAGATATTGATTTATACAATGTAGTGAAACCTATTCTTTCTAGGTTGTATATAATGTGGGTCTCTGCATTTGCCTCTTTGACATAACTAAGCTGGAAGACTCCTATATTTTCCCTGGTGATGGCGCTTCTCACACTAAAGGTTAGTTCTTAGTATTATTATTCTGTTCTTACCCTTCAGAAACCAGGATGAAAACCTCCTAGCATTATTTACCATTGCATGAGTTTTATTCTACTGTTTTGTGTCAACTAAAAGTCACCATGCAGATTTAGTTTGGACCTCCTAATTGGGTATTCATTTGCGGCATACAGTTCTTGACAGATATGGCCATACATGGGAATGCCAAATTCAGCCAAGCTGATTTTGCAGATCCTGTGGGAGGGATTGAAATTTTGTTTATAATTTTTATTTATTACATTTTTCAATATATACAACACACATTCAGGGGATCAGATATGAGTTACTGTGAATAAGAAAAATATTTTACATCTTAAATATAGCCATTACAACCTTTTAAATTAATAATTATCTTATAATCAAGGCCTCAAATTTCTATCACAGTTTGTTTATCAATTCTCTTTGTCATGTCTTAACCATTTTTAGACCTAGGTAATTTACGACCATGTATTTGCCATTATCTAATCAATCTACATATCACTTCTATACTGTAGTTGCGTACTTGTGGTTCCCTCCATGCTCATTGCCCATTTACATGTAGGCCCGTCCACGTCCGGAACCCAAGTCCTCCCGCCCTATCTACGATTCATCTCACAAAATAGAAACAAAAAAGAAAAAAGGGGGGGAGAAAGAGGGGGGAGGGGGATTTCTATCTCTTCCTATCCAATAGAAGGGAGAGATAAAGGAATGGGCCCCGGGGTTCTAAGATTACTTATAATTATTTTAACAATGATCCAGAGGTTCGGTATTTGTCCCATGTCTCCCTAAAGCATTCCCGAGAACCAATCTCAGCGCTGATTGTCTCCTCTAGAAGACACATTTCGCCCATCTCACACGCCCATTCTGCTACTGAAGGGGCATTCTCTTTTCTCCAGGAACGGGCAATAATTCTTCTTGTTGCTGTTAACATATGTCGCAGGATTTCTCTCTTAAAAAACTTTTTGAGAACCAGGAATTATTGACAATATAAAAATGAGTATATCTGGTTGTAAAGTGGAGTAAAAACTTCTCTATATATCTCGAATATGTCCGCCCAGAGTTGTCAGACCTCTGGGCAGTAATACCACACATGAGACATATTTTCTTCCGCTCTTTTACATCTCCGACACATTTTTGAGGTATTTTCCCTGATTCTATGAAGATCACTTGGACATCGATACCATCTAGGTATGATTTTATCATTTCTTTATTAGTATTTGACTGAAGGAGATACCTTATGTGTCAGGAGCAGGGACTTTTCCCATTGTAGTATAGATATTGTCTTTCCAATCTCTTCTTCCCACTTAATTAAGTATGTTACTTCCCTATCTTTATATATTTTTGATAGCACGTGGGCCGGTTTATGTGTTTGTAACAAAAGTTTTTCAAGTTCTGTAGGTGATCTTTCTAGTTCAGAACATTGTTCTATAGAATGAAAATATGTCTGCAACTGATGGTATTGCAGCCATCCGTTCGCAGTCCCTATTCTTATTGTGCTCATTGAGGGGCCTCTCCATCTACCAGAACCTGAGCCAATCTCACGTCATCTCTTCTTTGCCAATCCAAAAAGCTAGTAGCTGATTCTGCCGGTTGGAAATCGGGATTGGAGAATAAAGGTGTCATAGGCCCGATCTGGGTAGAAAGGACTCTTTTCTTTATAAGTGAGTGCCATACCTTCAAGGTGAAAAAGACCAAAGATGGCATATTTGTTGCTTTAGGGCGACTTATTAATTTAACCCAGGGTATGGACTTTAATTTCATGCCCAATAAGTCTCCTTCTAGTCCCACCCACTGTTTGCATTCGATGCTCTGAAACCAGTCTTCCACTCTAGTTCCATGTATAGCTTGTATGTATTTCGTAAAATCCGGGAGAGCCAGGCCCCCTTTTAGTTTAGATCTTACAAGTATATCCCGTTTAATTCGGGGGGAGTTATGTTCCCAAATAAATCCCCCCACCGCTGTCCGCAATTTACGGATTAAGGCAGTGGGGGGACACACCGGAACTGCCTGCCATACATACAGCAATTTTGGAAGTATATCCATTTTTATTATATTTACCCTTCCCATCCATGAAAAGGTTTTTTTATCATATTTTTGGAGTAATCCTATCATCTTATTAATCAGAAGAGCGTGATTAAATTCTATCAATTTATCTAGATTTCAGGGTATATATATTCTTACGTATTTGAGAGCTGTTTGTTGCCATTTAAAGGAGAAATTCTTCTGAAGGTGCATTTTTATTCGGTAATGAGATATTTAATGCCTCATATTTTTCGTAATTCACTTTAAAATTGCTTATCGCTCCGAACCGGTCGAACTCCCGAATAAGGGGACAACCCTGTTGGGTTCCGTTTGTGATTGAGTTGGGTCCGACAGGACCCCGTTTACCCAGATCCTTGCTCGGGGTTTATTATACAGTGCCATAACCTTTTCCAATAATTGAGGGCCAATACCCCATTGTTTTAAAGTCTCTTCCAGGAAGCACTATCCCACCCTGTCAAACGCTTTTTCAGCATCTATAGACCAAAGACAGGATGGGGTGGAATGCCTCCGGACATATTCAGTCAATGTGATTTGTCTTCAAAGTATTGTCCCTCGCCTCCCGGCCCCCCACAAATCCCACTTGGTCCAAGTGGACATATGCTGGCAAAATTGGGGTGAGTCTTTCTGCTATGATTTTAGAAAAGATCCGTAGATCAGTATTCATAAGGGAAATAGACCTATAATTCCCACAAATAGTGTGGTCTTTTTCTGGTTTGGGTATTATAGAGATATGGGCTTCCATGCCTTGTGGCGTAAAGGGCCGGGAGGTGGAGACCGCATTAAAGGTCTTGCACAACACAGGTCCCAACATTTCTTGTTTTTTAAAAATGCATAGTAAATCCGTCTGGTCCTGGACTTTTCCCCAGGGCCATGGCGCTAATAACTTTTTGTATTTCCTCTATTGAAATTTCTTTTTCCAGTTCCTCTATTACTTCTTTGGGTAATGTTGGGATGGCTGTTTCCTTTATATAATGTCGTATTTTTGACAAAACCTGACTAATTATATTCCCGTCTTTTGGGTCGTGAAGTTATATAGTTTAGAGTAAAATGTCTCCACAATCTCTTTAGGGTCTGATGTCTTTTCTCCTGATGATTTTTGGATTTTTATTATAGACGTGATAGCCGTCCGTTGGCGTAAGGCCCTCGCTAAGTCTTCCCGGTTTGTTCCCATTTAGATAATATAGAGAATGTTTTTTGTGTCTTAACCTCAATGTTTGTTCATTCAAAATAGCTTGTAATTCATTCTGTTTGTCTGTCAATTTTATCAGATTTATTGGGGTGGGATTTTGCTTATGAATTTTTTCATATATCGAGATTTCTTTTAACAAGGTAGACGTTTTATTTATCCTGCTTGCCTTTAAACTAACCCCGTGTTTTATAAAGATTCCCCTTAACACACATTTTACTGTTTCCCATTGTATGGGAGGGGAGGTTCATCTCTTTCATGATCTATTTGAAAGTTTGTCAGTGCCTGGCAAACTTCGGTAATGCAGTCTTCATCCCTAACAAATTCTCGTTTAGCCTCCACAGGAGACGCGGTCTCTCATGGTCCGAAAGCTCTAGCTCCTTAAAAACGGGAGCAGGGTCGGACCATAAGAACCCGCCCACCTCCGACGAGGACACAGTTGGCAGTCCAAACTGATTTACAAGAAAAAAATTGTTCCTATAATATGTGTTATGAATTTTGGAGTAAAATGTGTAATCTTTATCTCTGGGGTGATGGGCTTGCCAGATATCAATCGATTTTAATTTCTCCAAAACGTCTTTAAATTTATTTGTTTGATTATTATTCTCACATCTCTTGGCCTCAGCGTATCTTGGTTCTTAGGGCCCAATGATCTGTGCGCTCGGTCCAGTAATATTTCATCGGTTAAAGGCTGTTGTAGTAGTGTATTAAAGATGCCTTGAAGGGTTGGTATCAGGTCCTTGGGTCCTGTTGCTTCAGGTAGGCCTCTATTCCTGATATTATTTCTTCTGATTCTGTTTTCTTGATCGTCTATTTCCATTATAGCCCTTTTTAAGCTTTGAGACATTTCATGTTTTTCTTTTTCTGATTGTATTTCTCTTCTATCTTTGTTACTCTTATTTCTACACTATTCATCTTCTTTTGAACAGTTTCCAAGGAAGATTTCATTTCCTATATCTCTGTTTTATAACAAGTCTCAAGGTGGGATATATATTTATCCATGTCTTCTCTGGTCAACAGCTATCTTATATAAGCTTCCATGTTCCAGGGTTCCTTTTGAGTTTTATTTTCTTGTGTCATCGTTCAAGCTTCCTTGATCCTTATTTTGTTCTTTTTCCATACCTGTTGTTGTATCATCCGTCTCTCTTACATTAGGGGTCTCCGTTTGCTGTTGGGGATGCTGAAAATACCCCTTAATGTCTGTATTTTGTGGGATTTGTATTTTAGGGGTATCTTTGGGGCCTACAGACAGTTTTTTAGCCTTCTTTGTTTGAGAACCTTTGGGAGGCATGACAATATTCCTGTTTGGCCTCTGTATATTTAATATCTTTTATAAGGGCTTGTCAGGGTTTGCTGCTGCTTTTTACCTTTTATATAGTATCTTTCCCTTTCTCCTCCGTCTTTCTTCTTAATTCTGTCTCTGAGGCCTTCCCCTTGCTCATCTTATTTCTCCCCAGGGATGGCTTTTGCGCTCCAGTCTCTGCCCCTCTTGAAATTTTGTTTGCATGTGGTTCTGATATCCAAGCAGAAACCAGCTGGAAAACAAAAATACTGGGCAATACTTACCACTTATCTTACAGCTCCCGATGGGCTAGCAGTATAGCCCTTTAGGTGTAGGGACCACTCACTCAAGTCCAGACTCTGTCAGCTGAGGGCGACTGCCTGTCAATTGTCTATGCCTGGGATGGACCACGCAGGAATGTCAAGTCCTGTCCAAGATATGATCCAAACTACCTCTTTTGCTGCCCCAAAACTGAATCCAGAAATTATGAATTTAGCTCTGCTAAATCTGTTAACACCCAAAATTCCAGGAGAAGGATCAACAGACAAGACTTTTTTTTGACAACCATCTTGCCTGGACTGACAGGATTCCCAGGACCCCTCCACAGCCCAACAGCCTGGCGTCTGCCGTGAGAATCTTCCAGAAGATGGGAAGTAATGACTTCTCTGGTTCCAGAGGCAGATTCCTGAATCAACAGGCTACAGACAGCCTAGTCTTTTGTGCAAAAGTCTGTCCAGGGACCTAATCGAGTTGTCCTATGATGACAGAATGTTGCATTGTAGAATTCTGTAGTAAAACTGGGTAAAATTGATTGCCTAGAAAGGATTAGAGAAGCTTAACATAAATAAATCACCAGGACCTAATCTTCATGGACAGCATACTGACAGGATTGGTACCAGCTGACTGGTGAAAGGCCCACGTGGTACCAATATTCAAAAAAGGGCAGAGATCTATTTCTGGGAACTATAGGCCTGTCAGCCTAACGTCGGTAGTTTTGTAAACTATTAGTGGGGATGATAAGGGACCATATCCAAGAATTTGCTGACGCAAACAGTATCATTCGCAGTAATCAGCACGAGTTTACGTAAGTTCGCTCTTGCAAAACCAAACTACTAACATTCTACGAGTAAGTGAGCTGCCACCCGGAAAAAGGTAGGCCAGTGGATGTGGTGTATCTGGATTTTGAAAAATCATTTGGTACAGTCCCCCACAAACGCTTCATCTACAAGCTGGTCTGTAGGCATGGACCATAAGGTTTGTTCTTGGATAGAAAACTGGCTATGGGGTCATGCTCAAAGAGTTGTGATAAATAATATATACTCAGATTGGTTAGTGGGGTACCCCAAGGTTCTGTCCTAGGACCAATTCTGTTTAATTCATTTTTAAATTATATAGAGGGTGGGATAAATGGCTCGATCTCAGGGTTTGTTGACGACACAAAAATATGCAGAGCAATAACACAGCAAGATGTAGAAACTTTAGAAAAGGACCTGAATAAATGAATTGAGTCGGCTGCTGCAAGGCAAATTAAGTTAACATTAAAAAATGTTAGGTAATGCACTTGGGGGATAAAAATATAAACGCAAGTTACTCTTTAAGGGGAGAACCCCTAGGGGCTTCCAGGATGGAGCAGAATATTAGCATGCATTAAAAAGGGAATTTAGAGAGAAAACGATTATTCTACCACTTTATAAAACCCTGGTTCGGCCGCAGCTAGAGCATTCCATCCAGTTCTGGTCACCAATCCTCAGAAGAGATGTGCTGGAGCGAGTCCAGAGAAGGGCAACTAAATTAATATGGGGACCTCAATTATTAGGAACAACTACAAGTGCTAAATTTATTTTCCCTGGAGAAGAGACGCTGGAGAGGAGCGTTATACATATATCTCAACGGTGATTCCAGCGTAAGTATGAAACTTTTCAGTCACAGGCAGTGTGAGGGGACAGGGGGCCAAATGATGAGACTGGAAGAGAAGCGGTTTAACGATAAGCTGCCTAGGGTCTTTTTCACTGTCAGGGCGGTAAGGATGTGGAACTCTCTTCCACAATCGGTGGTGTGGGCAGAAAGTATGGATAGTTTTAAAAGACTCTGCTATATGGGAGACAAACCTAACATGTTATTGGCATGAAAATTGGTCCCTAGACCATTCAGCCCAGCCTTACCAAAAATGAGAACAAATAATGGGGCTCCTAATCAGAATCTCCAATTGATAGTATGGGAATTCTTTAATTGCTTCCATCGGAAGCACTTAACCTTGTGATCAGCCATGACCAATCTCGGCTGGTCACAGTGTAAACAGGAAAGCCGTTTATCTGCTTTACCTGTACTCGGGTCTGCAGATCTGCGCAGTGGAGAGACTATCGGCTGCTCTCCTGACGGGGGGGGGGGGGGGGCTGTGCTGATGGATTATCAGCGCAGCCCCCCTCGGATCGCCACCCTAGACCACCAGGGAGCCTGCCCAGGGACCACAAGGGATGTGCCCACCCAGGACCACCAGGGAGCCGATTAGGACCACCAGGGAGACCACCAGGTAAGGGGCATAGTGCCCAATATGGATGGCACTCAGTGCCACCTTCAGATGCCACCCTAGACCACCAGGGAGATGGCCCCTATCAGTGCCGCCTATGAGTGCCAATCAATGCCACTTATCAGTGTCTGTCAGTGCTGCATATCAGTGCCACCTATCAGTGTCCGTCAGTGCTGCTTATCAGTGCTGCCTATCAGTGCCCGTCATTGCTGCATATAAGTGCCACCTCATCAGTGCCAATCAGTACTGCCTCATCAGTGCCCGTCAGTGTAGCCTCATTAAGTGCCCATCAGTAATGGAGAAAATTTACTTATTTACAAATTTTTGTGACAGAAGCAGAAATTTTTTTTTTCGGTCTTTTTTTTATTTGTAGCGCACAAAATAAAACCTGCAGGGGTGATCAAATACCACCAAAAGAAAGCTCTATTTGTGGGAACAAAATGAAAAAAAATCTGTTTGGGTACAGCATCGCACCACCGCGCAATTGTCATTCAAAGCGCAACAGCACTGAAAGCTGAAAATTGGTCTGGTAGGGAAGTGTTCTAAGTGCATGGTATTGAAGTGGTTAAACTAGGGAACGTTGGGGAGGGTCTAGAGTTGGAAGTAGCCAGAGTGGAACATAGTTCAGAGGGAAGTATTAAGGGCAGCAGTGGTAGGCTAAATGAAAAACCTAAACCCGAGGTAAGTAGAGAAACAAGTCCTATATGCAACCGAGGAGTACCCAACAAGAAATCAGTTGGCATCGGACAAAACTACGTGGCTTGTTCACTAATGCCAGGAGTCTGGCGGACAAGATGGGGAGAACTAGAGCTGCTATTGTACGAAGAGGAGTTAAATTTTGTGGGAATTTCAGAGCCTTGGTTCAACAGCTCTCATGATTGGCTGGTTACCATTCAGGGGTATTCCCTATATTGCAGGGATAGGGAGGGCAAAAAAGGGGGAGGGGTATGCCTGTATATAAAAAATAACGTATAAGTAAATGTGAGGGATAATATTACTAGTGGATCAAGGGAGGAGGTTGAATCCTTATGGGTAGAGTTACAAAGGGAAGATACCAAGGGGAAAGTAATACTAGGAAAATGCTATAGGCCCCCTAACCAGAGGGAAGAGGGGGGAGGCTGACCTCCTATCACAGTCTGGAATCGCAGCAAAGATGGGAAGTGTCATTATAATGAGGGATTTTAATTATCCAGATATAGACTGGGCAGAAGGTACTGCGCACTCAGCTAAGGCTCGCCGTTTCCTAAATGTCCTGCAGGACAATTTCATGGGTCAGATGGTAAATGCACCAACAAGAAAAAAAGCATTGTTGGACCTTCTGGTTACTAACAACACAGACATGATCACAGATGTGGAAGTAATGGGCAATCTAGGAAATAGTGATCACAGGTCAATTCGTTTCAGGAAACATAAGGGGAATACAAAGACACTGAATTTTAAGAGGGCCAGCTTCCATAAACTACACTCCTTGCTGGAAGATGTTAGTTGGGATAAATTCTAGGAACAATGAACGCAGAGGAAAAATGGGAGTACTTCAAGGACTCACTAAACAAAGGTATTAGCCAGTGTATCTCATTAGGAAATAAATTTAAAAGCGCTAATAAGACAAGGGTGGCTTAACTCCAACTTAAAAATGAGAAAAAAAAACCCCAATCTCCTGCGCTCAGATTCATCAACCAAGGAGCTCTGCAATAGCAGAGCATAGGGTGCAATGGAAAGTCTCTATGGACGTGAAAGTCACTTTGCACTTAATGGTCTTGCTGCCCTCCTCAGGACCATGGGCATCCAAAATGTACTAGGGAAAAAACACACAAGAGAGGGGTGCACCGACTTAGCGCAATACCATTAAAAAGTTTATTAAAAATAATAAGATAAAGTGTATATACTCACAAACTGAGCAATTATAAAAAGCATCACGACAAATGGTGGAAGCTGTGCCTCCAAGGGACTTAAGAATCTCCACCTCAGCAGAGGGACCGACGATGTCCATGGCCAGGCTGACACGTTTCCAGGGTGAACCCTCTTCATCAGAGCCTACCGACCATGAGGCATGTTCCTCTTATATATACACACACAGTTGTATGTAGGCTGGCAGGGCCATAAGTGAGTGACCCAGCCCCCTGTAGGGGGAGCGGCAGCATGGCCCAATTGGATGCTATTACCGCCCACCCCTCCACCTACATACACCATACATATAAATATAGACACAAATCCATAAAACCATGAAAGATATGAATAGATAGATAGATAAATATACACACACATGCCCATACCCATAGAGATCAGTGCCCCTAAATACACATCCACAATAGTAACACATAAAACTAGAGGGAGCAAAAACAGTACAATGTGGAGTAATGTAGTGCTACCAACCCCAAGTCTGTGCATCATAGTCACATACTAGCACTATAGTGGGTTCTAGTAGTACTCCATATACATAATGGGAAGGGATAAGGACACCACACCTTTTTTAACCAGAGCGACTCTCTTCCATATCCATACACCAGCCGATGGATTGAAACGCTCCCTATAGCTGAAATTGGCGTTCTATCCACCGTGGGACACATAGGAATTCAAGACCCGGAAGTGCAGGGAGACTTGCGGTCCACCCGCGTCACTTCCGGCTCACCAGTTCCTCAGTATTGATTGGCCAGCTAGGGGGGAAGGTCCTTCCTCCCCCCCTCCCCCCCTAGTACTGTGGAGTACTTCTAGAACCCACTATAGTGTTAGTATGTAACTATGATGCACAGACTAGGTGTTCGTAGCACTACATTACTCCACATTGTACTGTTTTTGCTCCCTCTAGTTTTATGTGTTACTATTGTGGATGTGTATTTAGGGGCACTGATCTCTATGGGGATGGGCATGTGTGTGTATATGTATACGTGTGTATATATTTATATATATTTATATGTTCATATCTTTCATGGTTTTATGGATTTGTGTCTATATTTATATGTATGGGTGTATGTAGGGGGAGGGGTGGGCGGTACTGGCGTCCAATTGGACCGCGCTACCACTCCCCCTACAGGGGGGTGGGTCACTCACTCATGGCCCTGCCCGCCTACATACACGTGTGTGTGTGTGTGTGTGTGTGTGTGTATATATATATATATAAGAGGGACATGCCTCATGGTCGGTAGGCTCTGATGAAGAGGGTTCGCCCTGGAAACGTGCCAGCCTGGCCACGGACATCGTCCGGTCCCTCTGCTGAGGTGGAGATTCTTAAGTCCCTTGGAGGCACAGCTTCCACCATTTTTTGTGATGCTTTTTATAATTGCTCAGTTTGTGCGTATATACATTTTATCTTATTATTTTTAATAAACTTTTTAATGGTATTGCGCTAGGTCGGTGCGCCCCTCTCTTGTGTGTTTTTACCCTATTAACTCCAACGTTAAAGGAAAGGATAAGGCATTCAAAAAATACACGACTGAGGGGTCTATGTCAGCATTCCATTTTTATAAGGTATGCAATAAGGGCCGCCCTGATGCAATCAGGGCGGCTAAGATAGAACATGAAAGACACATAGCTGAGGAGAGTAAAAAGAATCTCAAGAAATTCTTTAAGTATATATAAATAGTAAGAGAGAAAGGTCTGATCATATTGGCCCCATAAAGAATAATACAGGGAATCTGGTTACAAAGGATGGAGAGATGGCAAAGGTGTTAAACTTATTTTTCTCCTCAGTATTCACAAAAGAAACGGGGGGGCCCAAATATCCAAAACTACAATGTTGGTCCTCACGACTTGTCACATGAAGCACCTTCATGGCTAACTAAGGATAAAATTAGGAAAAGACTTGAAAAACTTAACATTAATAAGTCACCGGGACCAGATGGCTTGCACCCGAGGGTCCTTAAAGTGTTTGTTAAGCCACTTGTATAAACAGTTCCCATCCTCTCTGTATTATAACAAGAAGTTGCCCTGTGTCTGTGTTAAAACCTATATATATATATATATATATATATATATATATATATATATACTTCTCTGTATAGATAATACCTTTCCTTACTATGAGTTGTCGTTTTTCAGCTTTTCTCTCTCAGCTCAGAGTTCCTGAGGTAGGAGCTGAGCACTGCTGCTGACATCAGCAGGCGAGATAGAGCCGTGCTGTGTTATCTATGTAGATAAGAATATTTCTGATATAACACTGACACAGGAAACTTATTGTTCTAACAGAGAAGAAATAGGAGCTTTAGGCTTCATGCACACAGGACTTTAAAAAAAAATAGCCAAAAAACATCATTAGCTTATCAGAAATGTTTTCAGCTTTTAAAAGCGTTATATTACTGCCGTTTTTTTTTTTTTTTGCGTTTTTAAAGGGCCAGCGTTCATACACTTAAAAATGTCCAAAAACTCTTAAAAACGTCAATTCCCAACGTTTTTGGACGTTTTAGACCAATTGGGAAAAAACAAACAAACGCTGGCCCTTTAAAAACGCGAAAAAACGGCGGTAATATAATGCTGATGAAAGCTGAAAACATCCCTGATAAGCTACTGACGTTTTTTTGCTGTTTTTTTTAAAGCCCTGTGTGCATGAAGCCTCAGCTCTTGGATTTTTTTTTACAGCTCAAAAAACATCACTTCTAAAAACAGTTGATAACAACCTATGTGTGCATGAACACATAGGATAACATGATGGAGGGTTTATTGACTGCAGAAAAAAACGTCTGCAGCTAAAAACAGTCAAAAAACGTCCTGTGTGCAAGAGGCTTCATGCACACAGGACTTTAAAAAAACAGCCAAAAAACATCAGTAGCTTATCAGGGATGTTTTCAGCTTTTACCAGCGTTCTATTACCGCCGTTTTTAAAGGGCCAGCATTTTTTTTTTTTTTCCAATTGGTCAAAAATATTGGGGATTGACGTTTTTATGCGTTTTTGGACATGTTTAAGTGTTTGAACGTTTTTACAGCTGAAAGCAGTCCAAAAAAACCCTCAGCTCTTGGGGGTTTTTTTTACAGCTCAAAAACATCACTGCTAAAAACAGCTGATAACAGCCTGTGTGTGCATGAACCCATAGGATAACATGATGAAGGGTTTATTGACTCTAGAAAAAAAACGTCTGCAGCTGAAAACTGCTGCTAAAAACAGTCAAAAAACGTCCTGTGTGCATGAGGCCTTAGAGTTAATTATGAGAGCAGAGAGGAGACGCTACAAGAGGATGTGGGGAGGAGGGGGGGGGGGGGGGTTGAAGAAAGCCACACAGGTGATAGGAGAGCTGGGAGTGACATAGCCTGCATAGACCATGGGGCTCTCAAGATAAGCTATACTGTATGTATTCAGGGGGAGTCAATACATGGGGGGGGGGGGGGGGAGTCATGACCTGGCATTATCAAACAGATATTTTAGGGGATACAGAGGGATAATTTAAAAAGCAAATGCACCATGCTGCTAATTGCACATTAAAGAGACAGGAGCAGCATTTTTTTTTGGGGGGGTTAACAAACGCTTTAAGGAACTCAGTCAAGAAATTGCCAGACCATTGTACCTAATTTTTAAGAGCAGTCTACTGACTGGTATGGTACCAGCTGATTGGAGAAAAGCCAATGTAGCACCAATATATAAAAAAAAGGACCAAGGTATATCCCTGGGAACTACAGGCCAGTTAGCTTAACATCAATAATGTGCAAGCTCTTGGAGGGAATAATAAGGGATTATATTAATAAAAATTATTGTAATGAAAACGGTATCATTAGCTGTAATCGGCATGGTTTCATGAAGAATCGCTCATGCCAAACCAATCTATTAACCTTCTATAAGGAGGTGAGCTGCCATCTAGATAAAGGAAGGCCCGTAGACATGGCGTATCTAGATTTTGCAAAAGCATTTGATGCAGTTCCCCATAAACACTTAATGTACAAACTAAGGTCTGTTTGCGTGGATCAAAGGGTGAGTACATGGATTGAAAGCTGGTTACAGGGGAGAGTCCAGAGGGTGGGGATAAACGGGGAGTACTCGGAATGGTCTGGTGTACAATTTTGTTTTTTTTTTTTTTTTTTTCATTTATAGCGCAAAAAACAAACAAACCCAGCAGTGATTAAATACCACCAAAAGAAAGCTCTATTTGTGTGAAAAAAAGGACAAAAATGTCATATTGGTACAGTGTAGTATGCCTGAGTAATTGTCATTCAAATTGTGAAATCACTGAAAGCTGAAAATTGGTCCGGTTAAGATGGGGGTTTAAGTGCCAAGTGGTTAATGAACACACACAAAAAGTGCCTATGATCAGAAGAAACCTGTTCATACCTAGCTCCGTTTTATTACCTTTAAAAAAGGAGACGGGGGTTCAAAACCTGAAGTGGCTACATCGTTTGATTGTATCGTATATGTTGTGTATTCCTCTCCAGCCAATCATTTTGCAAGTTCAGAAGCTTCAAAATATTGAGTGGGGTTTCCGTAAACCACCTTTAGTTTGGCTGGATACATTATGGAGTAAGAAACTTGTAAAGATCGTAGTCTATTTTTTAACATCAGCAAATTTGGCCCTTTTGTTTTTGCACCTCCGCAGAAAAATCACAATTTTAGTTGAGGGAACAGTGTTTGTATTGCTGCCTATGCCTTGTTCCTGTGACGCCCACACCCCATATTTCTTGTACAGGTGTCAGAGGGGGGTATGAAATGAGAGAAAAAGGTCCCTGAAAAAAAAAATGTTTTGGGTTATGGATATTGCTTATTAGTATTGTCTTTGGATGATGGATGAGAAAAATGTTCTTGTTTGTTTTTTGGGTTTTTTTTGTGTTTTTCTATGTCTCTAATTGTGTTTTTTGTCTTTTTGTTTCAGTTCATTTCCGATATGTTGTATTCCATCCTTTTCTTGATGAAATCCTGATGGGAAAGATCAAAGGCTGCAGCCCAGAAGGTGTACACGGTGAGTGTGATAGTGCCTTACTGCCCAAAACATGCAAAAATATATGATTTTGATATTGACCAAATAACAGTTGGTTGAATTGCTGATGCTCTGACTAGTGTCCTTACAATAGTTCATTATTTGATTTTTCCATTTATTTCTGAACTAAATATTGCTGGACCTGTACTGTAAAAACTTTACCCAAAAACCACAAACAGAGGGGAAAAAAAAATAGTATTGCCTTTGGTCTCCTTGCAGCTGTTTTTCCCCCTCCAATGCTGACTTATACCTTGTTTTGCACTGTGTCTGTATGTGGAGGGGGCATATTTTAAGATGCAGCAGGAGAGGTGTGAGAATCATAGATCCACAGAATGAATGAAGCAGTAGAGCAGTGGTTCTCAACTCTGGTCCTCGGGACCCACTAACAGGCCAGGTTTGCAGGATAACTGAAATACATCACAGGTGATATCATTTGCTGCTCAGTGATTGCAGTGTGAAAAAATGCTGTGAATTAAGAACGCTTTCAAAAACTAAAAGTGTTAATCGTTTATTTTTATCAATTTTTAAACAAAATGGAAAGTAAATGAAATCGGAATCAAATCAAAATTTGGTGTGAGACCACCCTTCGCTCTCAAAAAGACATCAGTTCTTCTAGGTACACTTACACACTGTTTTTAACCACTTGCCGACCGTCAACCGCGGGTTGACGGCGACAAGGTGGCTCGATATCGCAAACCGCCGTCATACGACGCCGGCTGCGATATCCTGCACTGTGGGGGCGCGCCCGCACGCTCACTGTGTTCGGGGGGGGCCAGGGAGCGGGTGCGGCTGACTCGATCTCCACCGGCTACCCGCGATGCACCTCCCCCCCCCCCCCCCCCGCAGTGAAAGAACGGAGATCCGTGTAAGTAAACACGGATCTCCGTTCTGTGAGAGGGGGAAGGGCTGTCATCACAGCCTTCCTCTATATGGAAGCTGGGATCGCTCCCCTTCCCCTGCTAGGGCAGCCCACACACAGTTAGAACACGCCCAGGGAACACAGTTAACCCTTAGAGCGCCCCCTGCAGGTTAACCCCTTCACTGCCAATGGCATTTAGACAGTAATCAGTGCATTTTTATAGCACTGATCGCTGTATAAATGCCAATGTCCCAAAAAAGTGTCAAAATGGTCCCACATGCCCGCTGCAATATCGCAGTACCGTTAAAAATTGTAGATTGCCGCCATTACTAGTAAAAATAAAGAAAAAATAAAAACCCCAGAAATTAATTCTCATCGTCCGTAAACGCGGCCACTTTTGCGCAAACCAATCAATAAACGCCGATTGCATTTTTTTTATCACAAATATGAGGAATAATATAAATCGGCCAAAACCGATGAAAAACAATGTTTTTTTATATATTTTTTTTTTTTTTTGGATTTGTATTTTAGCAAAAAGTAAGAAATTTGGGTTCTTTTGCAAAATTGTCGCTCTTCTTTTGTTTACAGCGGCGATCAGAAATGACGCAGCGGTGATCAAATACCACCAAAAGAAAGCTCTATTTGTGGGAAAAAAAGGACACAAATTTTGTTTGGGTACAGCGTCGCACGACCACGCAATTGTCAGTTAAAGCGACGCAGCGCCGAAACGCAAAAAGTGCTCTGGTCCTAAAGTGTGAAATCCTTCCGGGGCTGAAGTGGTTAAAGGAACTCGACGGGTAGGTTGCTCCAAACATCTTGGAGAACTAACCACAGATCTTCTGTGAATGAAGGCTTCCTCAAAACTTTTCCCCTCATGTAATCCCAGACAGACTCAATGTTGAGATCAGGGCTCTATGGTGTGGGGGGCAAACCATCACCTCCAGGACATTAAAGATAGTTCTTAATGACACTGGCTGTATGTTTGGGGTCATCATCCTGCTGCAGAATACATTTGGGGCCAATTACACGCCTCACTCTATGGCATGATGGATAACTATCTACCTGTATTTCTCAGCATCGAGGACACCATTGATCCTGACCAAATCTCCAGCTCCATTTGCAGAAATTCAGCCCCAAACTTGCAAGGAACTCCCACCATGCTTCACTGTTGCCTGCAGATACTCATTGCACTGCTCTCCAGCCTGTGCATTTCGGTACCTGTGTTTTCATGCAAAGGACATTGAAACAAGGCTAAGCGACTTGACTGTGCATAAAAACATAGTTGCACAGTATCAGCAAGCAGTACAGTAGTGAAGTTGCCAAAGCTCACTCAAAATTATCGGAGACAGTGATTCCTTACACAAGTAGATTGCAGTAATGTTGCCGGCACTGTGCACAGTTTTCATCAAGCATTAAGAACAAACCCAGAACAGACAGCGTATCCAGATAATTCAATCACTATACTCAGAAAGCTGCCACATGTCTTCTTAGATGATTTGCTCTACAAAGATGGTAGCACCTGTCAGAAATCATTGTACACACACTGTAATCTGACTACTTTTCAAATCTTGTTACTCTCTGGTTTGCACAGACCCAGTCTGTGTTGACTATTATTTGTCGGTTACAGACCAGTAGCACAGGGATCTAAGATGCTCATCTCTGCTTTCTTTTCTTATCAGCAAGGTTAACAGCACATGGACTGAGTGGCTCCTTGTACTGCGTTTTCCTCTTACATCAGCCCTGTTGTACAAGGACTGCAAGTGGCTGATACCAGGCCAAATTGTTATGGCCTCCCCTGGCAGGTGACACAGGTTTAACCCAAAATGGTATATGACAGCTGGTCTTTACCAGAGTTCTTGATGGCGGAGTACGGCCAGAAACCATAGTGGTTTTCTGTCTCAGTCATTTTTAATGTTTTTTGAGATGAATAATAGGAAATTACAAGACACAAGACTAACTATAAAAACATTGTACACATCCATCACATTCTGAAAATATAGCTGGTAGAACTGGACAAGAAAAGCACTCCAGAGTTGCTATGGGTAAGATTCACAAAATGTATGCCCAGGATCAAATAGGACAAAGGTGTGTATATATAACCTTCTAAACCATAGTGGTTTTCTTTGATGCACGCTACCACCAGGTCATGACACTCAGGATTGCACTGCCAAGGGTTAGCTGGAACAGAACAGCTGTGGTGTGGAGCCTGTACACAAAAGTAGCTGGCAGGGTGCTGTTCCTGAAAACATCACAGCATCCTCACTTTGTATTCCTCTCCAGATCCCTCAGCCATGATGCAAGCATTGGACCGCCTCTTGGTTCTTATCCAAATATGATGCTTGGCCTCCAGGACTGAAAGAACTGTAATCCAGTGAATGAAAGGGATGGGCCAGGGACAATAAAGCTAGGGAGAAAAAGGACTAATTTAAAATTAGACTTCCTTCTGACAGAAAATTAAGTGGGTTGTATCTGACCTTGCTATAGCTTCTACAGCACCAAGAAGCTCAGTGTATGCAGTGAAATCAAAGTAAGCAATTTCAGTAGAGGGGAGTAACCTGTACGACTGAAGGTAAGGTTGGAGTTCAGCTTAGAGGCATGGCTGCGTTAAAACAGGCTATCCATTTTAAATGGGCCTGCAGCAATTTAGTGTATTAAAAAATGCACCTGTTACAAGTCGTAGTGATTTCTGAATGGTTTAATTCATTATATGGTATATTTAGCACCTTACTCGTGTGTGTGTGTGTGTGTGTGTGTGTGTGTGTGTGTGTGTGTACAAATAAAATATGTAAACATTTGTACTTTTTATTTCTTATACCAATTGTTCAACAAAAAGGAAAAATCTATAAAAACAAATTGCTGTGAAATAAAAAATGAAATGCACCTGCCAATTTTTTATTTTTTATGTTTTTATTTTTTACTTCAACGCAACGCACCACATTGCACAGATGTTATATACCAATGCTTTGGGGTGGTATCTAAAACACACAGCCAATCTAGCGTTTAAGTAATGCAGCAAAATTTGCATCAGTGTAAATGGGCCCTAAGATCAGGCAAATTTGGTTATGGTTAACGTCAGTCCTATCAGTACAATCAGATTTTTTTTTTATGGCAGAGAAAAAAGTATTCTTTATTTTAATATTTTAGAGTTCTACTTTAATTTGCAAATGGTGGAATATATTTCAAGATATTCTCCACGACTTGTATGCTGTTTTAAAGACATTCTTCAACAAAACTCATCTGGAAGAAGTGAGACTACTATTTAATCTAACTGGCAACTTAATGTAAACATCCTGTCCCAGGGGAAAGCATCTTTTCTTGGTGTGAAATGATGTGTCATTTAACAAGACACTTGCATTATATTGTCTATGAGATATTCCAGAGCAGGCAGGATAATAACTTGCTGTTCTCCTTTTGTAGTGTCTCTGGGATTTTTCGATGATATCATTATACCTCCCGAGTCCTTGCAGCAGCCAGCTAAATTGTATCCTTTACATAAAATGTATATGAATGTTTATGTGTATTGCTTAAGCAAAACTCTAGTGCAGCGCTAAGTGTGTAATGTGTGAGACTGTGGGTGATGGGCTATTCCATTTCTCCTTCAAGGCCTGTGATTAGGCATTTGACAGAACCCATCCTAAGTTCTACCTTGTCCATCATCTCTCACTGTCTGTAAATGTATTATTCAGGAGGTTTTTTTTTTTTTTTTATTTTACCATAAATGCAATAGGGAGTCTTATGACATAGTCCAAATGTATAACAGTGCAGCGCTTCAGAACAGTCTCTTTCCAGTGCGTGATACACCCAAATGTGCTTCTAGGTTCCAAACCAGAAAGGTGATATAGTGTCAGATATCCTCCACCAGCCACACTAAATGCTCACCTTCCTGAGTGGGCTCTTATTACAGGAGCCAAGACCCGCATAATAAAAAGATTCCAAGATGAGAAGATGGTCACACTTTTCCTTTCTCTCAGATTCCTTCATAAATCAAAACCTTGCTCATATAAAGCAGTTCCTGACGGGCTTTGTATATCTCCAGCTTGTCTCTCACTCCCGAGGCAGGGCAGCAGATGCTCTCCTCTTCCTTCCAAGGCTCTGGATTGAGCAAATGCCAGAGTTGGAGTTCTGTCCCACTTGCCCTGCCTCCCAAGCTCCCTTTGTTACTCACTAGGATTATGAGAAGGAAGGTAGGTGAAATCAGGCTCCTCCTCTCTGAGTGACCAGACCCCGGAAGCCACTTTCTCTTCTGCGCTCTCTATGTCCGTCACACTATGATGTCATCATGTATGATGTAGGACGAGCAGCCCTGTATTGTAAGTGAGGATACAGAGGACCCGCCCATAATCCAGAGCCTTGGAAGGAAGAGGAGAGCATCTGCTGCCCTGCCTCGGGAGTGAGAGACAAGCTGAGATATACAAAGCCCGTCAGGAACTGCTTTATATGAGCAAGGTTTTGATTTATGAAGGAATCTGAGAGAAAGGAAAAGTGTGACCATCTTCTCATCTTGGAATCTTTTTATTATGCGGGTCTTGGCTCCTGTAATAAGAGCCCACTCAGGAAGGTGAGCATTTAGTGTGGCTGGTGGAGGATATCTGACACTATATCACCTTTCTGGTTTGGAACCTAGAAGCACATTTGGGTGTATCACGCACTGGAAAGAGACTGTTCTGAAGCGCTGCACTGTTATACATTTGGACTATTTCATTGAAGGATTTAGATAAATTACCTTTAGTGTTCAGCAGCTGTTTTTTATTCATTATTTTCATTTTACTGCGCTGTTTGAATCCACATATTAGTCTTATGACATAAGCAAAAGGTTGAGGACAAGCAGCAGTTCATTTTGGAGAGGGGGGGTCTGGTTAAATTAACATGTGACTACAGTGTTTATCTAGACTCTTTCTAAGAGTCCTTTTTTTTTTTTTTAATCAGTATTTGAGGTTCTACAGTTAAAAAAATCAGAAGAAAATCACAATTAACAAAATATATGCATTGTACAGAACTCCATAAGGTCACAAAAATGCATAATAACATGCAAGAAAAATAATTGGCCAGTGAAAATATGACCCAGCTTATGTACTGCAATCATTAGCAGACAGCAAATTAACATCAGAAACTAGATCATTAACATGTCATCCAGTGCATGTGATACAGCGTACAATATTCCAAAGACATGACAGAGAATGTGATATTTAGAATAAAAATTCCAGGACTTTTAAGGTGTCAAAAACAACTTACAAAATTTATTTTGAAATAAAATACATTGTTTTTATACATTTTTTAAGATTTGTATTAATAAAACTGACATTTCATCATTATTGTACACTCAGCTATCCTTGCTCAACATGTTTCGCCCTAGATGGGGCTTCTTCAGGAGGCTTATAGGAGCTGTACAGAGTAGATACTATGAATGAGAGAAATACATTGTATGAATATCAAACAAATAATAAAAACACTACAATTAATTACAAAAAACATTATACAATGCTATAGCATATGTTAATTGATTAAATAAGTCATTCAAAAGGCCAGCTGCCCAAACCTACCAATTTCATAGAAAAGTTTCAATCGAATAAAGAGGATATGAGTGCTTCCCCTTGCCTCCCAATAATGTCCAATCTTGAAGGCTTTGACTACAGAAGGAAAGGATATCCAGTAACCTACAGAAGTTACATATATAGAGGTCAATACATTAAGCTCTCAACGGAGTTAGTGTACTAATAAGGTGCATGGAAGGTACCAAACACTAGTGCTGTATCACATTAATGCGTTACCTGAAAGTTTATAGGGCCAAAATACAGTAATGCCCGGCTGAATATCAGTAGGGGACTCCACAAAATTCCTTAGGTAGACACAATATATTGCAGGGAATATGGAAATCATATTCCAAAGACATGCTGGTAGGTTGATTGGATCCTGTTTAAATTGGCCCTAGTATGTGTATTTATTAATGTGAGTTAGGGACCTTAGATTGTAAGCTCCTTGAGGGTAGAGACTGATGTGAATGTACAGTGTATATGTAAAGTGCTGTGTAAATTGATGGCACTATATAAGTACCTGAAATTTATAAATAAATAAATATTGCATACAAAAACAAACAAAAAAAAACAGGAAAAATTAAACCCCACAAGGAATGCACTCAAAAACCTGAGAAAAGAGTTCCCAGGGAAACATACCCACAACAAATCTAAGAGATCACATCCAGGTGTGCAAAAGAAATTAGGTTGCATAATGGGCAGGCCTGTAACTCTGTGTAGCAAAAGCAGCAAGAGGACCCAAGAGACAAGAGAAATTGTAATGGAGTGCCTGTAATTGGTCGGGAGAGTGTAATTGCCTCCCAGAAAACCCTGATCCTTGTGCATGGCCACCATATGTGTAGGAAGGTGCCCTGTTGGCAGCACCCCTCCAGCACCTAGGATCAGTGGTTTGATAGATCTGAGCCCTTCTAGGATTCTTTCGTAACCACTTGCCGACCAGCTCACGAGGGAGTACTAGTACTCGAAAACAGCGTTCTCTCTCTACTCCCAGTCAACACACTGCCCCCACAGTTAGAAACACCTCCCAGGGAACACATTTAACCCTTTTATCACCCCATAGTGTTAACCCCTTCCCTGCCAGTGACATTTATACGGTAATTGGTGTATTTTTATAGCTCTGATCACTTTATAAATGTCAATGGTCCCAAAAAAGTGTCCGATACGTCTGCCGTAATGTCGCAGTCCCGCGGAAAATCGCTGATCAACACCATTACTAGTAAAAAAAAAAAGAAAATTAATAAAAATGCCATAAATATATCCCTTATTTTGTAGACGCTATAACTTTTGTGCAAACCAATCAATATAAGCTTATTTTGTCTTTTTTTTTGTTAAAAAAAAAAAATGTAGAAGAATACATATTGGTCTAAACTGATGACATTATATTTTTGTAAATTTATTATAGCAAAAAGTAAAAAAAAATATATACCGTATATACTCGGGTATAAGTCGAGTTTTTCAGCCCATTTTTTGTGCTCAAAAAGACCCCCCTCGACTTTTACCCGAGTCAGTGTCTGTGGTGATCAGTAGTTTCACATTAAACAGAGCTGTGCTGCTTCTAAGAGCCGTTCTGTGCTGTGTAAGTGTGATTAAAACACATTGGTATGCAAAGAATGCTGAGAGAGGTGTCAGATTCTCAGCTTATGTCGGCAGGTGGGCGGGACAAGCTGATCTCCGTGAAGGGCTGCAGCTCTCTCTGCATTCTCAGCATTCTTTGCATACCAATGTGTTTAATCACACTTACACAGCACAGAACGGCTCTTAGAAGCAGCACAGCTCTGTTTAATGTGAAACAAAATGACCTTACTCATCCCTTATGTGTTCTGGCTACAGTATCTGTGTCCTGACATTAAAATCCCTGTGTCCTGACATTAAAATCCCTGTGTCCTGGCATTAAAATCCCTGTGTCCTGGCATTAAAATCCCTGTGTCCTGGCATTAAAATCCCTGTGTCCTGGCATTATACGGTCCTGTGTCCCTAAAATTACGGTC
>BLSH010397643.1:804435-815842 GCA_018402905.1 Glandirana rugosa | reverse complement strand
TATAAGGAATGGCAGCGTCCGCAAAATTCCTTTACCCTGCCAAAACGTGTTTCTGTGCGCTATCCCTTTGAGGATAGCCTGATACAGAAATGGGCGGCCCGCCTGAACAAGGCGACTACCATTCCCATGGAAGGGTCGCCATCCTTTAAGGATCCGGCCGATAGGCGAATGGAAGCAGTGTCCAAGGCATTGTTCTTGCTGGTGGGGGCAGCCATGAGGCCGGCACTGGCGTAGGCCAAGGTGGCGCAGTCGCTCACTGAACAGGCGACGGAGCTGCACAAGGATCTGGGGAACTTCGGGTATTCACCAGATTCGGTGCAGCGGGTGGACCAGCTGGTGCAGAGTCTTTGTTACCTGTGTGACGCAGCGCTGGACTTAGTCCCTATGATGTCTAAGATGTCCATTTTTGCGGTCATTATTAGACGGCTGCTGTGGCTGCGGTGCTGGTCGGGTGACCACGCGTCTAAGAAGGGCCCCACTGACCTGCCTTTTCAGGGCGGTCGGCTGTTTGGGGCTTAGTTGGATGAAGTCATTAAGGATTTCACGGGGGGAAGAGTACCTTCCTCCCGGAACCCAGGCGAAGGGAACATCGCCGGAAACAGGGACCTTCGTCCTCTGGCCAAAAGCGTTTTTTGCGTGCGCCCAGTTCTGCGGGCAAGGGCTCCCGTCCCGGCAAGGCTGCCACGGGGACCAGTAAGCGGCCCTGGCAGCGCAAGTCCGAGAAGACAGAGGAAAAGTCCTCCTCCGCATGATGGGTCGCTTCTGGGGTTCGCGGACCGGTGGACTGCTCGCATCTCCGACCGGTGGGTGCGAGAAGTGGTGTCCTCTGGGTACAAGATAGAGTTTCGTACTCTGCCCCCGGACAGGTTCTTTCAATCAAATTTGTGTCTTCCTCCGGGGCGTCGGCAGGCTCTGCTAGGAGCCGTCCAGACACTGTCCGAGCAGGGGGTAATTGTGCCAGTCCCCCCTGCGGAGAGGTTCCGCGGGTTCTACTCTAATCTCTTTGTGGTGCCGAAGAAGGATGGAGTCAGACTGGTTTTGGACCTGAAGGCGCTCAATCACTTTGTGAGGGCGCGAAAATTCAGGATGGAGTCAGTCCGCTCGGTCGTGGCAGCCCTACACCAGGGGGAATTTCTGGCATCCCTGGACATCAGGGCTGCGTATCTTCACGTTCCCATTTGTGTGCAGCATCAGCGCTTTGCGGTAGGGGATCTCCATTACCAGTTTGTGATACTCCCCTTCGGTCTGGCCTCTGCCCCACGGGTATTCACCAAGCTGTTGGCTCCGGTGCTGGCTCTGCTGAGACAGCGAGGCATTGCTGTGGTAGCATACTTAGACTATCTGCTCCTGCAAGCGGAGTCTGCTCCGGCACTGGAGGACAATGTTGCTATCACCCTGACCTCCCTGCGGGACTTCGGCTGGTTGATCAACCTACAGAAGTCGACACTGACCCCGTCCTGTCGCCTAGAATATCTGGGCCTGATATTGGACACAGAGCAGGCGAAGGTATTCCTACCTCCGGCCACGTTGCTGACGCTGCAAGCAGCGGTGCGAACCCTGTTGTCACGACGGTGGCCCTCCTTACGGTTCTGCATGCGGGTGTTGGGGCTCATGGTCTCGTCCTTCGAGGCGATTCAGTACGCCCAGAGTCACACCTGACTCCTGCAGCGGGCTGTCCTGCTGCAGTGGGACAAGTCTCCCTTGTCCCTGGATCGGCTGATCAGGTTGGATCATCAGACCAGGGGGCCGTTGACCTGGTGGCTTTGGGCCCAGGCTCTGACCTTGGGGAAGTCGTTTCTTTCCCTGGAATGGTCAATAGTCACGACGGATGCCAGCCTATCGGGCTGCGGGGGAGTCCTGGGGCAATTATCTGCCCAGGGCCGTTGGTCGGCGCAGGAATCTCGCCTTCCGATCATCAATGTGTTGGAGCTACGGGCGATCAGACTTTGCCTCTCCCACTGGTCGGGGAGGCTGCGCGGCCTCCCAGTTCGGGCTCAGTCAGACAACGCCACGGCGGTGGCGTACGTGAATCAAGGAGGGACAAGAAGCTCGGCAGCGGCTGCGGAAGGGGCCCACATTCTGAGGTGGGCAGAATTTCACGTGCCAGCAATCTCTGCCATCTACATTCCAGGCGTAGAAAATTGGCAGGTGGATTTTCTCAGTCGCCAGACACTGGACCAGGGAGACTGGTCCCTGCACCCAGAGGTGTTCTGCCAGATTTGCCGAAAGTGGGGCAAGCCAGATGTGGACCTACTGGCGTCCAGATTCAATCACAAGGTGCAGACCTTTGTGTGCAGGACGAGAGATCCGCTGGCGGTGGCCACGGATGCCCTGGTGACCCCATGGTCTCGGTACCAGCTTCTGTATGCTTTTCCCCCTCTCAAACTTCTACCGTGGCTGTTGCGCAGGATAGAAGTGGAGGGAATCCTGACAATCCTGGTGGCTCCGGATTGGCCTCGGCATCCTTGATACGCCGACGTGGTGCGGATGGTAACAGATGTTCCCTGGCGGCTCCCGCTTTGGGAAGATCTGCTGTCGCAGGGACCCATCCTGCACCCTGCTTTACCCTCGCTGGCTTTGACGGCCTGGCTATTGAGTCCCAGGTGCTGAGGGATAGGGGGGGTCTCTGAGTCAGTGATCCCCACCATGCTTAAGGCGCGCAAGTGCATTTCGGGTTGGAACCCCCGTTCTTTCTCGGTGACTCGGGTGCTGGCTTTTCTCCAGCAAGGCCTGGATCACAAATTGGCATTGAGTACACTCAAAGGTCAGATTTCTGCTCTGGCAATTCTGTTTCAGCGTCCATTAGAGACGCATTCTTTGATTCGTACATTTGTACAGGGTGTACGGTATGTGGCTCCTCAGGTACGGTCGCCTTTGGCACCGTGGGATTTGAACTTAGTGCTTTCTGTACTGCAGAAACCACCCTATGAACGGATCAGGGATATCCCCTTACACCTGCTGTAACAAAAGGTGGCCTTTTTAGTGGCCATTACATCCGCTAGGCGGGTGTCTGAATTGGCGGCTTTGTCGTGTAGGTTTCCCTACTTGGTCCTACATAAGGATAAGGCGGTGCTACGCCCTTCCCCTTCATTTCTACCGAAGGTGGTTTCCTCCTTTCACATTAATGAGGACACTGTCCTCCCTTCCTTGTGCCCACGCCCGTCACATCCTAAGGAGATTGCCTTGCACTCCCTGGCCGTAGTGAGAGCCCTCCGGGTGTATTTGTCAGCTACGGCTCCTTTTCGGAGGTCAGATGCGCTTTTTGTGCTGACGGAAGGACCACGCAAAGGTTTGGCTGCCTGGTCGGCTACTGTATCCCATTGGATCAGACAGACTGACTCATGCGTATGCTGTTCGGGGGCAAGAGCCCCCTTTCCTGGTCACGGCTCATTCCACTAGGGCGATTAGTACTTCCTGAGCCTTTCGACACCAGGTGTGCAAGGTGGCTGCACACGTTTGTTAAGTTTTACAAAGTTGATGTGTCAGCATCTGCGGATGCTGCTTTTGGCCGCAAAGTCTTGCAGGCAGCGGTGTAGGCGCGACTGGCGCCTCCCGGAAAATTCTGTTGGGTACAGTTGTTATTGTTTACCCACCCCTCTTTGTTTGACACTGCTGTGGGACGTCCCCACGTGTCGTGAATAAGAGGCTGCGTCTGTCAATGAACATAAGAGAAAATAGGATTTTTTGACTTACCGTAAAATCCTTTTCTCTGAGTTCATTGACAGACGCAGCACCCGCCCCTATGTGGCTAAGTTTGTACTGCTTGTCATGGACTGGTGTGCTTTGCAGGGCAGAGGGGTTATGCACTGAGTGAGGACGGCCCCCTGGGAGGGGCCAGCCTTGCTTTTCTGAACTTTCGTTCTTCCTAGTCTACTCCTGGTAAAAGGCGCATAAACCCCACGTGTCATGAATAAGAGGCTGCGTCTGTCAATGAACTCAGAGAAAAGGATTTTACGGTAAGTCAAAAAATCCTATTTTTCTCAACCTTAATCTATTCTCTGCATTCAGGTAAAAATCTCTCTCTCTCTCTCTCTCTCTCTCTCTCTCTCTCTCTCCCTCTCCCTCTCCCTCTCCCTCTCCCTCTCCCTCTCCCTCTCCCTCTCCCTCTCCCTCTCCCTCTCCTCTCCCTCTCCCTCTCCCTCTCCCTCTCCCTCTCCCTCTCCCTCTCCCTCTCCCTCTCCCTCTCCCATTAGTTTAAGGGTGTGCACACTTATGCAACCATATTATTTTAGTTTATTTTTACTTCCCTCCACCTAAAAGATTTCAGTTTTTTGTTCACCTGAGCTGTACAGTTTATAGGTCACATTAAAAATGGAAAACGTTCTGAAATTATTTATCTGTCTCATTTTTTTTACATGACAGGAACCTGACATTTAACAGGGGTGTGTAGGATTTTTTACATCCACTGCACATGTAAAGCTGTAAACATGTGCATTCTTAAATTATATTATTCAATAAAGTGCCAAGTAAGGTGTAAATATTGAATATTTTCAATTAAATTCAAATGCTATTTGTCCTGACCCTGTTTACTTCAGTGATGAGGCAGAGCAGGTTTGGGTATGGGAGTACGAAACAGAAGAAGGAGCTCATGATCTGTACATGGATATTGGAGAGGATATCAGATTCCGTGTGGTAGACGAGACCTTCATAGATACATCTCCTACTGGACCAAGCTCTGCAGATGCTTCATCCTCCACAGATAATGTAGAGACGCAACGCAAGGAGGCGCCATACACATTAGTGGTAAGGGCTATTCTGACAGTATCAGACAAAATGTTTGTTTTAAAGTGTATATATTAATTTCTACATTGTATTTTAAAGCGGTAGTAAACCCCCAAGTACTATTTTTACCTACAGGTAAGCCTATAATAAGGCTTACCCGTAGGTATAAGGAGTATCTCCTAAACCTACACGGTTTAGGAAATATTCGCCCTGCATGCAGCTGCTGACATTAGCGGCGAATGCGATCTGATGATCCGGCGGAGGCGGCCGGCAAATCAGAGCTGGCTGCCGGAACGAAGAGCTCCCGCGCGCGGGAGTGACGTCACGCAGCTCCGGCCACTCACAGCGCCGGAGCCAGGTACCCGGAAGAAAGAAGCTTCCTCAGCGCTGACCGACTCGGGCATCGGGGGCCTCGTTCTAAAGCAAGCATTTCATAATATGTTTTTTTTTTTCAGGCGGGTTTACTACGCTTTAAGTATTTCTAGCCTACTAGTAATTTAATGGTCTTTAACCACTTCAGCCCCGGAAGGATTTCCAGCTTTAGGACCGGAGCCCTTTTTGCGATTCGGCGCTGCGTCGCTTTAACTGACAATTGCGCGGTCGTGCGACGTTGTACCCAAACGAAATTTGCGTCCTTTTTTTCCCACAAATAGAGCTTTCTTTTGGTGGTATTTGATCACCTCTGCGTCATTTCTGATCGCCGCTATAAACAAAAGAAGAGCGACAATTTTGCAAAAAAACCCAAATTTCTTACTTTTTCCTAAAATACAAATCCAAAAAAAAAAATATAAAAAAACATTTTTTTTTCACCGTTTTTGGCCGATTTATATTCTTCCTCATATTTGCGATAAAAAAAATCGCAATCGGCGTTTATTGATTGGTTTGCGCAAAAGTGGTCGCGTTTACAGATGATGAGAATTCATTTTTGGGGTTTTTAATTTTTTTTTATTTTTTACTAAAAATGGCGGCGATCTGCGATTTTTTTGCGGTACTGCGATATTTCAGCGGACATGGCGGAACATTTTGACACTTTTTTGGGACCATTGGCATTTATACAGCGATCAGTGCTATAAAAATGCACTGATTACTGTGTAAATGTCATTGGCAGTGAAGGGGTTAACCTGCAGGGGGCGCGCTAAGGGTTAACTATGTTCCCTGGGCGTGTTCTAACTGTATGGGGGATGCCCTAACAGGGGAAGGGAAGTTATCACAGCCTTCACGTAAAGGAAGGCTGTGATCACAGCCCTTCCCCCTCACACAGAGCGGAGGTCCGTGTTTACATACACGGACCTCCGCTCATTCGCTCCGGGGGGGGGGGCATCGCGGGTGGCCGGCGGCAATCGAAGCCGCCGCACCCGCTCCCTGGTCCCCCCTGGACACAGTGAGCGCGCGGGCGCGCCTCCGGCGGCGCGCGCGCGCGCTCACTATACACGTTCCCGCAGCCGCCGTCGTATGACGGCGATTTGCGGGAACGAGCCACTTTGCCGCCGTCAATTGCCGATCGGCGGTCGGCAAGTGGTTAAGTATGTACAGGTGCATCTCCTAAAATTCGAATATCCTCAAAAAATTCATTTATTTCAGTAATTCAATTCAAAAAGTGATATATTTCAAGCATTTCTTTTAATTTTGATATTTATGGCTTACAGCTAGTGAAAATTCAGTATCTCAGAAAATTGGTATATTACATAAGACCAATTTAAAAAAAAAAGGATTTTTAACCACTTCCCATCCGGGCCATTTCTGGCACTCCTCTCCTCTTTGTAAAAATCATCATTTTTTTGCTAGAAAATTACTCGGAATCCCCAAACATTATATATGTTTTTTTTTAGCACAGACTCTTGGGAATAAAACGGCTATCGTTGCAGCTTTTTATGTCACACAGTATTTGCGCAGGAATTTTTCAAACGCTTTTTTTGGAAAAAAATGTCATGAATTAAAAAAACAAAACCCTAAAGTTAGCCCAGTTTTTTTATATTCTAAAAGATGATGTTATGCCTAGTAAATAGATACCTAGCATGTCACGTTTTAAAATTGCAAACACGTGGAATGGCGCCAAACTTTGGTACTTAAAAATCTCCATAGGCGACGCTTTAACATTTTTCACAGGTTACATGTTTAGAGTTAGAGGAGGGCACTAGAATTATTGCTCTTGCTCCAACGCACGCGGTGATACCACACGTGTGGTTTGAACGCAGTTTACATATGTGGGCGTGACTTACGCATGCGTTCACTTTTGTGCACAGTGTTTTTTATTTATTTTACCTTTTCATTTTTACACTGTCTCTTTAAATTTTTTTTTTTTTTCATGTAAACATCCCTTGTAATGGGAATAATGCATGAGAGGTCCTCTTTATGGAGAGATGTGGGGTCAATAAGACCCCACATCTCTCCTCCAGGCTGGAAAGACCAAGATCAGAAAAAAAAAAAGAATGATCCTGGCCTTTCCAGCCACGTCCACGGCTTTGTTTACTAAAGCCGGCCCCGATGTGATGTCATAACTTTGCGCCTGGGCCTCCAAGGATCATAGAGCTGACCAGACCAGATGGTTATCAGTCAGCTCTCTGATCAATTTCTGGCAGCAATGGATTCCTTCTCCGGGTTGCTGATCGTACGGGCGACCCAGGAGAAGCACTGCGGGAGGGGGGGGATGTCCCTCCCACTGCCTGTAAGAAAGATCAAGCAGCTGAACTGACACTATGATCGTTCTTATGGTGCAGGGAATCGCCAGCTGGAAAAAATGATGCTCTGAGGAATAGGCTGTGGCCTCGGAACGTGTTAGCCTGCCTGTATAGGACACCATCAGTGAACAGTGGATCGGATATGAAGCCGTTAAGTGCTCGAAATGCCTGTTATGATTTTACATTAAATTATTTTTTACTGAGGATAATGCGCTAGGCCAGTGCACCCTTGTGTGTTTTTTTTGTTATTTTAGTGTCAGGACTCCCCCAATCCATCAAGAGGCAGCAAGAACAGCACATTATCCGGTGATCTCACAAGCAGACACCCCCTGTTCACCATTATGGAGAAGCCCCCTCTCCTTGAGCGCAGGAATGATTTAACATTTGGCTGTGCAAATATCTGAATGATGCCTGTGACTGCGGCCATCATTTAGATATCCCTGCTCAAAGTCCAGCATGTCCATGGTGAAGTAGTTAATACAGAAAAGTTTTCTTACTAAAAAAAGTCCATGTACAGTATAGTATGCACTCAGTACTTGCTTGGGGCTCCTTTTGCATGAGTGTGCATGTGAATACTGCATCAATGTGATGTGGCATGGAGGCGATCAGCCTGTGGGACTGCTGAGGTGTCATGGAAACTCAGGTTGATTTGATAGCAGCCTTCAGCTCATCTGCATTGTTGGATCTGGTGTCTCTCGTCTTCCTCTTGACAAGGTATTTAGTAAGAGGCATGGTGAATTTTTTGAAGTTGTAATTTTTCCCCACAATTCTTTGCAAAATTAAGATTTTTTGTCCCACAAAATTGTCTTATATTAACAGGTTATTTCTCACCCAGCATATGCATACCACAAATTACACCCCAAAAACACATTTTACTACTCCTCCTGAGTATGGCGATACCACATGTGTGAGACTTTTACCCAGCCTGGCCACATACAGAGGCCCAACATGCAGGGAGAACCATCAGGCGTTCTAGGAGCATAAATTACGCATATCATTTCCTGACTACCTCTTGCATTTTTGAAGGTCCTGGAGCACCAGGAAAAAAATGACCCCACTTTGGAAAGCAAACACCCCGACGTATATTCTAGGAGGAATAATGAGTCTTTTGAACATGTTATTTTTTCCACAAGTTTTTGGAAAATGTGGAAAGAAAATGAAAATGCATTTTTTTTTTACACAAAGTTGTACATTAATACAATATCTCTAACACACAGCATGTACCTAGAAAACATTACCCCCCAAAATATATTCTGCTACTCCTCCCGAGTATGGAAATACTACATGTGTGACACTTTTACACAGCCAGGCCACATACAGAGGCCCAACATGCAGGGAGCACCGTCAGGTGTTCTAGGGGCATACATTACAAATCTAATTTGACTACCTTTTACATTATTGTGAGGCACTGTAGTGGCATGGATGTGTCACGGAGGAGAACTAATGTGATATAGAGGAGCATGAATGAGGCACAAATGAGCCATGGATGGGGATGGATGAGCAGTGGATGGGGATGACTGAGCACGGATGGGAATGACTGAGCACGGATGGGGATGGATGAACACAGATGAGGATGACTGAGCACGGGTGGGGATAGGTGAGCATGGATGGCTGGGTGAGCATTAATGGATGGATGGGTGAGCATGGCTGGGTGGGTGAGCACGGCTGGGTGGATGAGCATGCATGGCTGGATAGGTGAGGATGGGATGGCTGGGTGGGCGAGCATGGATGGATGGGTGAGGATGGCTGGGTGGTTGAGCATGGATGGCTGGCTGGGTGAGGCTGGATGGATGGATGCGGGGTGCAGCCCGGCACATAGCAGCGCTGTGGGCACTACACATCCTGCCCACAGCGCTGCTGCATCTGCGCTCTCCACCTCTCCTCACACACTACACCGACCGGTGGGGAGAGAAAAGCCGGGAATTCCGCCAGCTTGTTTACATGTGATCGCTCTGTCATTTGATGGAGCGATCACGTGGTAAAAGGCCGATGCGAGCGGCCATTCACCGCAATCCGTGAAGCATGGATGTTCACCGGACGCGTGTTCATGGGAGGACGTCATTGTACGCCCTCCCAGAGTTAAGCATCCACCCTGTAGCCGTTATTTGACTATAGGGCGGTTGTTAACTGGTTAATGAGATGCACCTGTAAACTTGCTTTGAAGATTCCCACACAATTCTCTGCATTATCACTGTGCAGGTAGACACTGCTGTATCATAAAGATCAGAGCCAGAGCATTGCTTAGAGGAGGAGTTTCAGCAGGCAGTCCGTACAGGAATCCCTTCTTGTAGTCAGCATGGTACCATGTCGTATGTAGTCCTTAGAGATTGAAAATAAGCAGCAGAAGAGAAGCTGCAAAGCATGTTTGAGAACCGAGAAAGTCGCTGAAATAGATGGCCAACAGATGGGCAGCACTCACAATGTAAGAGATTTAACAAGTAAGCATATATTGGTTTATCAAAAACACTTGTTTGTGTTGCTATTGCAATGCTGATGTTAGAAAATGAAAGTGTATTCTGTGACGATAACCTTTAGGCTGCTTTCACACTGGCTTGTGGGCCACGGTAGAGGTAAAGCGCCACTTGTTTTGGCCTTGCTTTACAGCTGTTTAAGCAGCGTTTTCAACCCCCAAGAAGGGGTTAACAAGGGGTTAAAAGAGCCTGTGTTGTGGTGCTTCAGAAGCACTTCCCATTCATTCCAGTGGGCAGGGGCAGTTTGGGAGCGGTGTATACACCGCTCCCAAATTGCCCCAAAGATGCTGCTTGCAGAATTTTTTTTCCCACCCCACAAGCACTCGGACTTTCACACGGGCTGCAGGGGAGGCAGTTTTCAGGTGCTATTTTTAACGTTAAGTGCCTGAAACTGCCTCACTGTGAAAGGGGTCTAAATGTGACATCTCTTCAGGATTTCAGCATGTACTAGTGAGCAGTATACACTTTTTTTATAATATACCAATATAGCAAATATAGTTTTTACTTAAATAGAATATATATAGTGGCTTTATAAATATTTTTTAAAATGATGGCCAGGACAAGTTAAAGGCATGCAACCACTAAAGGAAGGGACCTAAAGACCAGCTCCTGATACCTTCTAGGCCAGTCCCCTGCTGGTTTAGAGCCCTAGATAATGGGACCCCTAGGAAGTTACTCTTGTTGACCTCCTGTTTATCCTGACCCTGATTTGTAGCAACAATTCCGGATATGCAACGTACTTTTTCTAGGTATGTGAATTCATACTTCAGGAAAGCAAATTACAGTCAAGCTCTTAGTAAATGTAAACATCAGCATAGATACAGTGCCTTGCGAAAGTATTCGGCCCCCTTTGAACTTTACGACCTTTTGCCACATTTCAGGCTTCAAACATAAATATATAAAACTGTAATTTTTTGTGAAGAATCAACAACAAGTGGGACACAATCATGAAGTGGAACGAAATTTATTGGATATTTCAAACTTTTTTAACAAATAAAAAATTGGGCGTGCAAAATTATTCAGCCCCCTTAAGTTAATACTTTGTAGCGCCACCTTTTGCCGCGATTACAGCTGTAAGTCGCTTGGGGAAGTCTCTATCAGTTTTGCACATCGAGAGACTGAAATTTTTGCCCATTGCTCCTTGCAAAACAGCTTGAGCTCAGTGAGGTTGGATGGAGAGCGTTTGTGAACAGCAGTTTTCAGTTCTTTCCACAGATTCTCGATTGGATTCAGGTCTGGACTTTGACTTGGCCATTCTAACACCTGGATATGTTTATTTGTGAACCATTCCATTGTAGATTTTGCTTTATGTTTTGGATCATTGTCTTGTTGGAAGACAAATCTCAATCCCAGTCTCAGGTCTTTTGCAGACTCCATCAGGTTTCCTTCCAGAATGGTCCTGTATTTGGCTCCATCCTTCTTCCCATCAATTTTAACCATCTTCCCTGTCCCTGCTGAAGAAAAGCAGGCCCAAACCATGATGCTGCCACCACCATGTTTCACAGTGGGGATGGTGTGTTCAGGGTAACCCGGACG
>BLSH010397643.1:778358-803317 GCA_018402905.1 Glandirana rugosa | reverse complement strand
TAGACGAGGACAGCTCCACCATATTAGGGACTTTGTACATCTCGAATGTGACTACGTAAGTTTATGCGAAAAATTAAATCCTTAGGGTACACTACATTGAGACATGTCTATATTACAATACGCCTAGTTGTAACCGAGTGTATATAGAGATAAAATACATATTTTAGCGATAATACTACCATACTATAATAGACGTAAAAGAACTGTCTATATGTCACGGAACGCTTTCATAAGCCGGGGGAACTTGAAACGCTGGAAAACGGTGTAAAGTCCGAAGTTTGTATTTTCTATATTTTGACATTAAAAAACACTTCTTAGTTGTTCACCCTGTGTTAGTACTTCACCTTGCTTTTCAGTTTTTTATTTGTTAAAAAAGTTTGAAATATCCAATAAATTTCGTTCCACTTCATGATTGTGTCCCACTTGTTGATTCTTCACAAAAAATTACAGTTTTATATCTTTTATGTTTGAAGCCTGAAATGTGGCAAAAGGTCGCAAAGTTCAAGGGGGCCGAATACTTTCGCAAGGCACTGTATATCTGTCAAGAAAATGCAGATAATATCATACCATCATAATAGCGATTTTATACATAAAATAGAGATATATGTGAGCCAATGTTGATCCGCATAACATTATATCTGTACAGAGTTACATCACATGGGATTCCTAAATTAAAAAGCGTATTTGAATGCATCAGTGTAAGCTCTACATGTTTCAGGGATTATACCACCTCGACAGGAGCAGATGCGTGCAGAATGCAATGTCTATAAAACAAAAATATATATTGTGTGTAAGACTTAAAACATCAAATAATGATCCCCAAAAACAAGGAATGTGTTTGTAAACATCCAAAAGGGGATAAGGGGAAAAAACATGGGGGGGGGGGGGCAACCCAAAAATGAAGTCCACCTTCCCACTTACATGTAAACCCAGGTTTTCCAAAAAAAAAGGCTGATAGGATGGATGTGTGTACCATCCCCCAACTGCTCCCACTGGGAGATGAGGGGGGAGGAAATCCAGGGCCAGGCAGACCCACAGAACCCCAGAGGGATGAGCCATCCACATGCCACAGATTGGATTGTAAAATTCCCATGGCTCCATGTGATCTAAAAAACAATACAAAGGTCTAATAATATAAAGCGTTTGTGTTATACTAAGTATAAAGTGTCATAGAGACATGAGTGGTGAAATGGAGCACCAGGTGAGGGAAATGGAGATGGGAGGCAACCACCAAAGGCATGTACAGACACTAAAGTGGAAAGGATACAAAGGGAATAGATAGTAGGAAAACGTGAAGAGCTCAAGGCTGCAAGGGGTGTGAAAGGAAAAAAAAAAAAAAAAAAACCCTTGCAGCCTTCAGCTCTTCACTTTTTCCTACTATCTATTCCCTTTGTATCCTTTCCACTTTAGTGTCTGTACATGCCTAAGGGTAATACAAATGTTAATACTTAAGCACAATTTTGCAACTTCGACATGCATTAGTAAAACTGTACATATAATCACAGCTACTTTGTGCATCCAGGTGGATTATACCTTGTTTTTTTACAGGACAAATTGGTGTTAAATGGTAATGGATATCTCCTGTTTTTTTTTTTTTTTATTAAAGGAAAACTGGTCCAAAATAGTAAAAAAAAAAAAAAAAGCTCAACCCAGAATAAATTCCCCTGCTCCCAACGATGCATTGATACCACATGTGTGTATGTTAGTTGTATGTACCCGTAGTATGGCCCAGAAACAACAAGTGTGCATTTTGCTTTTTAATCCTACTTAAAACACACGATACTAACGCTTAAAAAAAGAAAAAAACCCTGCCCAAAATATACTGACTTTTGACCCTTACTTGGCCCATACACTAACCTTGGCACTGACCTAGATCAAACCTTGATCCTGGTATTTTTTCTCTATTTTGTATTTTTTTAATTCGTTTTTTGTGTTTTTTTTTTTTTTTTTTTTTTTTTTTTTTTTTTTTTTACACACGGTTGTGGTTTTTTTTTTTTTTTCTTTCTTTCTGCATGGAGAGAGTGAAAGATACGCAGACTATGCTCTCAAAAGTATTGGGAGGCCTTCCTTTACACGCACATGAACAATAATGGCATCCCAGTCTTAGTCCAGAAAGTTCCACTGGTCCAAATCATATGGTGGATGAGGGATCATGATGTGGGGTTGTTTTTTTAAGGGTTGGGCTTTGCTCCTAAGTTCCAGTGAAGGGAACTCCTTAAGGTGTCAGCATACCAAGACATTTTGGACAATTCATGCTCCCAACCTTGTGGGAACAGTTTGGGGATGGCCCCTTCCTGTTCCAACATGATTGGGCACCAGTGCACAAAGCAAGGTCCATAAAGACATTAATGAGTGAGTTTGGGGTGGAGGAGCTTGACTGGCCTGCACAGAGTCCTGACCTCAACCTGATAGAACAGCTTTGGGATGAACAGAGTGGAGACTGCAAGCCAGGCCTTCTCTTCCAACATCAGTGCCTGACCTCACAAATGCGCTTCTGGAAGAATGGTCAAACATTCCCATAGACACACTCCTAAACCTTGTGGACATCTTTCCCAGAAGAGTTGAAGCTGTTATAGCTGCAAAGGGTGGGCTAGCTCAATATTGAACCCTATGGACTAAGACAGGGATGCCATTAAAGTTCATGTGCGTGTAAAGGCAGGTGTCCCAATACTTTAGAAAATATAGCGTATAACATATCTCTCTCCTCCATTCAGAGAGAGGAAACACAGGGACGGGTTTCAGTGTGACTGATCACAAAGCCAGTCGGAGGCTATCACAGCGATCAGGTGACCACAACCAGGACTTCTGTGTCCTGATCATCTGTACGGGACTCGGGGCTCCCAGTGAGGCCTCGGTCTCTGTGCTGGGGGCGTGCTCCCAGCATAGAGACAGATACGCATGTATGCGGCCCCACGGAAAAAAGCCCAGTCCAGTGAGGCTACATGTACGCATACTGTCGGCAGGAAGGGGTTAGGTATGTTTTAATTTAAGTGAATTATTTTTCAAGATGCATATATCTCTTGTGTTCCACTGTCTTAAATTTAGTTATAGAAAGTGGTTAATTTTTTGTTACCTCTAGGGTTCCATAAGTGAGCCAGGCCTGGGCCTTCTTTCCTGGTGGACCAACAACTAAACAAATAGAAAGTGGCACTTATATAAAAGTACTCAACCCTCCATAAATTTGAGACCACAATGGCATCTCTAATGTGGGCAAAGAAGTCTTCGCCAACCAAGACACTAAGGAAAACCTGAAAAGGATGCTGAAAATAAGCTGTCAAGAGCTGATGGTAAATATGGCATAGCCATAGAACAATCTACGGAAATGTGTGGAAGTACACAAAAGACTTTAGATACTTTAAAGATATTAATGTTTGATTTTCTTTCACCATCCCCCCCCCCCCCCCCAAGTGTGAGGTGGAAATAAAATTACTTGAAAACCGTCAGTCTTCCCTTTGTATATTTGATTATGTAATTATACCAACAGGTGAACTAAAGACTTCTGCAGTTTAGATCCAACAAGGAAACCTTTTACTGACCTCTATAAAACGTGTATATAAACTCACAGCAGCTGTAAAACCTCTAGCAAGGTCAATGCATACAGTCAATTCCCAGCTTTTATCAAACACATAATGAACTTTTTATTATAAAAGCATATAATTTACACTCGGATTGAAAAATAGGCCTCTCTGTTCCAATGCATATTTGTACAGTGCATCCGGAACGTATTCACAGGGCTTCAATTTTTCCACATTTTATGTTACAGCCTTATTCCAAAATTGATTAAATTCATTATTTTCCTCATTCTACAAAACATACCCCACAATGACAACATGAAAGAAGTTTGTTTGAAATCTTTGCAAATTTATTAAAAATAAAAACCAAAATCACCTGTACATAAGTATTCACAGCCTTTGCTCAATACTTCGTTGAAGCACCTTTGGCACCAATTTCAGCCTCAAGTCTTTTTGAGTATGATGCTACAAGCTTGGCACACAGTTTCTCCCATTCTTCCTTGCAGGACCTCTCAAGCTGCATCAGGTTGGATGGAAAGCATTGGTGCACAGCCATTTTCAGATCTCTCCAGAGATGCTCAATTGGATTCAAGTCTGGGCTCTGGCTGGGCCACTCTACAGATGTCTCTGTACATTACTGCATTATCTTTTCCTCGATCCTGACTAGTCTCCCAGTTCCTGCCGCTTAAAAACATCCCCACAGTATGATGCTGCCACCACCATGCTTCACTGTAGGGATGGTATTGGCCAAGTGATGAGCGGTGCCTGGTTTCCTCCAGACTTGACGCTTGCCTTTCAGGCCAAAGAGTTGAATCGTTGTTTCATCAGACCAGAGAATTTTGTTTCTCATGGTCTGAGAGTCCTTCAGGTGCCTTTTGGCAAATTCCAGACTGGCTGTCGTGTGTGTTTTTTTTTTTTTTTTTAAACTGAGGAGTGGCTTCTGTCTGGCCACTCTACCATACAGGCATCATTAGTGGAGTGCTGCAGAGATGATTGTTCTCTCTCCACAGAGAAATGCTGAACCTCTATCAGAGTGACCATCAGGTTCTTGGTCACCTCCTGGACTATGGTCCTTCTCCCCCAATCGCTCAGTTTGGCCAGGCAGCCCACTCTAGGAAGAGTCCTAGTAGTTCCAGACTTCTTCCATTTACTCATGATGGAGGCCACTGTGTTTATTGGGACCTTCAATGCTGCAGAAATGTTTCTGTACCCTTCCTCAGATCTGTGCCTCGATGCAATCTAGTCTCGGAGGTCTAAGGACAATTCCTTGGACTTCATGGCTTGGTTTGTGCTCTGACATGCAATGTTAACTGTGGGACCTTATATAGACAGGCGTGTGCCTTTCCAAATTATGTCCAATCAACCAAATTTACCACAGGTGGACTGCAATCAGGTTGTAGAACAGCTCAAGGATGATCAGTGGAAACAGGATGCACCTGAGCTCAATTTTGAGTGTCATGGCAAAGGCTGTAAATACTTATGTACTTTAATTTTTTTTTTTTGTTTGTTTTTTTTAATAAATTTTCAAAGATTTCAAAACAAATTTCTTTCATGTTATTATGAGGTATTGTTCGTAGAAAATAATCCATTTTGGAATAAAGCTGTAACATAACAATATGTCGAAAAAGTGAAGTGCTCTGAATACTTTCCGGATGCACTGTATATGCTGTTTCTGTGCCAATGTATGTTCCTGAGAGGAGGGAGAGCATGGAGCTGGCCGTGCTGCACCTAAAGAAGCTGTGTGGGTTGCCATGGATACGACATGATATATTCATATCCATAGCATCTCGCACCGCTTCAGGTGCACGCTGCTCCTCTGAGCGATTGCCCATCTCTCTCTCTCCTGACTTCGAGCACCTCTCAACTTCATGCCGCCAGCAGGGCTGGCTCTCCCTCCCTTCATAACATACAGTACATTGGCACAGGGTGAGGACAAGAAAGCAGAATGAATGGCAAAAAGTGGTGGGGCCTGTATTAAGGTCTGCTGGAGGAGGATGTTTACATCAAAGGGTTCAAGATTGTGTTAGATGCTCATGATGACACCTTTGGAGCATCTGACTGCATAAGGTAGTATCAAAAAGTTTTGAGACATGCCAACAGATGGCAGCACAAGGCTGCACACACAGTCACAGTGAGCACTGACCTTCATAAGTCCAGTGTGCCAAAAGACATTGTCCTGTGTGCATCAGGAGCTGTGCAACTGGTGCTCTGTGTCCATTTCATCATGAACAGGAAGTTAGAATAAAGAGCAAATGTGAAATTTTGTGTGAAACTGGGCAAATCTGCCACAGAGACATCTGAAATTATTTTGCAAGTTCACGGTGATGCTGCAACTAGTTGTCCTGGGGTGTTTTGAGTGGCACACGCTCTTCAAGAGTGGAAGAACATCACTGGTAGATGATGAGAGATCAGGAAGACCAACAAGTTCAACCCCCTGAAAATATCAAAACCATTTGGCAGCTTGTGCATGATGATCATCCGAGAACAATCCACAGCATTGCTGCCATTGTCAGTGTGTCATACAGAACAGTCCAGGCAATCCTCACGTGTGAGTTGAACATGCACCGTGTTTTTGCCAAGTTCGTCCCCCATGGCACGCTGACGGAGTTCTTGGCAGACTTTGATGCAGTGTTCATTCTGCTCCTGGGCTGGGCCAGCAGCCTGAAGACACCTCAAATTAAAAACACCTTGAACGACTCATTGCAGCATCTTTGCAGAATTTCAGGTTTGCTCTTTGTTCTAACTTGCTGTCCATGATGAAATAGCAGAGGTGGTAATACACATGGTCAGAATCACACCAGTTACACAGCTCCGGATGTACACAGGATGATGTCTTTTTGGCACACTGACTTATGAAAGTCAGTGTCCCTGTGACTGTGCATGCTGCCATCTGTTGGCATGTTACAAAACTAGTCTCAACTTTTTGATACCACCTCATATACTTTTATCTGATTAATAAAAAGTTTGCACTTTTGTTAGCCTTTCTTGTACAAATTGTTCACAAACATTGGTCAAACAATCAAGGGATGGCTGCATTGCTAGTTATGACGTTTTTGGCTGGAAACATTTGTGTGATAGTGGTATTATTAGTATACTGGGACTTTTTTGGTCACACATCATGGATATAATAATGCGATTCAGATGCAGTACTTGCATACAGTTGTGCTCATAAGTTTACATACCCTGACAGAATTTATGATTTCTTGTCTATTTTTCAGAGAATATGAATGATAAAAAACATTTCTTTCACTCATGGTTAGTGTTTGGCTGAAGCCATTAATTATCAATCAACTGTGTTCACTCTTTTTAAATCATAATGACAACATAAACTATCCAAATGACCCTGATCAAAAGTTTACATACCCTGGTGATTCTGGCCTGATAACATGCACACAAGTTGACACAAAGGGGTTTGAATGGCTATTAAAGGTAACCATCCTCACCTGTGATATTTTTGCTTGTAATCAGTGTGTGTTTGTGTATAAAAGGTCAATGAGTTTCTGGACTCCTGACAGACCCTTGCATATTTCATCCACTGCTTCACTGAAGTTTCTGGAGTCTGAGTCATGGGGAAAGCAAAATAATTGTCAAAGGATCTGCAGGAAATGGTAGTTGAACTGTATAAAACAGGAAAGGGATATAAAAAGATATCTAAGGAATTGAGAATGCCAATCAGCAGTGTTCAAACTCTAATCAAGTGGAAAATGAGGGGTTCTGTTGAAACCAAACCACAGTCAGGTAGACCAAATACTATTTAAGCCACAACTGCCAGGTAAATTGTTTGTGATGCAAAAAAAACCCACAAATAACTACAGGTGAAATACAGGACTCTGAAAGCATGTGGTGTGGCTGTTTCAAGATGCACAATAAGGAGGCATTTGAAGAAAAATGGGCTACATGGTCGAGTTATCAGAAGAAAGCTATTACTATGCAAATGCCACATAGTATCCTGCTTACAACACGCCAAACAGCATAGAGACAAGCCTCAAACATTCTGGCACATAGTCATTTGGAGTGATGAGACCAAAATTGAGGTTTTTGGCCACAACCATAAACGCTACGTTTGGAGAGGAGTCAACAAGGCCTATGATGAAAGGTACACCATTGCTACTGTGAAACACGGAGGTGGATCGCTGATGTTTTGGGGATGTGTGAGCTACAAAGGCACAGGAAATTTGGTCAAAATTGATGGCAAGATGAATGCAGTATGTTATCAAAAAATACTGGAGAAACATTTGCATTCATCAGCAAGGAAGCTGCGCATGTGACGTACTTGGACATTCCAACATGACAATGATCCAAAACACAAGGCTAAGTCGACCTGTCATTGGCTACAGCAGAATAAAGTGCAGGTTCTGGAGTGGCCATCTCAGTCTCCTGACCTCAATATCATTGAGCCACTCTGGGGAGATCTCAAACGTGCAGTTCATGCAAGACAGCCTAAGAATTTCCAGGAATTGGAGGCTTTTTGCCAAGAGGAATGGGCAGCTTTACCATCTGAGAAGATAAAGAGCCTCATCCACAAATACCAAAAAAGACTTCATGCTGTCATTGATGTTAAAGTGATGTTAAATACACAGTCAGGGTCGTTTGGGTAGTTTCTGTTGTCATTATGATTTAAAAAGAGTAAACACAGTTGATTGATAATAAATGGCTCCAGCCAAACACTAACCATGAGAGAAAGAAAAGTTTTTGTGTTATTCATATTCTATGAAAAATGGCCAAGAAATCATATATTCTGCCAGGGTATGTAAACTTATGAGCACAACTGTATATAGACATTCGGCACTTAAGGATGTCCTTGTTTGCCCTTCGCCATCTGCACTTGGATCACATTAGCAGAATGAGGTAGGGTCACTGAGGGAGAGAAGAAACCTTGGAATACTAGTTATTACCAGTGTACAAAGGTGTAGATAATAAATCATCTCTAATGTTGGGTGTCCTACGTGTGTTGATGCCACTGCATTTCGTAAAACGATTCGTTTCTTTTATATTTTAGAACGGGATGCCTTAAGATTGTGCATACATTTAAAGGGTGCCTTGACTTAAAAAAGGTTGAGAAACACTGCTCTACTGTATGCAGAAGGTGCTACGTTGCTTACTCAAATGGGGTATCATTTATATTGTGCATTCTTTCATTCTTTGTATGACCAATGTGAAGTACAATGTGTAGCTGGATGGGCATTATTACACTGATCCACTGCATAAAGATGGTCGTGAGATGATATGCATATACCTTCCACTGTATACAGAAGGTTCTGATGAAATCCTGCTGCTGATGTGTATAACCTCATTTGTCTGTTATGTGACAATTATCACAGCATGATTTATTTACAATCTTCTCTGTGAACTAAATACGTCTTGCCACTAATGTGACGTGTAATAGTATTACAATGCCAGCATTCGAGTTATTTTACAATGAGTGATAGTACATTACAGGTCATTTTTGTTCCTATAGACTGAGTATAGAGGATGCCAGTTTGTGTTTTTTTTTTTTTTTTTTTAGTTCTTGACCAAGTTTTTCTGTGTTTTGTATTCATTGTTATTTGGATCATTAAATAAAACACAACCCTACACTTGCTGTAAAACCACGGGTAATTGTATATAATTAGAAATGAATAATATATTATGAATCTAGGGGATGCCCAAAAAAATTCTCCAGGAATACTGTTGGGTCATCTGAAACGCCTCCATAAGTTGCTCTGTTTTACTTTTATGTATCTCCTCAATATGGTTCTGTGCACAGGAGAAAGTCTTATGATATCTACTAATTCCAAGCCTGGGTATGCCTAATAGGCTTTGTTGTTTAATTGTTACCTCCTAATCTTAATGAAAGGAATTTAATAAAAATGAATAGTATATGAGGGATTGATTTTACCTAAAATAAAGGGTTGTTGATCTGTGAGCTGTCAGCCCATGCATATGAAAAAAACACTTATAAACCACTTAAAATTAGAGAGAAATGTGTGCGTATGTAAAAACACTTCAAACATAATTCCGGATGTATAGGCTTAGAGTATATAACAGTCTGTAGCTGATGCTGCTGGTAGAAGCATGGCTTCTGGAGCGGGCTGGGAACCAGACACCTCATTAAATAAAAGAATATCTTGAATTCTAATATTTGGCAGTATACATTTCAATACACCTTTCCTTTATAAGCTTAGTGGTGTTGAGTCCGCAAATCTGTCTTTATTTTTATTTTTTTCTGATGGATCTTTTATTGTACTATATATAAGATAAACTAGAAAAGAGCAATGATGAAACTTTGAGGAAAGTTTAGATTATGTTTACAAGTAATGCCAGCAGTAAACCTTCAGGATCCAAAATGAATAGGGTGCATTGCTTAAAATTTCACATGACACTGTTTCTTTCTCATTCATTGAGGGACACATGGTTCAGAGACAATTGGGTTATGCTGTGACCTTACAGGAAGCTTTGGACACTGGCAAACAAAAAAAAGTGACCAGCCTGGTATAAACACTCCCACTTCCCAGCATGCAGTTTGCTGCTTGTGTCCTAGGAGGATAGATGCCTTTCCTTAACTGATAAGTTTAACCATTTTCACTACTACTATTTTTTTTTTTTAAGATTTTCTCAATCAAGACTTTTTTATACAGTGGCTGAGTTGCTCCCTTTAACCACTTCAGCCCCGGAAGGATTTCACACTTTAGGACCAGAGCACCTTTGCGATTCAGCACTGTGACTCTTTAACTGACAATTGCGCGGTCATGCGACGTTGTACCCAAACTAAAGTTGCGTCCTTTTTTTCCCACAAATAGAGCTTTCTTTTGGTGGTATTTGATCACCTCTGCATCATTTCTGATCGCCGCTATAAACAAAAGAAGAGCGACAATTTTGCAAAAAAAAAATTTCCCTTTCGTTCGTTGACAGGCACAGCGACTCATTGGACTAAGTGGGTTATACTGCCCTCTTCAGGAGTTTACTAGGCAGAACAGGCAGTACTAACAGCAAAAAAAAGAACAGCACCAGACACAGCACCTCCCAGGGGGCAGTCCCCACTGGCAGATAACCCCACCACCCAGCTCTGCTAGCTCGGTTTTTTTCTGGATAGTGCAAGGAGTTAGACCTAGGCTCCCTGTTGGGATCTGTTGTACCTCTGCTTGGTCCACTTCGCCTGTCCTGGGACAGCCTCACAGATGAAGACTACAATCAAGCAGCCGCGCTGGGTGACAGGCTGGGTCTTGGACACAGGTAGTCTTCCCAGCCGGCCATCACTCGCTAGACCGCAGCTTCGCGCTGGGTCGACCACGACAGACCCCGATCCGAACGGGCTGGCCCCGTGGGTTAAATGCCTGCCATCGCACGCAGTGCGCCCAGGGCCGACAGCTCCCTCCGGCCTAGCCGGGAGCGTGAAAGCTGTCTCGGGTGGTATCCCCGCACCGCCCAACTAGACAGGGTAAGTACGTCCTCCCCCTCGAGGGTCCAGGGGGAAGCTGGTGGGTCCCCCCTCCGGGGTGTTAGGGTAGTGGGTGGTCTCCCCCCTCCCTCGCTCGTGCCCCCTCCCCCACCTCTCCGGTACCCCGCTGCCGCACCCCCTTCTCCTCCCCGGGGTTTCCAGGATGTGTGTCAGTGTAGGGCCCTAGCTGGTCCCCCAGCCCCCCCCTTGCCTCGTGCTTGGCGGTCGGATCATCTGCGGCCATGTTGCCGGTGTCTGACCGATATTTTCTTGTAGCCTGACGCATTTCAGAGCCTGGGGATCGGACGACGGCCATTTTGGGATAGCCGAGGCGCTAGTTACATGGGTTTTGGCCTCTATTGTGCAGGGCGGCCATTTTCCTGAGGCCTCTGCACGTGGAATGGCCTGTGTTTGCTAAGGGGCGGTCCTGGCCATTTTTTGGTGCCGGTTTACCCCCATCACGGCGCGTATCTCCCTGGGCAGCAGCGGCAGAGGCTCTGAGCACAGCGGCAGTGGGAAAGCAGAAGGCGGGCGAAGGCAGCAGCATCGGTGGACAGAAGCAGCAGGCAGCTCCTCTCTGGGTCGGGTGGTGAGCCCCTTCAGGGTGCCCCTTGTGACCAGCCTTGCTCAGCTGTGGGGTGGGGGGTGTAGTGGTCTCCTGGCAATCAGGCCTTATTTTTGGCGCTGCCAGGGTGGGTGACTAGAATGGCAGCCGATGCGGGTGCTTCCCCACCGGACCTCTCGGTGCCTACAGCCAGCACTTCCCTTGTAGACGCAATGTCGACGGTCCTGGAGACGTTCGTCTCCCGGGTAGAGTTGTTGTGGAACCGCAGGGACGGCAAAAAGCGCCCCCTGCCCCCCCTTCCTCGGGGGAGGACTCGGACCCCGAGGGGGGCTCCTCTGTTGCGGGGACCCCCCTTGAGCTGTGGGATGACGAGATCCCCGACGCTCCTGATAGCGGGAACGAGTCTGAGGTGTCCGCTGCTGCGCACGAGAAGACACTAGTAGACGCTCTGATCACCTCAGTGCATGAGACCCTGCAATTGGAAGAAGCGGCGGGACCCTCTCGGTGGGTGCCCGTCCCCTTCGGATCACATAGACCTGGTCCTGCGGCTAAGGTCTTCCCGTATGTGGACTTTCTGGATAAGATCATTTATAAGGATTGGGCTCGGCCTCAGAGCTCCCTCTCCATTCCGAAACGATTCGCTGTGCGTTATCCTTTTAAGGATAAACTGTTGAAGAAGTGGGCATCACCCCCCGGTTGATCCCGACCGTGTCCCACCTGAGTAAGGCCGAGGCTTGCGTCAGGTCCCTATTTGTTTTGTCAGGATTGGCCATGTGGCCCGTCGTGGCCTCTGTGCTGGTGTCGCAAACGCTTAGTGGGCAAAGCTGTTACACAGCGAGTTGAGCAAGACTCAGGCTGATCGGATGGTCCACATGGCTCAGTATCTGTGCGATGCTGCCCTGGTCGCAGCCCCCCTGATATCCAAGGCGTCCGCGGCCTCCGTGCTGGCCAGGCGGTGGCTTTGGGTGAAGTGCTGCTCAGCGGACCAGATTTCTAAGAAGGCCCTGGCGGACTTGCCTTTCCAGGGGGGACGGTTCTTTGGAGACTCCCTGGATGAAATTATCAAAAATTTCACTGGAGGGAAGAGCACCTTTCTCCCGGAGTCAAGGAGGAGTACGGAGTCCCGTCGCCGGCAGGGCCCTTCGTTTCCGGCCCATAGGCGACCCTTTCGTCCCTTCTGCTCCTCGGGCAAGGGCTCGCAGCCCGCCACTGCCCCCGCGGGTGGACAGAAGCGCTCCTGGCCACGTAAGCGCGCCAAGCCAGAGGACAAGGTCTCCGCATGAAGGGTTGCCCCCACCCGGCATTCGGGTAGGGGGGGCGTCTCCTGGGGTTCGCAGACAGGTGGCCCTCCCGTATCTCAGATCGCTGGGTGCTCAAGGTGGTCTCGGGGTACAGCATAGAATTTCGTTCCCTCCCCCCAGACAGGTTCTTCGCCTCCAACCCTGTTCGGCGCTGTGTAGGATCTGCTGGGTCAGGGGGTGATTGTTCCCGTTGTCACGGGCCGAACGTTCCTAAGGTTTTTATTCCAACCTTTTCGTGGTCCCGAAGAAGGATGGGGTCCATCCCATCCTGGATCTAAAGGACCTCAACCGCTTTGTGCGGGTCCGCAGGTTCCGGATGGAGTCTGTCCGCTCGGTGGTAGCGGCCCTGCACCAAGGCGATTTCCTGGCCTCCCTCGACATCAAAGATGCATACCTGCATGTTCCCATCTGCGCCCAGCACTAGCGCTTCCTGCGCTTTGCGGTTGGGGAGGATCACTACTAGTTTGTGGCTGTCCCGTTTGGCCTGGCCTCTGCACCTCGTGTCTTCACCAAACTGCTGGCCCTGGTTCTGGCTCTGCTGTGGCAGAGGGGCATCGCGGTGGTGGCGTATCTGGACGACCTTCTCCTGCGAGCAAAGTCGGCTCCAGTGCTCAGGGACAATATGGCGATCACCCTGCACACTCTGCAGGAGTTCGGATGGGTGATCAACTTCCCGAAGTCTGTTCTGATTCCGTCTCACCGCCTGGAGTATCTGGGGCTGATACTGGATGCAACCCAGGTGAAGGTTTTCCTTCCACCAACCAAGCGGCAGACGCTTCAGTCGGCGGTCCGGTCCCTGCTGTCCCAGAATTGGGCCTCTCTCCGGTTTTGCATGCGGGTCCTAGGCCTCATGGTGACCTCCTTCGAGGCGGTCCCTTATGCTCAGTACCACATCCGGGTTCTGCAACGGGAGATTCTCCTGAAATGGGACATGTTCCCATCTTCCCTGGATCGGGTAATCAGGATAGATCACCAGGTAAGGGCTTCGCTGCTCTGGTGGCTGCAGTCTCTTCGGTCGGGGAAGTCCTTTCTCCCCCCTCACTGGACGGTGATCACGACGGACGCCAGTCTGACAGGCTGGGGCGGAGTCCTGGGGCTGCTCTCAGCCCAGGGACGGTGGTCTCCAGAGGAGACTCGTCTCCCGATCAATGTCCTGGAATTGCGGGCGATTTGGTGCTGCCTCTCCCATTGGACGTCGAGGCTGCATGGGTGCCCTGTCCAGATTCAGTTGGACAATGCCATGGCCATGGCATATGTGAATCACCAGGGCGGGACAAGAAGCTCGGCTACGGCCTCGGAGGTAGCTCCCATTCTGCGGTGGGTAGAAAGTCATGTTCCGGCAGCCTCTGCTGTTCACATACCGGGTGTAGAAAATTGGCAGGCTGACTACCTCAGTCGTCAGTGCCTGGACCAAGAAGAGTGGTCCCTGCACCCAGATGTGTTTCATCAGATTTGTCTGATACGGGGTGCCCCAGACATGGACTTGATAGCGTCTCATCTCAATCGGAAGGTGCTGATCTTCATGAGCAGGACAAGGGATCCCTTAGCGGATGCGGCGGATGCTCTTGTAGCTCCGTGGGCTCGGTATAGACTCATCTATGCCTTTCCTGCTCTCAAACTGCTTCTGTGCAGAATAGAAGCGGAGGGTATGCCGACCATTTTGGTAGCTCCAGATTGGCTAAGGCAGCCTTGGTACACCAACGTAGTACGAATGGTGGTGGACGTCCCCTGGCGGCTCCCAATCCAAGAGGATCTTCTGCCCCAGGGGCCCATCTTGCATCCTGCTTTACCCACTCTGGCTTTAACGGCCTGGCTATTGAATCCCAGGTGTTGAGAGATTGAGGTGTCTCGGACTCGGTGATTCCCACCATGCTGAAGGCGCGTAAGGCCACTTCACGTAAGATTTACCACCGCTCCTGGAAGGCTTACATCGCCTGGTGCGAATGCAGGAGGGGGGGGGGGACCCTTGTTCTTTCTCAGTGTCTCGGGTTCTGGCCTTCCTACAGAGGGGTCTCGACCAGAAACTGGCATTGAGCACTATCAAGGGTCAGGTTTCTGCTCTGGCGATCTTTTTTCAGCGTCCTTTGGCGACGTATTCGTTGATCTGTACTTTCATGCAGGGGGTTCGGCATGTCGCCCCCCCCCCCCAGGTACGGTCGCCTTTGGCGACATGGGACCTCAGTTTGGTCCTCTTGGTGCTTCAGAAGCCACCTTTTGAGAATATCAGGGAAATCTCACTGCAGCTTTCGCAGAAGGTGGCTTTCCTGGTGGCTATCACATCCACTCGGCGGGTGTCTGAGTTGGCGGCTCTATCTTGTAGGTCTCCTTATCTGGTTCTACACAAGGATAAGGCGGTCTTGCGCCCCTTACCCTCCTTTTTGCCGAAGGTGGTGTCATCTTTCCACATCAATGAGGACATTGTACTTCCATCGCTATGCCCGCGCCCGTCTCACCCTAAGGAGGTTGCTTTGTACTCCCTGGATGTTGTTCGGGCCCTGCGGGTGTATCTGGTGACTACGGCCTCCTTTCGGAGGTCGGATGCTCTCTTTGTCGTGGGCGAGGGTCCACGCAAAGGTCTGGCGGCCTCATCGGCCCCTATCTCACGTTGGATTAGACAGACCGGTGACCCGAGCCTATGCTGTTCAGGGTCTGGAGCCTCCGTTTCCGGTCACGGCTCACTCTACCAGGGCGATGGTACAGCACTTCCTGGGCCTTTCGACATCAGGCATCTGTATCTCAAGTGTGCAAGGCAGCTACTTGGTCCTCTGTGCACATCTTTTCAAAGTTTTAAAAGTTGATGTTTTAGCATCCTCAGATGCTGCGTTTGGCCGCAAAGTTTTGCAGGCGGCCGTGTGAGACACATGTTGGTTCCTCACAGAGGGTTCGGTTGGGTGTACTTCTGTTGTTGTTTCTGTTATCCACCCCTCATTTTTGGCACTGCTTTTGGACGTCCCACTTAATCCAATGAGTCGCTGTTACTGTCAACGAACGAAAGAGAAAATGGGATTTTTTGACTTACCGTAAAATCCCTTTCTCTGAGTTTGCTGACAGGCACAGCACCCACCCCTCTTGATGTTGCACTGCTTGTTACAAACTGAGCTAGCAGAGCTGGGTGGTGGGGTTATCTGCCAGTGGGGACTGCCCCTTGGGAGGGGCTGTGTCTGGTGCTGTTCTTTTTTTGTTGTTAGAACTGCCTGTTTTGCCTAGTAAACTCCTGAAGAGGGCAGTGAGTCGCTGTGCCTGTCAACAAACTCAGAGAAAGAGATTTTACGGTAAGACTAAAAATCCTGTTTTTTCTTACTTTTTGCTAAAATACAAATACAACAAAAATATTTAAAAAAAAACATTTTTTTTTCATTGGTTTTGGCCGATTTATATTCTTCCTCATGTTTTTGGTAAAAAAAAAAATCACAATTGGCGTTTTTTGATTGGTTTGCACAAAAGTTGCCGCGTTTACGAATGATGAGAATTAATTTCTGTTTTTTTTTTTATTTTTTACTAGTAATGGCGGTGATCTGCAATTTTTAGCGGTACTGCGATATTGCAGCAGACATGTCGGACCATTTTGCCACTTTTGTGGGACCATTGGCATTTATACAGCGATCAGAGCTATAAAAATGCACTGATTACTGTGTAAATGCCACAGTAATCCCTGTAGCACCTGAGGCAGGTGCACTGTGGCAACCAACCTGCTGCTTTGCAGATGTCTCCATAGACATTTTGCATGCATTCCAAACTTAAAGAAGCAAAAATAGACCTAGCTGAATGAGCTTCCATCACTTCTGGAGGCTCTTGTCTGGCCACACTGTACGTTTTCCCAATGACACTCCAAGATGACAAGGTTTTGCTGTAGTTTCCTCCTCCAAGCCTGCCTGATGGAAGCACAAACAGCTTCCAAGAGTATTTTAACTAGGAAGTGACTTTTAGACACTTGGTCAGTGGCGGGCTGTCCATAGAGGGGTGCAGGGGCACCGCCCTCCCATCCATGCATCCGGCCCTCTGATCTACATGCAGGGCGCTGGACGCATGGATTGCAATGGGGGATTTTTTATTGTTTTTGAAGCATGTGATTAGAGCCAGAGGCTCTAATAGGCTTCAAAATAGGGTGGGCTTGGGGCGCAGAGCACTGCGCCCGAAACCCACCAAGTTGTGTGACAATAGCAAATGAATATTCACTATTGTACTGAGCCCTGAGACCCATTTCCCAATTGGATAAAAGGAGAAGCTACGCTGGCCACTGGGAGAAGGGAGGAGATGAGGCGCAGGGGAAGCCAGACGCTGGAGGGACGCCCGGGGTAAATGTTGCGGCCGGGTGACCGACCGAGGGGGGGTGCAAGTGACCCAACCGGGGGCGGGGGGCTGCCTGTGCACTGTTTCCTGCCCCACCCAAAAAAAATACCACCGGCAGCTAGTGCTCCAGCTTGTGTAGGTTAGGTACTGCCTCTGTTGGAAAGGATGGAATCGTCACTTGGGAGCAAAGGTGCTCGAGGGGCATAGGCACCAACTTGTCTGGTAAGATCGTTTTAAAGGAGCATGATTTTAATGATGCTTAAAGTGAAACAATAAAAATGAAAAATGTTTAGAACCTGCTGCAGCAAAACACACATATATAAAGAAAAAAAATGACATTTAAATAGATTTTCCCTGCAAGCTTTATTTTGTAAACAACGGCTTGGGGAGCCAGTCTGTATGACGAGGCCAGAATTTAGTGGGCTTGGAACAAGATTAGAGATTTTTTAGATCAATTCTGGTGTCTCTTTGGCAGACTTAGGATGAAAATAAAGTTTTTCATAACCGTGAACAAGCCTTCTGTGAAGAAGCCAAATTATAGTACACTCAGGCCAAGATTAACAATTTTTTTAGTTAGTCTGGTATCTCTTTCGCAGACTTTGGATAGAAGTAACAGGTGCAGAAAAATTGGGATTTGGGTGTTGGTGGTGCCTTCACACCATAACCCTATAGAGGTACTCGTGAAAAAAATCGTGATCTACAGACCAGTGAAAGGAATAAAAAATTTCCAAGCGGAAAGCTCCAAAAACACACCGCCGGAGAAAGCAGGAAATGGCTATAGATACTCTTGGTGAAAGCAAGAATTGGCCTTTCTGTAAAAAAAAATGAAAGTAAATGTACCTGTCAAACAGGTGCGGAAAAACTGAGCTTTGGGTGTTGGTGGTGCCTTCACACTGTAACGCTGTAGACGTACTCTTGGTCTTGGGTGTTAATTGTGCCCTATACCAAAAAATTACTTCAAGATAAAATCAACACCCACAAAGCTAGGCAACCCAGACAGTCTTGCAGATCACAAAAACATTTAATCAGTGACATTGGCATCAGGGGCTTGATAGCTGCTGCTAATCCAGGACTGATTCAATTTGACAAATGTCAGCCAGTCAACAGAGTCTGTGGACAGATGCTCTCTTATCTGCCATTAAACCTCTGGCAGCACTGAATGCCTGTTCAGAAAGCATGCTGGATGCAGGGCAGCTCAGCAGCTCTATTGCATACTGGGCAAGTTCTGGCCAGTGGTCTATTCTCATGACCTAGTCTACTGGAATGGTCTCCGTGTCTGTTTTCGCGCTTTGATAATCTTCCACTATATGATGCAACCGCTGTCGATGGGATGCAGAAACTAACAGCCCTGAGCGCTGAGGACTAAAATTTTTTAAAAATGTATCACATCCTCCTTTGACCAACAGAAGCCTTTTCTATGAGACTGTAACCTACCAGAATCTGGAAAGGTGTTACATAATCTCCTCTTTAAGGTGTCCTCAAGATATTTCATCCTGTGCTCCCTCTGCGAGGGCAGGATGAATTCTGAGACTTTCCCCTTGTAACGGTGGTCAAGCAGGGTTGCCAACCAATAGTGATCCTTCTCCTAGATGCCACCAATTCACGGATTATTTTGCAGACTTTAAAGAATAAGGGAGCCCATGCACCACAAGTTTGTGGAGGCATGAGAAGCAGAGTCCTCGGGTCACTGAGGATTACACTACCTGGAACTGCCTCCAACCAGCCACGTATTATTCCCAAGGTTTCTGGACTGAAAACCATCTCTTAAGGTTTGACATATATCTTCCTCTGCTTCAATGCCTCCAAACCTACCAGAATCCTCCTCCCTCTCCTCTTGTGTGTTCTGTGGCATTGCAAGAATGGTGTCTGCATAAGGCGGGCCTTGAGAGGAAAAGTAGTCCTCCTCTTCCTCCTGATGCCCTGCCCATAATGCCATGTAGAGTATGCTCCAGCAGGAACACAAGGGGGATTGCGTCACTGATGTATGCATTGCCACAGCTCACCATCCTTTTTGCCTCCTAAAATGGTGACAGTACAGTGCATGCATCCTTTATCAGCAGCCATTGGCGTGGGGGAAAAAAAAGCTTAGCTCCCCTTAGCCTGTCCTTTTGCCATACTCACACAGGTACTCATTGATGGCCCTCTGCTGCATGTGCAGCCACTGCAAAGTGGAGTTAGACCTGGTGGGCATGTCAGATATAAGGCGGTGCAATTGTCGCTGAATTTTAGCCAGCCGAACACTGGCTGTGTATGACTGCCTGAAATGGCTACAGACTCTTCTGGCCTAACTTAGAAGATCTTGCAAACCTGGGTACCTGTTTAAGAAACAATGCACCACAACATGGAGGACATGTGCCAGGCATGGTACATGTATCCGCTTTCCCTTTCGAAGGGCAGACAGAAGGTTAGTGCCAATATCGCACACCACGATTCCTCGCTCAAGCTTCCATGGCATGAACCACCTCTGGACCTGCCCCTGCAGAGTTGAAAGAATCTCTGCTTCGGTGTAGCTTCTGCCCCCTAGACAGACCAACTAAAGCACTGCATGGCATCTTTTAGCCTGACTCATTGAATAGCCCCTTGATCGCTTAGAGGGTACTGGTGGTTCATAGGACAATTCAGCAGAAGAGGGCATGGAGGAGGAGGGGGTGGAGCTGACAGATCTCAGATCATCACCACCAGCAGTATGGAGATGTGGTGGCAAAACAAGCTCCAGCACTAAGCCCTGTCCTGCATCCTTCCTAGTTGCAAGCAGAGTTACCCAGTGTGCTGTGAACAAAATATATCATCGCTGACCATGCTTGCTGGACCACGAGTCAGCGGTAAGGTGGACTTTGCAGCTGACTGCCTTGCCCAACTGTGCCAAAACATTGCCTTCCACGTGATGGTACAGAGCTGTGGAAATAAAGAGTGACTGGGAACCTGCCATTGTGGTACAGCACATTCTGCAAATTTAAGTAAGGGGCAGAATCTACCAGATGGAAAGGCAGGAGTTGTAAAGCCAGCAATTTTGACAAGTTGTAATTTAGATGCTAGGCATGCAGGTGGCAGGGAGTGTATTTTTTTGACCTGCAGCAGCTGCCAGCTGGTGGTGTGCTGCTGCAGATGTGTTGAAAGGACTTGGACACCCTTTGCTATACCATCATCCTTGTCAGTGGAGGCTACTGAGAAGTCATGAGATATAGCAGGGGTAGACATAAAAGATGAGGAGTGAGGAGGAGAAGAATTGTGTCCCTTTTCGGAGGTTAAATGCCTTGTCAAGCATGTGGTACCCAAATGGCTGGTGTTTTTTCCACGTTTGATCTGCTTGCTGCAGAGATTGCAAATTGCAACAGTGTGGTCAGCTGCACATGTGCTAAAAAAAGGCCCACACAGCTGAGCTGTGGGAAGTGGGTCAGGTGATAACAGCTCCACAATCTCATGGAATAGGGTGGCCGCTCTCTACTGTTCCATGATGGCTGCCTCTGGAGGACATCCTGCCTCGTTGGGGTTGTGCCTTCCCCTCACTTTGCTCCTCTGCTCTATCTGGCACCCAAGTTGCGTCAGTGACCTCATCATCATCACCCCCTCCATTCTCATCATCACTGGAGTCAACTTGGCAATACACTGTGGCTGGGGGAACATGACTGCCAATTTGTTGTTTATCAGTGTTCTCCCTCTCTGTAGGCTCATGTTGAGGCTCAACCTCAACCTCAGAACCAACATCAGAATCAAGTAATGCCTGTGCATAGTCAAGAAGCAAGTGGCTGACACTGTGTTCAAATAATTCAGCTGACTCCTCCATACATAATGCTGGGGATATGGCAGGAGTAGCTGTGGACAAGGAGGCAGAATAAGCCAATATAGAAGCTTCAGTGGACTGCACACTAGTCTCAGCTTGGGTTATAGAGGATGAGGAGAATGAGGATGGTTTAGTAAGCCAGTCCACCACCGCATCTGCATGCTGTGGCTGGATAGCATGGGCAACATCACTAAACAGAAAAATGTGCCCTGCCTGAGGACACAGACACTGCTTGCCCCCTCATAGTGGCATGGCCACGTCTGCCTCTACTTGTTGACCTCCCAGACATGATGGGGGCTTATTACTCTAATTTAATAGATACTGGGAAACGTGTAATTGGATGCACTTTATTGAATAAAAAGTGGTGTTTGGTGCACTTTAACCACTTCAGCCCCAGATGGATTTACGCACTTCCTGACCAGGCCTGACATCCTTTTTTCCCCACAAATACAGCTTTCTTTTGGTGGTATTTGGTCACCTCTGCGGTTTTTATGTGTTGCACTATAAACAAAAAAAGTGATAATTTTCAAATAAAAACATGTTTTTTTACTTTCTGCTATAATACATATCCAAAACAAATATATAAAAAAAAAATGTATTCATCAGTTTAGGCCAATATATATTCTTCTATATATTATTTGGAAAAAAAAAAATCGCAATAGGTGTATATTGATTGGTTTGCACAAAAGTTATAGTGTCTACAAACTATGGGATAGATTTAGGGACTTTTGTTTAATTTTTTACTGTTTTTACTGGTAATGGCGACTATCTGCAATCTGTAGCGGGACTGCGACATTGCAGCAACAAATCTGACCCCAAATTACAAGGAAGGGGTTAACACTAGGGGGCGATCAAGGGGTTAAGTGTATTCCCTGGGTGTGTTCTAACTGTAGGGGGGATGGGCTACCTGGGACATGACAGAGATCGCTGTTCCCGATCACTGGCGCCCGCTATATCACATGCACGGACCAACGTACAGTTACGGTGGTTCGCGATATCCTGCCACCTTGCCGCAGTATAAGTATGCAGCAGTTGGTCGGGAAGCGGTTAAATTGAGGACTGCCGCTGACAGAAATGTAAAAACTAAAAAAACTAAAATAAATAAAAAAGGGGTAACAACAGCGTTGCAGTCAGAAAAACTGTGGCTGACAATTTAAAAAAAGGAGGCAGGCACGGAACAAAAAACCCCAGCAGCAACCAAAAAAAAAGGGGTATACAGCACTGTATACAGTACTAAATGTTATGTAATGCTGTGTTAAACACTGCACTACACTAACACTACACTCACACAACACTATACTTACACACTACACTATACTCACACCAACACTGCACTATGCTGACACACTATATTCACACTATATTCGCACACTACACTATACTTATACCAACACTGCATTGACACACTACACCCACACTACACTATACTCACACTACACTAAACCTACACTGGTGCTCTACACTCAGAGTCACAATAACACACTAACTCGCTAGTAGCAAACAAAGCCCTGCTCTATCACCACTCCAGCAACATACTGCAAAAGGTTCCCATGGGAAGGAACCTTTTATAGTGTCGGTTGGCACTATGAGCACTGGGCCATGATTGGGTAAAGTCATCATGATTTTGTCCAGTCATAGCTCTGACAGCGGTCAGGTACATTGCTTCATCAAATTAGGGCCCTAGAATGTACTGTGCAGCACGCAGTGCATTGTGGGGTGCTCGGCCAGCGAACATCCCTTTGAGCGCCCCGCAAATTCCGGTGTTTGCTGAACAGGCTATGTTTGGGCAGAACTTTTGCTCGGCTCGAACTGTTCACACAACTCTACTCCTCAGCTACGAATACTGTGAACCTGTTCCAGACATCGGAGTAAATAAAGTTTGTCTACATCCTTTCTGGTGCCTTGCCAGGATTGAAACACTTCCAGAGGACGGCCCAAGTCCTCCAATTCTTCTTTCTCGATTTCCAGTCCATCCTGGGACAGGTGTTGTGCTAACACTGGTAGCTGAAGTGTTTGGTCTGGACTAGATTCCATGGCTAGGGTAAACCCAAGGCCTGTGGGCCAATTGGCATGCTTGCTATCATAGTGAGACCCTCAGACAACAGTCTCCCCTGAAACTTCATGACCAAAGGCAGTAGAAGAAAGGCATCTGCTAGGTGACTATTCCTTGGGTGAGTGAGCGTGTCCACTTCCTACACTAACGGGTGAGGGTAGCAAGAGAGGCACCTTGCAAATGGATGGTGATGCAAACAGGTTTAGCTGAGGGAAGCCCCGTACTTGTGTGATATGGATAAGATCTTACGATTAAACAATTGACCTCTGGAGGATTTACCCCCCTTCATGACCAGGCCATTTTTTGCTTTTTGGTACTGTGTTACTTTAACTGACAAATGCGTGGTCATGTAACGCTGTACACAAATTAAACTTATATCCCTTTTCTCCCACAAATAGAGCTTTCTTTTGGTGGTATTTGATCACTACTGTGCTATAAATGAAAAAAGATGGAACATTTTTAAAAGAATATATATGTATTTTTTATTTTCTGCTATAAAACATATCCAATAAAAAAAAATATAAAATCAAACTTCTTTATTCTAAATGTATGCCAATATGTATACTTCTACATAGTTTTGGTAAAAAAATACCAATAAGCGTATATTGATTGGTTTGTGTGAAAGTTATAGCGTCTACAAACTATGGGATATATATATATATATTTACTGGAATTTTTTTTTATATACTAGTAATGGTGGTTATCAGCGACTTATAGCGGAACTGTGATAGTATGGCGGACAATCTGACACTAACTGACACTTTAGACACTTTGTGGGAAACAGTGACACTAATTTAGTGATCAGTGCAAAAAATATACACTGTCACTGTACTAATGACACTGGCTGGGAAGGAGTTAACATCTAGGGCGATCAAGGGATTAAATGTGGGCCTAACAGTGCTTGGTGCATTAACTGTGTCATTTTTACTAAGGAATGTGCCGGTTTATATTATCTGCTTTGCAGGGAAACAAAAATGGCCACATCCCTGCTGACAGGCCAGAGCTCTGTATTTTTATTGTTTACAAAATGCTTTTATTGGAAGGGTAGGAACAAAGAAAACATACAGGTTATGATAACAGTACAATCAAAGAGGTAGGTGAGTACGGCACAATACAAATTATATCAGGTAATAAATTATACAGAAGATTGAATTAGTCGTTAATAGAGTTGAGCGAACCCGAAAAGTAAAGTTCGGGTCCGTACCGAACTTTTGGGTGTCCGGGACCCGGACCCGAACCCGGACTTTTCAAAAAAAGTCCGGGTTTGGGTCCGGGGTTCTGGTATTTTACTACACGTGTTAAAAAGCTGCCAAGGGCAGCCAATCAACAAGTGTTTCACTGGTTTTCCCTAGAAGCCATCACAACCATGCCTACTAATGGCATCGCTGTGATTGGCCAGTGCACCATGTGACCCAGCATATATATGGGGCTGGAGTCACGGTGCTGCATGTCATATGCTCTCAGGATAGTTTAGGGAGAGGATGCTGCTGGCTCTGAGGGACAGATTGCAGATATTATAGAACATCTCATCCTGCATTACTGAACGATCTGATTGTGGACTAGGGAGAGATACTAATACTGGTGCTTTGAGGGACAGATTGCACACCTCATCCTGCTGCACAGAACGATCTGACTGGACTAGGTAGAGTCTGTTGCTTTAAGGGAAAGATTATTCTTTTTAAAAGTTGTACAGGGAAAGGTTCCAGCTGTTGCTTTAAGGGAAAGATTACTGTTCTAAAATCATCATCAAGTTGTACAGGGAAAGGTTCCAGCTGTTGCTTTAAGGGAAAGATTATTGTTCTAAAATCATCATCAAAGTGTGTGTGAAAACCCTTATATCAGCCGCAGGGAAGCCATATTAGTGTTTTAAAATCATCTTCAAATTGTGTGGAAAACCTTTATATCAGCTGCAGAGAAGCCATATTAGTGTTTTAAAATCATCTTCAAATTGTGTGGAAAACCCTTATATCAGCCGCAGGGAAGCCATATTAGTGTTTTAAAATCATCTTCAAATTGTGTGGAAAACCCGACTATATTCCC
>BLSH010397643.1:742388-757791 GCA_018402905.1 Glandirana rugosa | reverse complement strand
AGGTAAAAAAAGGATGTCAAAGGTTTTTGGTGACCTTTTTTTTATTGTACAAGTTTTCAGAGTAATACGGGGTATCTAATATGCAACCCCACAAACGAAAGGTTTTAACCCAGTAAAACACCCGTTAAGGTAACAGGACCACGAGGTCCTGGAAGTTTTCACATTATCCCACAACTCTTTACTCTACACATTAAACACGAACATCTTGCGGACTTCCACGATCAAGTTACGACCCGGAGACATACACCGGTCTGACACATTTTTAGAATGTGTACACCATAGCGGTATGAGCCCCCCCTCATCATCTTTGATACAACCCCACAGTAAAAACGATACATGTACGATACACAACCTTTATAGTATATTTACATGTTGAAACACATTTTTTTTACGCAAACAGTAGTTTTTGGAAAATGTGGGAAAAAAATGAAAACGCATTTTTTTTACACAAAGTTGTACATTTATATGATATTTCCAACACATAGCATGTACATAGCAAAAATGACACCCCAACATAGTTTCTACTACTCCCCCCCGAGTATGGCGATACCACATGTGTAAGATTTTTACACAGTCTGGCCACATACAGAGGCCCAGCATTGAACTAGCACCTTCAGGCGTTCTACAAGCACAAATTACACATCTCATTTCTCAACACCCTATTACACTTTTGAAGGTCCTGGAGCACCAGGACAATGGAATTGCCCACAAAATGACCCAATTTTGGAAAGCAAACACCCCAACGTATAATCTATGGGGCATAATGAGACTTTTGAACATGTTATTTTTTTTCCAGTGGTTTTTGGAAACTGTAGGAAAAAAATGGAACCGCTTTTTTACACAAAGTTGTCCATTTATATGATATTTCCAACACATAGCATGTACATAGCAAAAATGACACCCCAAAATACATTCTGCTACTCCTCCTGAGTATGGCAATGCCAAATGTGTGAGACTTTTATAGGTGATGTTTACTCATGGGTGTGATGGTCACTGACAGGTGATTGGCGATGGTCACTGATGGGTGATTGGAGATAGTCACTGATGGGTGATTGGCGGTGGTCACTGATGGGTGGCGGGTGTCTGGCGGTGGTCACTGATGGGTGACGGGTGTCTGGCGGTGGTTACTGATGGGTGACGGGTGTCTGGCGGTGGTCACTGATGGGTGACAGGTGTCTGGCAGTGGTCACTGATGGGTGCCGGGTGTCTGGCGGTGGTCACTGATGGGTGACGGGTGTCTGGTGGTGGTCACTGATGGGTGACTGGTGGTGGTCACTGACAGGTGACGGGTGACTGGTGGAGGTTACTGATGGGTGACAGGTGACTGGCGGTGGTCACTGATAGGTGATAGATGACTGGCGGTGGTCACTGATGGGTGACTGGTGGTGGTCACTGATGGGTGACTGGCGGTGGTCACTGATGGGTGCCGCGTGTCTGGCGGTGGTCACTAATGTGTGACAGGTGACTGGCGGTGGTCACAGATGCATGACAGGTGACTGGCGGTGGTCACTGATGGGTGACGGGTGACTGGCGGTGGTCACTGACGGGTGACTGTTGGTGGTCACTGTTGGGTGACTGGCGGTGGTCACTGATAGGTGCCGTGTGTCTGGCGTGGTCACTGATGGGTGACGGGTGTCTGGCGGTGGTCACTGATGGGTGACAGGAGACTGGCGGTGGTCACAGATGGGTGACGGGTGTCTGGCGGTGGTCACTGATGGGTGACGGGTGACTGGCGGTGGTCACTGATGGGTGACGGGTGACTGGCGGTGGTCACTGATGGGTGACGGGTGACTGGCGGTGGTCACGGATGATTGACGGGTGTCTGGTGGTGGTCACTGATGGGTGACTGGTCATGGTCATTGATGGGTGACTGGCGGTGGTCACTGATGGGTGACGGGTGAAAGGCCATGGGTGACTGGCGGTGGTCAGTGATCGATGACAGGCCACGGTCAGTGATGGGTGACACGCCATGGTCACTGACGGGTGACACACCACGGTCACTGACGGGTGACATGCCATGGTCACTGACGGGCGACAGGTGACACGCCAGGTCACTGACGGGTGACACATCACAGTCACCGATGAGTGATGGGTGACATGATCACTGGCTGGGTGAGAAGCCACGGTCACTGATGGGTGACAGGTGACACGCCATGGTCACTGACAGGTGACGGGTGACACGCCACGAACACTGGCGGGTGACACGCCATGGTCACGGGTGACGGTGACACGTCACGGTCAGTGACGGGTGACAGGCCACGGTCGCTGATGGATGATGGGTGACAAGCCACGTGACTGATGGGTGACAGGCCACGGTCGCTGGCGGGTGGCAGGCCACGGTCACTGACGGGTGATGGGTGGCAGGCCACGGTCACTGACGGGTGACAGGCCACGGTCGCTGATGGGTGACGGGTGACAGGCCATGGTCACTGACGGGTGATAGGTGCAGATTATTATGACAGTCTGATGACAGGTGCACTTTATGATGACAGGTGCACTTTATGGGGGCATATGGGGTGACTGTTGGGGTGACAGGTGCATTGGGGGGATGTGTCAGTGTGTTTTTACTTCACAGATCAGTAACTCACTGATCCCAGCTCTTCTCTCCTCACACTAGACTCTTACCGCTCTGTTTACTTTGCATGTGATCGGCTGTGAAGCAGATCACAGCCGATCACAAGGTAACAGCCGACAGCCGGCGGCTGATACCAGTGTCGGTGACAGGCCGTGTTCCCTAGGAACACGCCTCCACCGACACGCACGCGCAGCACGCTCCCGATCGTGCGCATGCGCCGTGCGAATGGGGGAAATGCCGTTTGTGATCGGCCGTGACGAAGATCACATGGTAAACAGCCATGGCCAATGGCTGTTCACCCCCGTCGGTGTCGCAGCGTGTCCTGGGGACACGCCGACACCGGCAGAGCCGGGATGCGCGCTCCCGATCGCGCGCAATCCCGGCTTAAAGGGACGACATCATATGACGTCGTCCCAGAACAAGAGGCTTACCGCTCCGCCGTCATATAACGGTGGGCGGTAGGCAAGCGGTTAAACCCCCTTCCTTCCCGGACCAATTTTCAGCTTTCAGCGCTGTTGCAGTTTGAATGACAATTGCGCGGTCATGCGACACTGTACCCAAATTACATTTTTTTCACACAAATAGAGCTTTCTTTTGGTGGTATTTAATTACCCCTGGGTTTTTCATTTTTTGCGCTATAAATTAAAAAAAACTGAAAATTTTCAAAAACAATGCATTTTTCTTTGTTTCTGTTATAAAATTTTGCAAATAAGTAATTTCTCTTCATAAATTTTGACCAAAAATGATACTGCTATATTTCTTTGGTAAAAATAACCCAAATCTGTGTTTATTTGGTGTTGGCGGACAGACAGATGTGACGGGGACTGTGACAGATGTGACGGGGACATACAGATGTTTGGGGACTGTGACAGATGTGATGGGGGCAGACAGATGTTTTGGGGACTGTGACAAATGTGACGGGGACATACAGATGTTTTGTGTATGGTGACAGATGTTTTGTGTATGGTGACAGATGTGATGGGGGGACATACAGATGTTTTGGGGCCTGTTTTATGGGGACACTTATGTGTATGGGGACAGGGATATCAGTGTGCTTGGTGCACTGTGTGGGGGGCAATATGTGAGAGCTTTCTGCATGAAATCATCATCATGCAGAGAGCTGTCACATAGCTGCAGATTCCCCCCTCCCCCCCCCCCCGCACTGAGCTCTCACTGAGCTTGGCCGGGGGAGAACTGTCACAGAGACGTTCGTCTCTGTTTACAATGTGACGTCTGTGATTGGACACAGCCGTCACATGATCAGGAGGGTCAATCACAGAGCCCATATCCCGATCTCTGCTCGGCTGGATCCTGTGATCATAATGATCACAGGATCCAGCTGCAGCGCGCTGCGAGTACCCGTTCTGCAGGACGTATATGCACGTCCTGTCAGAACGGGGAAGCTCCCACCCGGCCGTATATATACAGTGGCTGGGTGGGAGGTGGTTAACTGGCAATTGCGTGGTCATGCAACACTGAAACTTATTGTTTTTTTTCACAGAAATAGAGCTTTATTTTGGTGGTATTTAATCACCACTGGGTTTTTTTTTTTTTGCACTATAAACAAAAAAAGACCGACAATAGAAAAGAAAAACAAAAAAAACTATAATTTTTACTTTTTGCTATTTTTGCTATAAAACATTCAATAAAGAAAATAAAATTCATACATTTGGTCTAACATGTATTCTGCTACATGTCTTTGATAAAAAAAAATCCCAATAAGTGTATATTAATTGGTTTGCATTAGGGTTGCACCGATACCACTTTTTTGCCACCGAGTACGATTACCGATACTTTACCTTAGGTAGTCACCGAAACCAATTATCGATACCTATTTTTTGGTCATGTGACCGTTTTCTAAAGGGAATGAAGAATTCTGTTTGTTTTCTTTATGATATGAAGAATTGTAACTCCAAAAGACAGTATGAAACAAATAAAATGTTTTTATTTGCTTGTCAAAAAAGTTCTGCAAACTCAAATTGCACAGAACATGGTAAATTATATAGAAGAGGGAAGGAAATGGGACTTTAAATGAAGCAACGCTGGTTATAAAAAATTAAGTTTTAATAAAGTTATTGTTGGATAATACAAAATAATTAAAAATATTCCACTCTAAACAATTCACATATATATATATACACATACACTTTGGCATACCGCCTCACAACTTGCAATACTTTGCATATAAATATAGTAAATACTTTGCATACAGAAAAATGAGCAAAAATGTTTATGTAATTACACCACATGAAAATTTTGAGCATGGCATATGACAGCTCTACATGTTTTGTGGAAGTTAAATCAGGAGCATGCACGTAGCTATTGTCTATAATTGAAAAAAAAATAATTAATGAGTAACTGGGGAATGTTGGCATTTCAAAAGACAAACAAGGGTAACAATAACGAACCCTTGCTGTCTGCAATACTTACAGGTACTGTGTAGCAGGGTGTGGTATTTAGGAACCAGAGACACCCAAAGGGGCATCTCACTCAGGAGCTGAGGTGGGGCAGATGGCCCATGAGCCCAGACAGGGACCACATCCAGAGAGCCAAAGGAAAAAGTGGGGTGACTGGCCTTAGCCAAAGGATTGTAACCCAATGATGAGAGATTCTGAAAATAAAGAGTAACTGGGTAATGTCAGCATTTCAAAAGACAAACAAGGATAACAATAACGAACCCTTGCTGTCTGCAATACTTACAGGTACTGTGTATCATTAAAATTCTTTCAGATTCAGTACTTAGTTGGCTGTGTGTGGGATGTGTGTCATGTGACCCGCTACAGGAGCCGTTTCGGCTCCCATCTCCTCCGGGAGCAGCTTCTTTTCACTACCCTCCCTTTGTCCTGTCCCATTCAGTTCAGGACATCTCTTCACACATTTATTTTTTTTACAGAATCTCTCATCATTGGGTTACAATCCTTTGGCTAAGGCCAGTCACCCCACATTTCCGTTTGGCTCTCTAGATGTGGTCCCTGTCTGAGCTCATGGGCCACCTGCCCCACCTCAGCTCCCGGGTGAGATGCCCGTTTGGGTGCCTCCGGTTCCTTAATACCACACCCCGCTACACAGTACCTGTAAGTATTGCAGACAACAAGGGTTCGTTATTGTTACCCTTGTTTGTCTTTTGAAATGCCAACATTACCCAGTTACTCCTTATTTTTCATTTTTATTTTCAATTATAGACAATAGCTACGTGCATGCTCCTGAGGAGTGGATTTAACTTCCACAAAACACGTAGAGCTGTCATATGCCGTGCTCAAAACATTTTCATGTGGTGTAATTACATAAACATTTTTGCTCATTTTTCTGTATGCAAAGTACTGTACTATATTTATATGCAAAGTATTGCAAGTTGTGAGGTTGTATGCCCAAGTGTATGTGTATATATATATATATATAAATTATTTACAGTGGAATATTTTTAATTTTTTTGTATTATCCAACAATAACTTTATTAAAACTGAAATTTTTTATTACCAGCGTTGCTTCATTTAAAGTCCCAAATTGTTTTCTCCCCCCTTATACATGGTAAATTATAGTGTCATGTTAATGACACGTAAACATCACAAGTTCACAACCAACTAAGTGCACTTAATTTTTTCATAACCAGCATCGCTTCATTTAAAGTCCCCTTTCCTTCCCTCTTCTATATATCAATACACTAGGGATGGAGGCATATGGCACTGCCTCATATAAAGTCCCAAATTGTTCTCTTCTCCTTTTTACAAACCAATAGGGATGGAAGCACGCTGGTCATCATTTAGTTAGACCTCATTAGTCATTATAGTGTATTATCTCTATACAGTTTTTGTCCCTTTCTTTTTTCTTTATATTACATTTTTTTTTCCGATTCCCCTTTTTTAGCTAGGTCCTCTTCTGTGGGGTCCAACTACCCCTATCATTCAAATTCAGTACTTAGTTGGCTGTGTGTGGCATGTGTGTCATGTGACTCTTTGCAGGAGCCGTTTTGGCTCCCATCTCTTCCGGGAGCTGCAACGCCCGTAGCTGGTTTTCCTCCTACCCCTTCCCATGGAGTAGGTGGATGGCCTTGGCGCCGGGCATCGACGTCACGCTCCTAGCGCTGGATGTGTGCGTCTTTGCCACAAGGCGCAACATCACCACAGGCGCTTTTCCATCCAGCGGTTATGCGGGAGTAGCAGTGTTCCGTCTGACCGTTGGTGCCTTTCTCCTGCTTTTTCAGCTGGCATGACGTTGGTGAGTGTGTGCTGGCCGTGCGCCCATATAGGTTCCATTTCCAGTCTGCCCTAAACTTGTGCATGGCTGAAAAAATGTTTTTTTCGTTTTTTTTATTTTTTCGGTAATTCGGAAATCCAAAAAATTCGGAATTCGGAAATTAAAAAATTCGGAAATCAGAAATTCATGATAATTCGGCAATTGCAGTAATTGCGGTAATTCAGAAATTCAGAAATTTGTGGTAATTCGGCAATTGTGGTAATTCGGAAATTCGCCAATCGGAACAGCCAAAATTCAGAAATTCGGAAATCCGATAATTCGAAAATAACTAAGAACATTTTAAATAATAACTAACTAATAACTATTAAATTATAGGTATTGCGATTTCCTTGAAAACTGAAAATTTCCTATCAAATACTTACCGTAATTTTCCTTTCCTGATGGACTCCATGGCAGCATACGTATGGGTTAACCCCGCCTCCTCTCCACTACTATAGGACCCCACTCCCATAAATTTGGGCTCAGAGCCAGAGGCCGTGTTTCATAACTAGCCTACTCCTGACACTGGGGTGGGAACTCCTGCTGCCATGGAGTCCATCAGGAAAGGAAAATTACGGTAAGTATTTGATAGGAAATTTTCAGTTTTCCTGACAGACTCCATGGCAGCATACGTATGGGATTTAACTAGCCATACACCTCATGGGCGGACAATGCTGCACCAAAGGCTTTAATTCGTACCGTCAACAGACAGGCCCTTCAAGCCACAATAAACAGAGGATAACAAAGCAGGCTCTGTATAGTAATGAGCCCTAAATGTATTGATTGAGGGCCACAAGGCCGCCCTACGGACTACATTGGGAACCACATACTGCGAAGCTGCCCGAGATGTAGACACTTCTGGTTGAGCAAGTGGTCACCACCTGCAGAGCCAAGCCCTCAGCTCTGAGCCTGTTGGATGGCCCGGACAACCCGTGCCACCCTCATCCTAGATAAGGCACATTTCCCATGTTCTTTTCGGCAAAGAATGAACAAGCATTCTAAAGCCTGAAGGAAGCTATAGCTTGCATATATAATAATATCTAAGAGATTCATAGAACCAAAGAAAAGGCCATCTAATACATAGCTCACATTTGTTTTACACTTGCCAAGTCACTCATAGTAGCGCAGAAGTCAGATCACTCATTTGTAAAAGAAAGGATATTGCTGAGAGCCAAACTCAGGATTCCACAACATGACCTCTCCCATGTCTAAAGGACATATGTTAGTACTCTAAAGGTTAGCAGAACAATTCCTTGGTACCCATGAAATGATGTCATCTTGAGATTCGAGTCGAGCATAGGCAACAGCACCACTCACTCTGGAAAGAGTCTTAAGAAAGGTTCTCCATGGCGATGCCTCAGTTTGAGACTTTATATGCCGATGTGATGGCCACGAGAAAGGTGAATTTGACAGAGGCCTTAATAGGGACCATCTTAGAATACTGAGCTCCAATTCCCGAGGGAGTCGAGAACAAGAGGGCGGTACCATTTGGGAAGCCTCTGCCCACTCCAAAGTTTGAGCCTAGGTTGTGACAGAAGGTCTGGCCTGAGGGGAATGGGCTCTGGTTTCCGGTAGCTGATCCGCGCTAACACAGGGAGCCATGGCGAATACGGCATTTCTGCCGGAGCAGGAAGAATCGCATAGGTCCCGCTGCATATCAAATAAAATGTCAGGCCCCGGTCCTGAAGCCTTGCAGATACCAGCCCTGCGTATATGTTAGCAGATATCATGATATCATGCGTTGGAAGCTTTTTGAGTGATATACTTTATAGAATACTTGACTTTCATGGAGAAATAGCAGAACATGTTTTCTAGCATGGAGATAGGAACAGGAACTATACAAGCGCACCCTTAGATACAGTAGGTACATCATGTGATAATATTAGAACACAAAATACACACTAATAATGTAGTACCACCTACTGGTATAGACAGTTATAATGTATATATGTAGTTTACAGTACCAAGCCACTTTACTGTTGTACTTCCAACAGTATAAAACTTCTCCAGCTTCTTGGTACACAGGGAGACAAACAGATTGATTTTGGACTGACCCCCCAGGGACCTGCCTGAAAACCACCACATGGAGAGACCATTTGTTGCGTTTCAGTTGGACTCCGGAAAGAAAGCTTTTTAGAATCATTCAGGATTCCGGAGACATAAACCGATGAGATGTCGGTTAGATTCTCCTGAGTCCAAGGCATACCTGGCTTGTAGGGTGCAGCAGGCTGCAAGTAATTTCAGAATGTTTGCACCCTCCTGTGAAACTGACAGCCCCACCTGTCCTGCATTATCCCCGATAGGCAGTAAGTCCCCCCGTTTCGTATTGCTGGTATCAAACGTGATTGTGAAGCAGGAGATGGGGCAATGGAATGGCCAATAAATACCTTTCTCCGTTGCAGCCACCTAGGGCTCTCTTGGGCCTGAGGCCTTGTAGATGACCTGCATTCTACTTCCTGGCTCCCACTGCTGGGGAAACCCCTTCTGGAAGGGCCGCATTCTCCAGAGCGTCCACTTGACCATTGGCTACATAGACACCATAGTGTCGACAATTTTAGATACTGAAAGGTGCGCAGGTGGGAAGAAGACTGACCTAGATGAGAAATGTTTTCGTTGTGTGAGGTCTATAGCTGGTCTCTGCAAGCCACTCTTTATGACCATGAAGAGGGGCAAGTGCATGCCCAGAAATCTTTCGCCTTCTGGGACTGACACAGTAACACTTTGCGACACCAGAGACCTTACATAAAACAAGAGTATCTGCCTCTTTACCTTGGAGTAAGGTAAATCTGGGAAAACAAAACTGAGCTGAGGAGGAAATCTGAAGGCCCATGCCTATCCTGAAACAACCGTTTTAAAGTTCCAACAGTCGAGACCCCAACTCGGCTTCTCGGAAACTCGAGGTCAGGTTCACTTAGCAGACATTTGAGGGGACACCTGGCCTCTTCACCAGCTCTTCCCAAAATCCTGACCTGGTCTGTAAAGCGTGCGACCCCCGCACACTCTGAACATGGTCTTCTAGACCACGTATTGTAGCAGGTGTCAGTCCTGAGGCATAACCCAACTGTGGCCCAGGTTATGGTGCTATTCAGCTTGTTGTAAATGATGAAGCTCCCTCAAAGGGACCTTCCACCATGCCTGCTAGAGGCCGGATCCGCAAGCCAAGGCCAGAGCCATGGCGTTTACTTAGCCGTAGCTAGCCAGCACATTACTACAATGTGCATAATGTCAAATGAAGCCTTGTCATGGAACCTACCGCCAGCTCTGGCCCCTGAACTACCAGGCTTCTTGTCGCTTCATCTGAAAGGTTTTGAATACTGCGTCCGCATTTTTCGTCCACATTTTCAGTGTTATAAACTTTCAGCCCAATTACTGCATCTTCCAGGGAAGAACGACTGGCTTGCTTGCCTTACCAAACTTTAACAACTAGAGAGGCAGCCTTTCAATGCTTCACATCCTTCTGAATGGATAGAGCTTGGCCCGCTCAGAAGGGAGGTATATCTCGCGACCTTGCTCATCCAAAATGGTGTCCCCTAGTTCCGTTAGGAATGGGGAGAATAGAACACTCTCTCTGAGGCTACGTCTCTACTATTGTGACCCCAAAGTCGCCCAATTCAGAGCGCGACTCTGGAGTGCAACTTCGATGCGACTAAGTGCAGCCCCCGATCCAATGCTACCGTCTCTGGGTCAGAGCTGCATCAAAGTCGCACCGAAGTAGTGCAGGAACCTTCCCAGAGTTGCTGCAACTTTAAGTCGCATAAATTGGAATGCATGACAAGTCGCACTGGAGGAAAGTGGAACCCAAGGTGCTTACAGAATTTTCTTTTGCTTTGCCAGAGACTCTATAGGTTCTACCCATGCAAATGCCCTCTTCATAGCTTTAACCAAAAGGGCACCACAAGGGCAAAGTGACTCTCTCTGCTTCTCTGTCTGAGGACCTCATAGATGGATGGCATGGTTGGGATGGTTCCCGCTCTTCCTAGCCATCCTAGTGGGAGAAACACGCCGTAATGGCTAGTGGGCATAGCATGTAGCTTATACCCTACTCTTTAAGGGGTTCTTGCACCCCGTGCCTTACCAGAGACTTAATCTGATGGAAATCCTTTCCTCCAACCGCTCGGGCATAATATTGCTCACACAGAGACCTGCCCTCTGGGACCTGAATCCCGTATCCCCAGCAGGCTCCTTCCTCGGAGCGTCTGACATAGCGGTAAGTGTGGTGCCTAGAGAAGGATTCAGAGCTTCTGCTATGAAGGCTGGATCTTGACAATGACTTATGATGACTAAATCTAGATGAAGAAAGTTGGTGTTGTGACCTAAAGAGGTCTTACTGATCTCATGCCGTGTATTGTCAATCTGACCTAGAGAGACTCACGAAAAAAAGCACAAAATAGGGTAGAAAGGAAAGGACTTAGAACCCAAAAGTGTGCCCAGGCAAGCGAGGAAAGAAAAGGGTTAACACCCTCTCAAACTTGCTACACAAGGGCTGGTCACAGGGGGAGCAGTAATACATCTGTAGTGTGAACTGCACAGACAGCCAGCCTGCACAGGTAATACAATCACACCAAGACAGCACACAAGGTTGTATTGCAGAGCATAGACCTGTGATGATTGCACACAGCATTGGAAACTGCTTGCAAGCTGTCCACAGAGAAAATCCCAATATCAACAGTACTGACCGTTGACTGAATTTCTCCATTGCAATGATGCCACTGCTGCCCACAGCACACATGCGCTGAGTCCCTGGGCAGGAGTAACCCAGGGACACTAGGCCGGAAGAGAGAGTGTCAGATTGGAACGCAGGTGCGCCACAGGCCGGAAGACATTAAAGCCAGGGAAAAAAAACAAAAAAAAACAAAAAAAAAACAGACAAACAAATAAAAGCACAAACTGCTGCCATGGAGTATGCAATAGAAAGGTATACATCACCGCACACGGCATCCCCCACGATTACGCCTGGATACAGAAGACGCTGTTGCTGCATGAGCTCAGGGTGTTTGTGGCCGCCTGCTCTTAGCTAGGCTATTAGGCTGTATTGCTGCTGTGCCTGCCAATGGCCAGGCTTGAGCTCTTCATGGCACCGCATCTATCACCCTTCTCCACCCCGCTCATGGCTGGGGGTTGCTGGAGATTACACATGATGTCACATCCATCGCGCCTCTTCACCCCGCTCACAGCTGGGGATTGCTAGGGATTTACATGGGACCGCATCCATAGCCCTTCTCCACCCCGCTCATAGCTGGGGCTGCTGGAGAATTTACATGGCACCGCATCCATCACCGCCAACGGCTGGGAATTGCTGGAGACACCACACGTCTTCTGGGGACAGCTTGCCGAACAACCAGGCCTCGATCGTGGACACTTTATCCAAGGTAAGACTTCAATCATTCTGGTCTTCAGGAGGAGGACAAAAAAAAGAACACGGCCTCTGGCTCTGAGCCCAAATTTATGGGAGTGGGGTCCTATAGGAGTGGAGAGGAGGCGTAGTTAACACATACGTGCCATGCCATGGAGTCTGTCAGGAAAGTTTGGCTGTTAGTGAACTTAAATATGACATTTGTCACTAATAGCCAAATTTTCAAGAAAATTCCAATACCTATAATTTAATTGTTATTTATTATTATTTCAAATGTTCTTTCTTATTTCCGAATTTCAGAAATTTGGAAATAAGGAAGAACATTTGAAATAATAATAAATAACTATTAAATTATAGGTATTGTAATTTCCTTGGAAATATGGCTATTAGTGATCATTTTCATATTTACGTTCACTAACAGCCAAACGTTCAAGGAAAATCCAATACCTATAATTTAATATTTATTTATTATTATTTCAAATCTTCTTCCTTATTTCTGACTTTTGGAGTGTGTGACTGTATATATGCATACTGTATTTATGTATGTGTGTGCGTATACTGGGTGTGTATATACTGTGTGTATATTGCATGTATATTGTATATATAGTATGTATACTGTGTGTGTATACATACAATATACACACAGTATATACACATCCAGTATACACACACATACATACATACAGTATGCATATATACAGTCACACACTGCAAAAAGTGCAATACAGTTCTGTAGTTTAGGCATGAGGTGGAGCAAGAACAGTATCATTCTCACTCAGTCAAAAACTCAAAAAGACATAGCATTTTGTAGAAAAAAAAAACAACTTGCTTCTAGTTTAACTTACACATTTGTTAAAGAAACACATTTTACAGACAGTCAGAGAACAAATGAATGATTTGTTCCAGGATGGCAAGGAGGGTGTGTTATCACTTAGCAGCAGTAGCACTGCAGTGCCAGTAAGGCCTCATGCACAATGCAGCTCAAAGCAGCTGATGGCGTTTGAGCCATTTCTATGCCTGTTACATCCCGTCCATGTTGTTAGCCTATGTTATGTGTCCATTGGCCAGGCATTGTACACTACAGGTGTTTCAGGAGTTTAGTGGCAGGCAGCAGAAGAAATCTAAATGAAACCTTTGGAATATTTCTGCCTGTAAACTTCTCTGCCACTAAACTCCTGAAACCACCTATACTGTGCTATGCATGTCTGGCCATAGGCAGTTGGACACATAGGTTAACATGGAGGGAAGTTAACACAGAGAAATAGCTCAAAACAGGTCAAACACCTGGGAGCAGCTTATTTGAGCTGCATTGTTCAACTGTGCATTATGCCTTGCCTTGAAAGTTCTAATTCCAGAGAAACAGAAATGTCATCATGACCATGGGCGTCCGCAGGTAGGGGCAAGGGGGGGCATTCCCCCCCTGGAATCAGGGATCGCAAGGTGTCCGCCATAGGTGTGTGCACGGTTGTGCCCAGGCACGCATACGCTAATCACCCGAGTGCAGCGCACAGAGTGTGAGCAGGTGCTGGGCGCTGGAACACTCTCCATGTACCAGCACCCGGCACAGGAAGGTAGATTACACTGTGGATGGCAGCCGGCAGTCTAGCATCGGGAGTCAGCACACACAAAACCCTTCCTGCTCTCCCAGCTCTGCATATACAGACAGAGGAGGGGGCAAGGTGGGTTATCCACAGCCACTCAAGCCTGCAGCGTGTATCAACAGGAGCCTGACCTGCCACTGTGAGTTATAGACAACTCTCTTCTGTGGGGGGAAGAGAGCTCTGTGGGGGGATTGGGTATGCATACTGGCATAGCACACGCCTGGAATCTGTACCCTGTACATAGCACACTCCTGGAATCTGCACTCTGTACATAGCACACGCCTGGAATCTGCACCCTCTACATAGCACACGCCTGGAATCTGCACCCTGTACATAGCACACGCCTGGAATCTGCACCCTGTATATAGCACACGCCTGGAATCTGCACCCTGTACATAGCACACGCCTGGAATCTGCACCCTGTACATAGCACATGCCTGGAATAAAGTCTGCCATTTCCCCCTTAAAAATAAATAATTGCGAGTCGCGGCTAAGCCCCTCCCATTCATGACATTGTCGAAAGGGGCGGAGCATGGGTCAACTTAAAATGATGCCCCCCCCCCTGAAAAAAAGTTCTGCGGACGCCCATGATCATGACATCATGTTTTAAACTTTTACTTACATCACAACAAGTTCACAACCCAAGCGTTGCAAAACAATACAGTTGGTTAAATAATGTTAGGCATGAGGAGCAAGAAAGAACAGTACCTCGAGCATAGCATTATAGTAAGGCCATGCACAATGCAGCTCAAAGCAGCTTCTTGCTCCTCCAGGCATTTGAGCTTTTACTCTGCCTGTTGACTCCCCCCTCCAATGCCTCCACGTTAGCCTATGTCACTGACTGCTGTTCATTGCACACTATATGCGGTTTCAGCCAGGAGTCTAGTGGCAGGGCAGTTTACAGGCAGCAGGCAGAAAGAAATGATTGATTTTTTTTTCTGCCAGTAAACTTTCCTGACACCATGGAGGGGAGTTGACAGGCAGAGAAACAGCTCACAGACACCTGGAGGAGTAGCTGCTTTGAGATGCATTGTCCAACTGTGCATGAATTTTTATGTCTTGAAAAAACATGAAATCTCAGATTTCACAGAAAAAAATGTCATCATTGACGACGTGTAACATCACAAAACAGTTCAACTTCACAACCTAAGTGGCACGGTGCAATCCAGTAGTTTAGTTAAATAACGTAATATAGTAATCTGTGCAGCGCTAAAAACTCCCGCTATAAACAGATTGTAAACAAATGCAATCAATATAAAGTGCAAATAACAGTGCAAATGTGCAATGAGCAATAACCTCCCACTGTTCCAATAACGAGTAACGTGTAAACGTGACAATAAACGTGAAATATAACTAACGTAAACAAATGTTAGACAAATATCGCCCTCAAAAATCGCGACGTGTCTAATGATATAATGCAATAAATTGATTTGATGACCTAACGTGGCACGGTGAATCCAACACTTCAACTTGACAAAACACTACAATGTGCAGCAGTTACTACTGTAAAAAAAGACACTTTAGACTCTAAAGTACAAAAAAGTTCTGTATTTTTAAGTACGTGTCAACCTGTTACGTAGAGTTTCGTCGATGAGGAGGTCCACAGACACTCGACAAAGAGACGGACAGTTGAGGGGAGGT
>BLSH010397643.1:708406-729952 GCA_018402905.1 Glandirana rugosa | reverse complement strand
GGAGTGGAGTCGTATATTAGGGGGACGGGACATGTCGTGTAGTCAAGTATTGTTCGGCATGTTTTTGGTTGCGTCTCCCCACCCACGACGCAGACAGTCACTTGAGTCTCTTTTCCTAAAATGCCATTCAATATGTTTTTTAGGTAAAAAGAGAAGGCAAGTGACTGTCTGCGTCGGAAGAATACTGTGTACCCCTGCAGGGTTTCGACACGGTTAGTTCTCCCCACCCGTTTGGTATTGTTGACATGGGTTGTCTTTCTGCGGGAGAGTCCGCCGCGATTGGCGCGGATATGACGGCTAACATTATGGAACGCCGGTTTTCGTCGTAGGCTCCTACGATTTTGTAGTTGAAATAGATACGGAGGACCGTGACTCATGCGTATGAGATTCGGGGCAAGGTTCCCCCGTTTCCAGTCATGGCACACTCCACCAGGGCAGTTAGTACGTCCTGGGCGTTTAGACACCAGGCTTCGGTGTCCACTGCTGCCTCAGTGCACACGTTTACTAAGTTTTATAAAGTTGATGTTTTAGCATCCTCGGATGCTGCTTTTGGCCGCAAGGTATTACAATCGGCAGTATAGGCGCGGTTAGCGCCGCCTGAGAGGGCGTCTTTCTGTTGGGTACAGTTGTTATGGTTTGCCCACCCCTCTTGATTGGCACAGCTTTGGGACGTCCCCATGTGTCATAAGAAGGCTGCGTCTGTCAGTGAACGGAAGAGAAAAATGGATTTTTTGTATAACTTACCGTAAAATCCTTTTCTCTGAGTTCACTGACAGACGCAGCACCCACCCCTCTGCGTTGGTTTTTGTACGGCTTGTTATGAACTGATGTGCTGTACAGGGCAGGGGGATTATATGCTGAGGTGAGGACAGCCAACCTACGCTTTTGTTTGTTTTGCCTAGTCTACTCCTAGTAGGATGAGCATAACCCCATGTGTCATAAGAAGGCTGCGTCTGTCAGTGAACTTAGAGAAAAGGATTTTACGGTAAGTTATACAAAAAATCCATTTTTTGCCACCAAGTACGATTACCGATACTTTACCTTAGGTCAGTGGTTCTCAACTCCTGTACTCAGGACCCACTAACAGGCCAGATTTTACGTATTACCTTGGGGAGAAGCAGACTAGAATACTGCAATCACTGAGCAGCAAATGATATCACCTGTGATGCATTTTAGTTATCCTGCAAACCTGGCCTGTTAGTGGGTCCCGAGGACAGGAGTTGAGAACCACTGCCTTAGGTAGTCGCCGATACCAATTACCTATTTTTTGGTCATGTGACCGTTTTTTAAAGGGAATGAAGAATTCTGTTTGTTTTCTTTATGATATGAAGAATTGTAACTCCAAAAGACATTATGAAACAAATAAAATGTTTTTATTTGCTTGTCAAAAAGTTCTGCAAACTCAAATTGCACAGAACATGGTAAATTATATAGAAGAGGGAAGGAAATGGGACTTTAAATGAAGCAACGCTGGTTATAAAAATGTAAGTTTTAATAAAGTTATTGTTGGATAATACAAAAAAATAAAAATATTCCACTCTAAACAATTCATATATATATATATATATATATATATATATATATATATATATACACACATACACTTGGGCATACCGCCTCACAACTTGCAATACTTTGCATATAAATATAGTAAATACTTTGCATACAGAAAAATGAGCAAAAATGTTTATGTAATTACACCACATGAAAATTTTGAGAATGGCATATGACAGTTCTACGTGTTTTGTGGAAGTTAAATCCACTCCTCAGGAGCATGCACGTAGCTATTGTCTATAATTGAAAAAAAAAAATTATTAAAGAGTAACTGGGGAATGTTGGCATTTCAAAGGACAAACAAGGGTAACAATAACGAACCCTTGCTGTCTGCAATACTTACAGGTACTGAGTAGTGGGGTGTGGAGCTGAGGTGGGGCAGGTGGCCCATGAGCCCAGACAGGGACCACATCCAGAGAGCCAAATGAAAAAGTGGGATGACTGACCTTAGCTAAAGGATTGTAACCCAATGATGAGAGATTCTGAAAATAAAAATGAAGAGTAACTGGGTAATATCAGCATTTCAAAAGACAAACAAGGATACCAATAACGAACCCTTGCTGTCTGCAGGTACTGTGTATCATTCAAATTCTTTCAGATGCAGTGCTTAGTTGGCTGTGTGTGGGATGTGTGTCATGTGACCCGCTACAGGAGCCACTGCGGCTCCCATCTCTTCCGGGAGCTGCGACACCCATAGCTGGTTTTCCTCCTCCCCTTTCCCATGGGGTAGGTGCATGCTCCTGAGGAGTGGATTTAACTTCCACAAAACGCGTAGAGCTGCCTTATGCTGTGCTCAAAACATACTGCAATTGCCGAATTACCACAAATTTCTGAATTACCGCAATTGCCAAATTACTGTGATTCGGAAAAATGAAAATTCTGAGAAATCCGGAAATTGAAAATTCGGAATTCGCCTGAAATGACGAATTTTTCAAAATTCGGTAAAAACTAAATTTGGAGCAAATCGAATTGCACAAGCCTAGTCTGCCCCTGATAGTCACCACTCTTGGTTTCTTCAGCCTCTACTACACACATCCTTTGGTCTATTCAATCTGTTCACGTTCCAGTTTAGGTAATTGCTCACAGCCTTCACTATCTGTTCACATCCTTCTATGGTGGTTCTATGGTGGTTGAGCCTCTATCTGTCATGTACACCTGGTTTTTCCTTTCACTACCCTCCCTTTGTCCTGTCCCATTCAGTTCAAGACATCTCTTCACACATTTATTTTTTTACAGAATCTCTCATCATTGGGTTACAATCCTTTGGCTAAGGCCAGTCACCCCACATTTCCGTTTGGCTCTCTGGATGTGGTCCCTGTCTGAGCTCATGGGCCACCTGCCCCACCTCAGCTCCCGGGTGAGATGCCCGTTTGGATGCCTCAGTTTTCCTTAGTACCACACCCCGCTACACAGTACCTGTAAGTATTGCAGACAGCAAGGGTTCGTTATTTTTACCCTTGTTTATCTTTTGAAATGCCAACATTACCCAGTTACTATTTTTTTTTTTTTTTCAATTATAGACAATAGCTACATGCATGCTCCTGAGGAGTGGATTTAACTTCCACAAAACACGTAGAGCTGTCATATGCCGTGCTCAAAAAAATTTCATGTGGTGTAATTACATAAACATTTTTGCTCATTTTTCTGTATGCAAAGTATGTACTATATTTATATGCAAAGTATTGCAAGTTTTGAGGTGGTATGCCCAAGTGTATGTATATACATAAGTTGTTTAGGGTGGAATATTTTTAATTTTTTTGTATTATCCAACCAATAACTTTATTAAAACTTAAATTCTTCATAACCAGCGTTGCTTCATTTAAGTCCCAAATTGTTTTCTCCCCCCTCAGACATGGTAAATTATAGTGTCACAAACATCACAAGTTCACAACCAACTAAGTGCAATACAGTTCTGTAGTTTAGGCATGAGGTGGAGCAAGAACACTAGAAGAACAGTATCATTCTCACTCAGTCAAAAACTCAAAAAGACATAGCATTTTGTAAAAAAAAAAAAAAACTTGCTTCTAGTTTAACTTACACATTTGTTAAAGAAACACATTTTACAGACAGTCAGAGAACAAATGAATGATTTGTTCCAGAATGGCAAGGAGGGTGTGTTATCACTTAGCAGCAGTAGCACTGCAGTGCCAGTAAGGCCTCATGCACAATGCAGCTCAAAGCAGCTGATGGTGTTTGAGCCATTTCTCTGCCTGTTACCTCCCCTCCATGTTGTTAGCCTATGTTATGTGTCCATTGGCCAGGCATTGTACACTATAGGTGTTTCAGGAGTTTAGTGTCAGGCAGCAGAAGAAATCCAAATTAAACCTTTGGAATATTTCTGCCTGTAAACTTCCCTGCCACTAAACTCCTGAAAACACCTATAGTGTGCAATGCATGTCTGGCCATAGGCAGTTGGACACATAGGCTAATATGGAGGGGAGTTAACACAGAGAAATAGCTCAAAACAGGTCAAACACCTGGGAGCAGCTGATTTGAGCTGCATTGTTCAACTGTGCATTATGCCTTGCCTTGAAAGCTCTAATTCCAGAGAACAGAAACAGAAATGTCATCATGACATCATGTTTTAAACTTTTACTTACTTACATCACAACAAGTTCACAACCCAAGCGCTGCAATACAATACAGTTGGTTAAATAATGTTAGGCATGAGGAGCAAGAAAGAACAGTACCTCAAGCATAGCATTATAGTAAGGCCATGCACAATGCAGCTCAAAGCAGCTTCTTGCTCCTCCAGGCATTTGAGCTTTTACTCTGCCTGTTGACTCCCCCCTCCAATGCCTCCACGTTAGCCTATGTCACTGACTGCTGTTCATTGCACACTATATGCGGTTTCAGCCAGGAGTCTAGTGGCAGGGCAGTTTACAGGTAGCAGGCAGAAAGAAATGATTGATTTTCAAAGATAAACCTTGGATTTTTTTCCTGCCAGTAAACTTTCTGACACTAACCTCCGGCGGAAACCGCATATAGTGTGACTCAGACTGACTGTGCAATGGACACGAAGGCTAACCATGGAGGGGAGTTGACAGGCAGAGCAACAGCTCACACACCTGGAGGAGTAGCTGCTTTGAGATGCATTGTCCAACTGTGCATGAATTTTTATGTCTTGAAAAAACATGAAATCTCAGATTTCACAGAAAAAAATGTCATCATTGACGACGTGTAACATCACAGAACAGTTCAACTTCACAACCTAAGTGGCACGGTGCAATCCAATAGTTTAGTTAAATAACGTAATATAATAATCTGTGCAGCGCTAAAAACTCCCGCTATAAACAGATTGTAAACAAATGCAATCAATATAAAGTGCAAATAACAGTGCAAATGTGCAATGAGCAATAACCTCCCACTGTAAACATATAATGAATATAAAGTGCAATAATGCAATGTGCAATAAACGGTGTTGTATTAAAGTGTAAAAAAGTTCAATGAAGAATACATAGATATATCATAAATTCTCCCTAAGAGAAATTTCATATAAAGTCCATAAACATCCCACAAAGTATCACTGTGTGCAAGGAAGAGGAAGAAACCACCACCTGCTATTACAGAGGCTTACCAGAGAAAATGGACACAGTTGGGCATACGCCCGCTGGGTCAGATTAGGCAAAGGGTATAATATCCAGTGTTAATCGGCATTCACCCATAATGTGATCCACCACTGAACAAATTGGACTCTTACCAGCTCACATGGACACAGTCTGGCATATGCCAGCTGGGTCTATATATGCAGAGGGTGTAGCACACCAATTTGCCTTTCAGACTCAAGGGATCCAGTTAGATTGAATGAGCTTTCAATATTCTGGTGCAACCCAAAAAGGAAGAAAAAACGCTCCACATAGTGTAAAAACGTACCACATATTTATTATGTTTAAAGAGAGCAACTCACATTTCAAGTACTAAAGCGCTTATGGATACAACATGCAGTAGCAACGACATCAGAGCAGCACGAACTGACACATTTTGACCTCTAGGTCATCATATGGGGTGTAGTTGGGTCAGTGTCGTTGCGTATATATATATATATATCTTTTTCTAATAACCAAATTGCACCAACCTGTAAGGTGATTCTTATCCGAAATGGCATTGTACTTCCTGGTTGGAGAAATCCTCCTCCTGTGGAAAGGCAGCTTGGAGAAACCTAACTCTTTCTTCGAAATTTTGAATAACAATGATCGGGGCATCTCCTTGACATATGAGGCAAGTACAACTAAGATTCACTTTTTAGACTTGGAAATAGAAATCAAAGAGGGCCAGTTTGTGTTTAAAACATACTTTAAACCCACAGACAGGAATGGATTTATACCCATTCCACGTAGCCAGTTTCTGCGGCTACACAGGAACTGTACGGATACCGACATGTATATTGAACAGTCCAAGGTCCTTAAACGATGATTTTTGGACAAAGGATACGATTGTAATAAGGTTGAAGAAGAACAAGTTTCAATTACTCAAGGGCATAGTTAGCATATCTATGTATAGATAGCTTGGATTCTAATGTGTTTCCAGAGGAGTCAATAGGTTGGCCCTCTTGCTACCTTGTTGTAATTGTTGTTTTACTTGAAAAAAAAAAGGCTGAAGAAGAACTTAATAGGGCTTTACTTCAAGATAGGAGGGGCTTATTGGAGGATAATCGCTGTGGGAAAAATGACGACCCATTTAAGTGGTCCCTTTTCACATCTTATTTTGTTCAACATAGGCAGATTAAAGATATTCTGGACCGACATTGGGATATTCTAAATAGTGATAGAATTCTGGGCCCACTGTTACCAGAAAGGACCAAAATCATTTATAGAGGTGCCCCGTCAGTGAGATCTAAAACTGCCCCTAATACTTTGGACCCCCCATCAAAGCCGTCCTTTTTCCATAATTTGGTTGGGTACTTCCCCTGTAAGAAATGTAACATCTGTAAACATAATGTTAAAGGCAGATGTAAAACTTTACAGTTCTCATCACGGGTTACAGGGAAGACTTATCCTATAACCAAATTTTTCACTTGTACCACAAAGTGTGTAGTTTACCTCATAACCTGTCCATATGGAAGACAATACGTTTGGAGGACAATACGTTTGTTCTCTACAAGAGTCAACAAACATATCACCAAGATAATTAAAGGTGATACAGATCATACATTCCCAAATCATTATAGACTATACCTTAACCACTTCAGCCCCGGAAGAATTTCCCAGGTTAGGACCAGAGCACTTTTTGCGATTCGGCACTGCGTCACTTTAACTGACAATTGCGCAGTCGTGCAATGTTGTACCCAAATGAAATTTGCGTCCTTTTTTTTCCCCACAAATAGAGCTTTCTTTTGGTGGTATTTGATCCCCTCTGCGTCATTTGTGATCACCGCTATAAACAAAAGAAGAGCGACCATTTTGCAAAAAAAAAAACAAATTTATTACTTTTTGCTAAAATACAAGTCCAAAAAAAAATATATAAAAAAACATTTTTTTCATCGGTTTTGGCCGATTTATAGTCTTCCTCATATTTGTGATAAAAAAAAATCACAATCAGCGATTATTGATTGGTTTGCGCAAAAGTGGCCGCGTTTACGGATGGTGAGAATTCATTTCTGGGTTTTTTATTTTTTTTTATTTTTTACTAGTAATGGCGGCGATCTGCGATTTTTAGTGGTACTGCGATATTGCAGCGGACATGTCGGACATTTTTGACACTTTTTTGGGACCAATGACATTTATACAGCGATCAGAAATTTAAATATCCACTGATTACTGTATAAATGTCATTAGCAGTGAAGGGGTTAACCTGCAGGGGGAGATCTAGGGGTTAACTATGTTCCCTGGGTGTGTTCTAACTGTGGGGGGACTGGGCTACCATGGGCATGAGAGATCTAACTGATCCCAGTTACAGGGATCAGTAGATCTCCCATGCCCCCACTAACAGAGCGGGGAACCGCAGTGTTTACATCGGCGGTTCCCCGTTCTTTGCTTGTGGCCGCTCATTGCAGCTCGCCAGTGGACATCGGGTCCGCCCGAGCCGCGGGCACTCTCCTCTGGAGTGCGGCAGGCACGTGCCCCCTAGCGGCCACTCGCAGATCGCCACTTTTTTACGGCAATTCGCGCCCAGCGTCCACACTGCCGCCGTAAATAGACGGTAGGCAGTGTAGAACTGGATAATAGGAACCCCCAGGGTACAGAATTTTTGACTATAAATAAATAGGAGGCCCCATGGAGACGGGAGCCTCAACAAGAGGGGTTTCGTGCCTCGAAACCTACTGGATATACGAGTTGCAGTCCCACTCTCCGACAGGTATTAACGTAGAGTGGTACATCAACTCCTTTATAAATCGGGCTTGAAGCTGTGGGATTCTGTGAATTATGAGATAATTTATTCTGGTGTATAACCCCCTTCTCTTTAAATGTATTAACTTTATTTTTCATATATTTTATTTATTTTAACCTCAATTTAATATATACACTATTATAATTAATACAGTCATTTAATTATAATACTGATATTATAAATGTAATTGTTAATATCTATATTTCTTCCATTTATCCAAAGGAATTTCTTAGATTCATGTTTTAGGAACACTGACGTCAATTTCATATTTTTTTGCTTACATAGACATACACAGAGAGCTAATACTTTTAAGTGTATGTATTATTATTTTTGAATAATATGTAAATATATATGTAGCTCTTTAATCAATATGCACTTACCATATCATAACACTATTTATTTTTTTTCCCCTCTTAATATTTGGTATGAGCTTATATTTACAACCTCCACTTCTGGTGTGATACTGAATATTTGCATATTAAATTTGAAAAGGGTTAATTGTAAAGTGTATATATACACATTATGCAAACATATTAATCCAGATGGTTATCTCAGCTCCGACCACATGGGGGATTTATTCCACTCCACGTCCGTTTTTAGTAGCTGGAAAGTAACCGGAGTAAGGCTTGGTTGCTGTATCTGGTGATAGACTGTGCAGCCCCTTGACCGTTCGCGGCTATGAGAATGAGGCGTGACTATGAGGTGTCATGTCCACCTTAGTTCATTCTGACGGTTTACTGGCCAATGGGATGGGACGTACCATTTGACGTCATGTCCGCCTATCGGCGGAATTTGAGGATGACAATGAGGCTTGGCTGGCATGCGCTGACGCCATTTCTCCAACCAGGAAGTACAACGCCATTCCGGATAAGAATCACCTTACAGGTTGGTGCAATTTGGTTATTAGAAAAACATATATATATAAATATATATATATATATATACGCAAAGACACTTACCCAACGACACCCCAGATGAGGACCTAGAAGTCGAAACGCATCGCATATATAGACCCAGCTGGCATACGTCAGACTGTGTCCATGTGAGCTGGTAAGAGTCCAATTTGTTTGGTGGTGGATCACATTATGGGTGAATTATGGGTGAATGCCGATTAACATTGGATATTATACCCTTTGCCTAATCTGACCCAGCGGGCGTATGCCCGTCTGTGTCCATTTTATCTGGTAAGCCTCTGTAATAGCAGGTGGTGGTTTCTTCCTCCTCCTTGCACACAGTGATACTTTGTGGGATATTTATGGACTTTATATGAATTTTCTCTTAGGAGAATTTATGAACATTCTTCATTTAACTTTTTTGCACTCTAATACAACATTGTTTATTGCACATTTGCATTGTTATTGCACCTGATATTCATTATATTTTTACAGTGGGAGGTTATTGCTCATTGCACATTTGCACTGTTATTTGCACTTTATATTGATTGCATTTGTTTACAATCTGTTTATAGCGGGAGTTTTTAGCGCTGCACAGATTACTATATCATCTGTTGCAATTTGTCTATTGCCGTGCTAGCGGCTTGATTCCCCACTTTCTTAGTTTATTTTTACTTTCATTAGTACATTCATCATTTGTTTTTCACTTTTTAATTTGCGCAATATTTCTACCATAATAACACTTTGTTAAATAATGTAAGGCATGAGGAGGATGAACTGGAAGTTCTAGAACAGTACCTCAAAACTTACATTATTTTTTAAAAAATGTGTAAACTTTTTTCCAGATATAAAACCTTTTTTTATGTGCTTGCTTCTAGTTCAAATTCTTAAGAAACTTGTGAAAGAAACAGATTTGTTCATTCAAGGATGGGAAGGACCAAGGACTGCAGTAAGGCCTCACGCACAATACCAGCTGTAAGTATCTGCTTCTTCTACAGCTCACAAAAAGTTGGAACAGTTGCTTTGAGGATGAGCTGAAGCGTGCAACTATGCATGATGCCTCGTGCAGTACAGGACAGGTGTTACTTTTCCAATTCAACTGCAAGTGTCAAGTTTTTTTTCAAGAAACAGAAGAACCTCTGCTTGTTCAGTTAGAAGGCAGTTTCTGGTGTCAGTCAGAATGTGTGACGCTGCACTGAACAATCTCTCACTTTCCACACTACTGCAATGAGTTGAAAGATACTTTTGTGCCATTTCGGCCAGAGTGGGAAATCTTGTAGCTTGTACAATTGGTTGTAAGAAACCATCTATATACTCACCCACCCAGGAGAAAACCGAATCGATGCCACTAACGATAGGTCGCCGGGGGGGGGGGGGTGAGCACTATCCTTGTGAATCTTGGGCAGTTGGTAAATCTAGTCCGTCTTACCTACGGGACAGCAAGCATTTGATCAACCTCCTGAGGGATATAACAATCAAGAGGGACACTTGGATTGTCACGATTGATATAGAATCTTTATATACCAATCTTAAACATGAGGATGTTCTTCACACGACTGAAAAAGCTCTTGCGGAGCAAACTCAGTTAAGGGCAGAACAAATTTGAATCATTATGGATGGTTTGGCTTTGGCCATGCCCAATAATTACTTCTGGCATAACGGTTCTTTTTTTCAACAAATTAAAGGCGTGGCGATGGGAGCAAAATATGCTCCCAGTGTTGCCAATATCCTACTTAATCAGTGGGAACAGGACAACATTTTTGGAGATCGCCACCCACAGCTACAATTTTACAAACGGTATATAGATGATATCGTGATCCTGTGGGAAGGCACAGCTGAAGAACTGGAGGTTTTCATTTCTAATATTAATCAAAATAAATACGGGCTTCAATTTACAGCTAACTGGAGCCAAGTTGAGGAGAATTTCTTGGACTTAAGGTTAGCCAAAATGGGGAATAAGATAATTACCTGTACACACTTCAAAAGCACCGACCGGAACAGCTTTATTCCAACTGCAAGTTGCCATCACCCCACATGGCTGAGAGGAATCCCGAAAGGTCAATTGATGCGTATAAGAAGGAACTGCGATAACCTTACAGACTATTACCATCAGTCAGAGATTCTTGTGACGAGATTCCTAGAGAAAGGTTATAAGGAACCCCAATTAAGGTACCTTCAGGATGAAATAGGGAATTTAGATAGAGAGAGGTTGTTGAACAGCTCTACAACAACTAAAACTAAGGAGTCCCTCCCTCAGGAAGTCTTCCCCTTCATCATCACCTTTGGAAGGAATTTCAGGTCACTTGAAGGAATAATAAAGAAACATTGGCCTTTACTATTACAAGATAGCACTCTAGCGAAATTGCTACCTAAACACCCTAAGTTCATCTATCGGAGAAGTAGGAACCTAAGGAATAGACTTTGCCCCAATGTAATCAACCCTCCAGAGAATAATCCCTCCTCTCTTGTTCTGAAAGGCTTCTATTTCTGCAAACGTTGCAAAGCATGTAAAACCACTCGCTCAGAAGGTTTCTAAATTTAAGTCCTTTAGTACAGAACAAGAGTTTGATATCGATAAGTTTATCTCATGCAAATCCACCCATGTTACCTATGTGGTCTCCTGCCCATGTGGGCTCCAATACGTGGGGAGGACCACTATGCAACTAAGTACAAGGGTGGCTGAGCACTTAAATAATATTAAGAAGGGCTTCCCACACCATACATTGTCAAACCATTTTCGATTGTATCATGACAAAAATCCCAGTTTAGCCTCCTTCTTTGGCATAGATAGGCTTAAACCCCATTGGAGGGGGGGGGGGGGGGATTTGGTGCGAGAATTATCTAGGAATGAAACAGCCTGGATATATAAACTAAACACCTTGAGACCTGCTGGTATTAATTCTGAGATTCATTTAAATTGTTTTCTGGCGAATTTTTGAGCTCACAATGTCCACCCATTTCATTTATGAGACCCCTTTAACACCTTATACACGAGCATTATTTTTGTAGTTCTTTCATATTAAAAAAAAAAAATTGAAATTTTGTTTATTAATAATTTGGCCCATTGAGGAGCCTTAAATTCACTTTATTTCACATTATTATTTAATTTCATTCATTCACACAATTTCTATCCCTTTTTAGGGACCTTAACAGTGCACATCATATTTGTTTTTTAGTTCGTATCTCCTTTTTCACCCAGTACCCTTCTTTCACCACAAGAGGGCTTTTTTACTTGGTATGGAGTTTCATTCACATAATTGCTTTATCCACACAATTTAAAAGTTAAGTCACACCTATTGGCTCCAGGTTTAATTAAGTCTGGGAGACCAGTGGGATTGGTTTGCATTTGAGCGGATGTTTTGCTTAAATTACAGGAGATGACGCGTATGTCCCTATGACCCTTGATGACGTTAACGTGCTGTTAATGAAACACCGCGTCGGGTGGCAAAGGAATTTCCCTGTCATTTCCGCTCGGAGGAACACAGGTGGAGCACAATCGGCGACCCCTGCTTCCTCGTTCTCTGCACATTGCACTAGATGCTGATTCATCATCCATCTATTTTATTTCATTTTAATTGTTACCATTGCTGCTATTAAATTTAAGTACTTCACCATTGGAGTCCTCACCTTTCTCTTCTGGGCTTGATTCCTATGCGAATCCATCTGCGATCTGATCCGGAGGAACATCCAAACGTCTCCCACTAAGCGAGCGTGGCCTTTGGGTCACCAGCATCTGGTAAGTGAGGGGTGTCACCAGTGCCCGATGGAGGGAATTCACTGAGGACCACTCTTTATTGATTTATATCTACCCACTGCAAGTGTGATTCGTACTTGGGAAGTCGCAGCAATCAATATTTTTAATATTTTATATGTGTTGTGACCATTCTACTGGTGATTTTGATTACTTGCAAGCAGAGTTTGAGCAATCCTACCTGCATAGTCACCATTGATGCCTATTGGTACATATGACTTTGGACAATTTGTTTAGTTAGCGCTATGATTTTAACACACAGCAGGTGTTTTCTATAACACTATAACCATATGTGAGGTGTGCCCCTACATGGTGGATTGCTGTAATTTGATGAGTGAGGTAATTTATGTATTGCATTCAGTTATTTAAGGTTTACCTGTTATACCGGCTGCTCTCTTTTTGTTAGTCTTCTACAGCGCAGGTATCTTTTTGGTATTTACCTTATAAGATTCTGTGTATTAACCTCTCCAAGATACAACCTGGTCAATAATGCAAGGCCAGCAAAGGAACAACAACAACTGTGTAAGCTTGCTGTGGGCTCACTGCTATTAGGGAAGGAGCCAGGAGTGCTGACAGAGGACCCAGATTGGACGGAAACCAAGTAACCAAAAACAAAGCAAGGCATGATATATTAGTAGATAGCAGCAATTGCCTACATTGGATCGAGTAAGGTAGCGATGCAGTTAAGTGGGTTTTGCTCCATGTCAGAAAAGCATTTCTGCAAAGCAGCAAGCAATGTGTTCTTCATCGTTTTAACACCGTGGTCCTCATCCATTTCTTTTGATAACAATCTCTGTAGCACTGTGATTTCAGGAATTACATCTGAGGCAAAAGAATCTGAACAACTCACATGCCGAGTCAATTCTTCAAAGGGAGCCATGATGTTGATCATCTTTTCCATGAGATTCCACTGATTTGCAGTGATAGTTGCAGGCAGCTCATGTTCTGACACATATACTCCAATGGCCCGCTTCTGCTCAATCAGAGAATGCAGCATGTAAAATGTACTGTTCCAGCGAGTCTAAACATCTTGTTGAAGTCTTTTCATGGGTTGACCAAGTTGGAGCTGAATATCTTGCAGCTGAGAATATGCCAGGTTTGAATGTTTAAAGTTTCAACTATTTTGCGCCCAACTCCCACAGCATCCGTAATGCTGCGCTGTGATAAAAGACCCTCTGAGACAGCCAGCTGCAGTGTATGTGCCGCATATGAAAGATTCTGAAGACCAGCATCTTCCACACCTTTTATCATATTCCTGGCATTATCCTGGACTACCGCATGGACAGAACTTTTGGGAATGGCCCAAGTGTCAAGCATTTCTTCAAGTATGCTCGTTATAGCTTGGCCTGTGTGAGAGTCTTGAAATTTCTTTGTGTGGAGCATGACTTGCTGAAGAGAGAAATTGCCATCAATCCATTGTGCAGTTAAGCTAATTACAGACACAGGACTTACAGTACTGCTCCAAATGTCCATGGTGAAACTGATAGCCTTTATGTCCTCCTGTAGCATGTTGGTAATGTGCTTCTTCACTGTGTTGAGTAATTGAGGAAAGATGACATCCGTGATGTAACGGCGACTTGGAATTTCGTACTTGGGCTCCAAAAGATTCAGAAGTCGGTGAAAACCCACATTGTCAACTATTGATAGTAGCTGATTGTCAATAACGATGAATTGGGTAACTGACTCCGATATTTTCATAGCCCTTGGGTCATCCATGGAATATTTTTCACGTCTTGAAAGGGTTTGCTGCAGTGTCAGCTGCTGAGTGCCAATGCTAGTAGTGACGGTAAATTCTCCATGCTCAGTCTTATGTTTAATTTTGAGGTGTTTTATGAGATTACTGGTATTATAAGAACTAACTTTTGATCCTGCTCTTGATATTTTTGCAGAACAAAGTTTGCAGCCTGCAATACGTGAGTAGGTTTCACTAATTTTAAAATACTTCCAAACTGCTGACATTGTGCTGGCATCCCTTACACTGAAAGCCTGAAATAATTACATCGGGGGAGGAAAAAAAAAACAGTAAAAAAAAATGTTGAGCCTTTAGAAATGCCATGGTTTTCAAACATTCACAGGTGACACTTCAACTCAGTAAGACAAACATCTGACCAATTTTCAAAGATAATGAAATAAAGCTCTGCTGCACTCACCAATTGCTGTCGCTTGTTCTTCCTGCAGCCTTGCAAGCAGCCACCATCTTGGTATAGCCAAGTAACCCAGCGGGGAGCAGAAAATCCATCTCGTGCACTTGGGGTATGGTAACAGAAGCAGACTGCTACAAAAAAACCCCAGAGAGAACCAAACTAGCAAAGTAAAAACTGCAGAATACCACGCAACTAGATGGACAAATGCAAGGCCAAGGTGCAAAGAAAAAAAAGGCATTGTAAAACAAAACACTTGCAGGCTGCAGCAGTAAATTAATAATACTCTAATTGCAAAGGAAAGGATGCACATTGCATACACAGCTGGGCAGGGGACAATGGGGCATGATGTAAGCAAGAGACACATGGGTGCCTGGGACATGTAAAGTGGTGTACAGCCCTCACCAGCCGCTATATAAGCAGAGAGACATGCCATTGCTGTGGGTGTGGGACATGTAAGAGCCTGGTAACACTCACTAGCCTCCATGTATTGTAAGCAGAGAGAGACATGCTGTGCTGTGGGTGAGGTGTGGGACATGTAACACAGGTAACACACTGGCCACCATTTAAGCTGAGAGAGACATGCTTGCTGCGGTGTGGGACAGGCTGCAAAGACAGGAGAGGAGACATCAACACAGCACTCACTCATCGATCGCCGTGCGGGACATGGTGTAACCACGCCGATCGCCATTAACAGACAGCCTAGAGGAGACAGACAGCACCACAGCCAGAGACATGCATCATGTATCAGCACTCACCACAAAATGGAGGGCCGGATATTTTTATCTGCTCCCGACATCCGCACCACCAACCTCACTCTCGCCCACTTCCGGTATCAGTTTCCGGTATCGGTCAATTTTCGCGAGTACCGATACTCATGAAAAGGCAGAGTATTGGCCCTGATAACAATACTAGTATCGGTGAAGGAAAGAAGGGGTAAACCACACTAAGCTTATTTCGAAAGCAAGGTAAGCAGCCAAATAGTGACCAAACCAGTCGTAAATAGAAGTGTTTATAGAATAAATGGCGCTAGCCTAATGTGATTTAAACCAACGGGTGAGTGTCAGGTGTGGTTACGCATGACCAAAATGTTCTTATAAAGTGAGTGCAAGAAAGTGTCAAAAGAGCATGTAGGACACTAGGTGGTTCTATGACCCCTAATTAGATACCTATAAAACCACACACTACCTCACTGAAACAACCGGAATTACCCGGAAAAAATGGTGCACGTATTAGGACAATACAAAAGATAATAGTAAAAACTATTAAAACATAAACAGTATGAAGTCCAGCTCTATATAAATGAGTGAAATGAGAGGAGATGGTCAGTCCCTCATAAAATATAGGGATGCAAGAACAGTTCTTAAGTGAATGGAAGGACTTGAAAATGATTGATTCCGCGTGACGTCCAAACAGAATAAATAAATGCAGCAACCAAAAACGGGTGACTCTTGATCTTCCCCTCCCAAGTGAATTGAAGGCTTACCGGACTGCAGACATATGTAGGCCCAAATATATGTAAGGATCCTGGCTTCTTCTGGTCCCAAAGGATCGCGTCACACACTCCACACACGACCGGGGCAGTCGATACAGGTCCAGGGGGTCCCTCTGTCCTGCGTCCGTCAGCTCGTCCAAAGGCTTGGCCCGAAGGGAGGTGATCCTCTTAAGGGTCACCAAGGAAGTGAAGGATAAGCCAAACTCTCGTCAAGGATATAAAAAGAAGAGAAGACACTCCATTGCGTAAAAAAGCCTCAGTAAAGAGGGGCAGGTTTATTGAAAATATAAAAATCCACAACCTTGTAGCAAAATTAGAATAAATGACAATAAAAGCACATGCAGCAATCCAGGGTCAGCAACGTCCGACGCGTTTCATCCTAATAGACGTCGTCTGGGGGCTCAGAGCGTATAATGATGGCGACTGGTTGGCAAGTGGTTAAACTAAAAAAAAAAATGTAATATATTGCAGCTTACCAATCATTAGATGTGGTGGCTGCATTTGTTTTCAGTTTTTTTATGCTTTTTCCCCTCTGTTTTCATCTGGTGATCCGGCTGGTCAGACAGCCGAACAAAGCTGAGATTGGCTTTGATCACCTCTGTGCTATGGTAGCCCAGAAGCGATGACCTGACATCAGTTCTGGTTTATCTGGATGTCAATGGCACCATCTTTAAAAAAATCGAAAGCATTCAAAAACACTGATCTTGGTGTTTTGAATGCTTTTAAGGGCAGAGGAGGGATTTGGGGTTTTATAGAGGTAGGACGTTTAAATCCCTTGTGACAGCAATAAAAGTAATTTAAAAAAAAGACATTTAAAGCAACAGTGTAAAAATAAATAAATACATTTTAAAAATTTTAAAGTTCCCCCATCTCCCTGTGCTTGTGCACAAAAGCGAACGCATGCGTCGGTCCCACACGCACGCAAACAGCAATCGTCCCACACATGTGAGGTATCACCGTGAACGTCAGATCATGGGCAGTAACTCTAGCTCTAGACCTCCTCTATACATCTAAATTGGTAACCTGTAAAAGCTTTTAAATAGTCACCTATGAACAGTAGGGGTGCTGAAATTAAACGATGCATCGATGCATTGGGATTCGGCCGTCCCCGATGCGGCATCGATGCAGCGATTGGCCATAATTGATGTCGGGTGATGTCACCCGACATGCCGATAGGCGACTTGTCAGGTGACTTGAGTCGCCTGGCAAGTCGCCTCCGTGCCACGGCTCAATCCTGTGATCATTATGATCACAGGACCCGTCCGAGTAGAGATCGGGATATGGGCGCTGTGATTGGCCCTCCTGATCACGTGACGGCTGTGTCCAATCACAGCCGTGACAATCTAAACAGTTCTCTCCCCGTCGAGCTCAGTGAGAGCTCAGTGCGGGGAGGGGGAGGGAGAGAGGGAATCTGTACTGCAGCTCTGTGACAGCTCTCTGTATGAAGATGATTTTATACAGAAAGCTATCACAAATTGTCCCACAAATAGTACACCAAACACCACTGATACCCCTGTCCCCATACACGTCAGTGTCCTCATAAAACATCTGGCTCAGTCCCCAAAACATCTGTCAGTGCACAAATCATCTGTCTGTCCTCATCACATCTGTCACAGTGCACAACATCTGTCTGTCCCCATCACATCTGTCACAGTGCACAACATCTGTCTGTCCCCATCACATCTGTCACAGTGCACAACATCTGTCTGTCCCCGTCACATCTGTCACCATACACAAATCATCTGTCTGTTCTCATCACATCTGGCACAGTGCACATCTGTCTGTCCCCATCACATCTGTCACAGTGCACAACATCTGTCTGTCCCCGTCACATCTGTCACCATACACAAATCATCTGTCTGTTCTCATCACATCTGGCACAGTGCACATCTGTCTGTCCCCATCACATCTGTCACAGTGCACAACATCTGTCTGTCCCCGTCACATCTGTCACCATACACAAATCATCTGTCTGTTCTCATCACATCTGGCACAGTGCACAACATCTGTCTGTCCCCATCACATCTGTCACAGTGCACAACATCTGTCACAGTGCACAAAACATCTGTATGTCTCCCATCACATCTGTCACAGTGCACAACACATCTGTCTGTCCCCATCACATCTGTCACAGTGCACAAAACATCTGTATGTCTCCCATCACAGCTGTCACAGTGCACAACACATCTGTCTGTCTCCATCACATCTGTCACAGTGAACAACACATCTGTCTGTCCCCATCACATCTGTCACAGTGCACAACACATCTGTCTGTCCCCATCACATCTGTCACAGTGCACAACACATCTATCTGTCCCCCATCACATCTGTTACAGTGCAGAAAACATCTGTATGTCTCCCATCACATCTGTCACAGTGCACAAAACATCTGTATGTCTCCCATCACATCTGTCACAGTGCACAACACATCTGTATGTCTTCCATCACATCTGTCACAGTGCACAACACATCTGTGTGTCCCCATAACATCTGAATAAATAAAACCAAAAGAAAGCTCTAGAGAGCAGAGGCGGGCCGGGCGGTCACATGAGTGCCGAGAGGCACCGTGCAGTATGTTGCTACATATCAAGAAGCATGTTAACAGTACACTACAGTGAGGCACTTTGCACAGTAACAGGTGATTCAAGTTATTTTAACACCAGGCCACCACCACCCACACCCATCACCCCCAACAAGCATCACCCACACCCCTCTACACCCATCATCAACCACACCTCTCTACACCCATCATCACCCACACTCCTCTACACCCACCCACTGACATCCATCACCCAGCATCACCCACACCACCACCCATACCCCTCTATACCTATCATTCCCTATACTCCCCCATCCTTCTGTTCCTGTCCATGGATTACTCCATCTCCATCCCCAGACTCTCCCATCCTTCTGTTCCTATCCATGGATTCCTCCATCCCCAGACTCTCCCATCCTTCTATTTCTTTCCATAGATCCCCCCATCTCTATCCCCAGACTCCCCCATCATTCTATTCCTGTCCATGGATTCCTCCATCTCCATCCCCAGACTCTCCCATCCTTCTGTTCCTTTCCATGGATTCCTCCATCCCCATACTCTCCCATCCTTCTATTCCTGTCCATAGATTCCTCCATCTCTATCCTCAGACCGAACTTTTGGGTGTCCGGGACCCGGACCCAAACCCGGACTTTTCAAAAAAAAAGTCTGGGTTCGGGTCCGGGGTTCTGGTATTTTATTCCACGTGTTGAAAAGCTGCCATGGGCAGCCAATCAACAAGTGTTTCACTGGTTTTCCCTAGAAGCCATCACAGCCATGCCTACTAATGGATTGGCCAGTGCACCCAGCCTCTATATGGGGCTGGAGTCACCATGCTGCATGTCATATGCTCTTGGGATAGTTTAGGGAGAGGATGCTGCTGGCTCTGTGAGGGACAGATTGCAGAACATCTCATTCTGCATTACTAAATGATCTGATTGTGGAATAGGGAGAGATACTAGTACTGGTGCTTTGAGGGGCCGATTGCAGACCTCATCCTGCTGCACAGAACGATCTGACTGGACTAGGTAGAGTCTGTTGCTTTAAGGGAAAGATTATTCTTCTAAAATCATCATCAAGTTGTACAGGGAAAGGTTCCAGCTGTTGCTTTAAGGGACAGAATAGTGTTCTAAAATCATCATCAAGTTGTACAGGGAAAGGTTCCAAGCTGTTGCTTTAAGGGAAAGATTAGTGTTCTAAAATCATCATCAAGTTGTACAAGGAAAGGTTCCAGCTGTTGCTTTAAGGGAAAGATTAGTGTTCTAAAATCATCATCAAGTTGTACAGGGAAAGGTTCCAGCTGTTGCTTTAAGAGAAAGATTACTGTTCTAAAACCATCTTCAAAGTGTGTGGGAAAAAATTATTGCAGCTGCATGGAGCCATATTACTGTTCTAAAATCATCTTCAAAGTGTGTGGGAAAAGCCTATTGCAGCCGCATAGAGCCATATTACTGTTCTAAAATCATCTTCAAAGTGTGTGGGAAAAGCCTATTGCAGCCACATAGAGCAATATTACTGTTCTAAAATCATCTTCAAAGTGTGTGGGAAAAGCCTATTGCAGCTGCATAGAGCCATATTACTGTTCTAAAATCATCTTCAAAGTGTGTGGGAAAAGCCTATTGCAAGCGCATAGAGCCATATTATTGTTCTAAAATTTAGAACAATAATATGGCTCTCTATGCGGCTGGAAGAACAGCAATATGGCTCTATGCGGCTGGAAGAACAGTAATATGGCTCCATGCCCCTGCAATAGGCTTTTCCCATACACTTTGGAGATGATTTTAGAACAGTAATATGGCTCTATGCGGCTGGAAGAACAGTAATATGGCTCCATGCCCCTGCAATAGGCTTTTCCCATACACTTTGAAGATGATTTTAGAACAGTAATATGGCTCTATGCACCTGCAATAGGCTTTTCCCACACACTTTGAAGATGATTTAAGAACAGTAATATGGCTCTATGCGGCTGCAATAGGCTTTTCCCACACACTTTGAAGATGATTTTAGAACAGTAATATGGCTCTATGCGGCTGGAAGAACAGTAATATTGCTCCATGCCCCTGCAATAGGCTTTTCCCATACACTTTGAAGATGATTTTAGAACAGTAATATGGCTCTATGCGCCTGCAATAGGATTTCCCACACACTTTGAAGATGGTTTTAGAACAGTAATATGGCTCTATGCGCCTGCAATAGGCTTTTCCCACACACTTTGAAGATGATTTTAGAACAGTAATATGGCTCTATGAGGCTGCAATAGGCTTTTCCCACACACTTTGAAGATGATTTTAGAACAGTAATATGGCTCTATGCGCATGCAATAGACTTTTCCCACACACTTTAAAGATGATTTTAGAACAGTAATATGGCTCTATGCGGCTGCAATAGGCTTTTCCCACACACTTTGAAGATGATTTTAGAACAGTAATATGGCTCTATGCAGCTGCAATAGGCTTTTCCCACACACTTTGAAGTTGATTTTAGAACAGTAATATGGCTCTATGAGGCTGCAATAGGCTTTTCCCACACACTTTGAAGATTATTTTAGAACAGTAATATGGCTCTATGCGGCTGCAATAGGCTTTTCCCACACACTTTGAAGATGATTTTAGAACAGTAATATGGCTCTATGCGGCTGCAATAGGCTTTTCCCACACACTTTGAAGATGATTTTAGAACAGTATTTTAGTAGAGGTTTCACACACCCTTTTCAGATAACGTCGGCGTATCTCGGTATATTGACAAGATTTTAGTAGAAGTTTCACACACCCTTTTCGGATAACGTCGGCGTATCTCGGTATAATGACAAGATTTTAGTAGAAGTTTCACACACCCTTTTCGGATAACGTCGG
>BLSH010397643.1:615528-630277 GCA_018402905.1 Glandirana rugosa | reverse complement strand
GTATTTGTGGCTAAACCTGGTCAACTACCGTTTAGGACTCTATGACGGCTACAGACTTTACTCAAAGTACTGACACCAATTGCTTAGGGGGCACAGTGGGTGTATGTCATCACGCAGTAGGCGTATTTCCCTGTGGAATAGAGGGTACCGCGGAGACGCCTTAGGTTGATATCTACCCACTAGTGCTTACTCGTAACGGTCTCCGAGGTGACGTTAGCGTTTGTCGTCGTCGTTGTCACCTGTGGGGACGGCTCACGGAGATACGTTCCTTTTTTTTTTCTCCTCCTTTACCGTAATAAATAAGAAAAAAAAAATTTAAGAAAAATAACTAAAAGTGAAATCAATGTTTTGTCTCGGATAGCCCGTATGGGTCCGAGTCCAATTGTGTAGCGTTGTTAGATTGTGTTGGAGATATGATTATTGAGAGGTTGTGTTAGATTGTTGCGATGTGTTAACCTGAGCCTGGGTATGCCCGATAGGCTCTGTTTTGTAACTAAAGTGAAAATCAATAAAAAGAATTTAAAAAAAAAAGAATAAATAATGCCATTTCCTCCTCTTTTTTTTTTCCTTGCATAGAGGCACTCGGCAGGGGTGTCCACTGTTGCTGCTGCTGTTTGCGATTGCAGTGGAGCCTCTGGCAATGCTCATTCGTGATCACCCATCTATAGTTGGATTCCGCAGAGGCGCCATGGGAGATAAGGTGTCCCTTTATGCGGATGACGCACTACTGTATGTGGGTGACACGGGGGATTCGTTAACCACAGTCATGAAACTCATTTCAGACATCGGCAGTATCTCAGGATTTGCCATCAACTGGTCCAAATCGGTGTTTATGCCATTAGACCCATTGTGACACCTCACCCAGACAGGGCAGCACAAATTGCCATAGTGGGCTCTTTTAAGTACCTGGGGGTAATGGTGTCTAAAGATCAAGCAGACTATCTGTCACTTAAATTAGCTCCCCTATTAAATAAACAAAAACTCAAAGGTAATAGCTGGTGCAAACTACCACTATCGGTGATAGGTCGTGTAAACCTTATAAAGATGGTGTGGACCCCGCAGCTATTATATATTTTTCATAAAACACCCATTTGGATTTTGAACAAATGGTTTAAACGTATAGATTTCCCAATTTCGGGATCTTATATGGAGAAGGGGGCAGACCCTGATAAGTCTAAATACCCTCCAATATGGTAAGTATCGGGGTGGTCTGGCGGTCCCTCACCCCAAGATGTATTTCCTGGCCTCCCAGCTGCAACAGTTCGCGGGCTGTCGATTGGTGTCCTGGACTAGATGGAGCTAGATGTGTAAGAAGGAGCGTACGCTGTATATTATCAGTGGTCTTCTGAAGAGGGACAAAACCAGTTTGATCTTTTGAAACCAGGTGATGCAAAATCTGATTCAAGTAATTGGCAAGCGCCTTAGGAGTTTCAATTGTCAATGAGGGAGGAAGGGCGAAAATTTGCCCATGACTGTGTAACTTTTATGGGCGAATTTCACCACCCCCACCCCTTTGTCTGCCAGTTGGTCCGGCACTTACCCCATCAAGGTGGCAGGTGACAGGCAGCGGCTCCCCTTCTCCTTGGCTCCTGCTCTGTCCTCCCCTCCATCTTCCCTGCGTCTCCTCCTAGGCGATAGGCTTCCAATAGGATCGCCTGTCCTTTCAGCAAATCGGTGACTGGTCTTAGACCCGCTTCCCAATTGGCCGGGAGAAGTATCAGGGTTAGAATAGCAAATATTCACTCGCTATTCTAACACACTTGGGTTGGCTGAGAGCGCACTCTCTGCGCTCCGAGCCCACCCTATTATCAAGCCTATTGGAGCCTTTGGCTCTAATTGGTGCTTCAAAAACACCCCCCGTATTTCATGGATAGGGGGCAGCGCCAGGGATTGGGGAGGCGGGGGTGGCAGGGATAGGGGAGGCAACGCCCATGCACCCTCAATGGATTGGCTTCCACTGGTCTGCGGAAAAGGTTGATCTTTCTTTAGACTATTAAACATAGTTGTGAGGTGAGGGACATCTATATTTGATAGTTTCTTATAGAATAAGGCTGTGAATCCATCTGGCCCAGGGCATTTATACACTGTTTTAATATGACGCACTTCGTCTTCTGTAATATTGGCCCCCAGCTTAGTGCTGTGGGATCGTTGTAGAGAAGGTAGGGTCGAAGACTGTAGCACAGCTTGAACCTCGGCACTAGAGGCAGTAGCCCCTGATCATCACTAGATGAAAATGGAATACATCCAAGATCGTAACTGGATTAGATGTCCAGACCTGAAACCTCGTTTTAAGTGACAAAGCTGGTTCCCAGGATTTAAAGAACTTAAACGTATTAGCCAATAACAAACCCATCTTATTGGCATTGGCATAAAACTTTTGTGCTTTTGTCCAACGCAGATGTGCTCCACCCTGTCCATCAGGCAAAGGTCCAGGTCATGGTGCAATTTATCAACTAGACCTTATGGGTCGAGGGGTGGCGTTTCAACTCAGCCATGACAGAAGCTAGTTCCACCTCCAGGTGACTGATTTTGGCCTGGCGCACTTCTTTCCTCCGGGAGGCATGTTGAATGAGATCAGATTTCTTTATTCCAATACATAATTAAAACCATATTAAAAATTACATTGAATACATCAAAGAATGATAAATGGTTGTTACACATTCATATAGAAGTAGTCAGTTGAAATCCCAACACTTGATGCATTTTGTGAAGCAATGTTCACTTCTTCAGGAGACAATAATATTTTATAGAATATCTGTTGAAAGACCATGTTGTTTATATGCCATAATACACAAAAAAACCCACAAAGTATCTGCCCTGAAGAAAAGGCTTACTCAAACCATTGTGACACAGTGCAGGGCATTACTTACACACCAATCAGACAACATATGTAAATATACAGTGCCTTGAAAAAGTATTCATACCCCTTGAAATTTTCCACATTTTGTCATGTTACAACCAAAAATGTAAATGTATTTTATTGGGATTTTATGTGATAGACCAACACAAAGTGGCACATAATTGTGAAGTGGATGGAAAATGATAAATGGTTTTCAACATTTTTTACAAATAAATATCTGAAAAGTGTGGGGTGCATTTGTATTCAGCCCCCTTTACTCTGACACGCCTAACTAAAATCTAGTGGAACCAATTGCCTTCAGAAGTCACCTAATTAGTAAATAGAGTCCACCTGTGTGTAATTTAATCTCAGTATGAATACAGCTGTTCTGTGAAGCCCTTAGAGGTTTGTTAGAGAACCTTTTTGAACAAACAGCATCATGAAGGCCAAGAAAAACACCAGACAAGTCAGGGATAAAGTTGTGGAGAAGTTTAAAGCAGGGTTAGGTTATAAAAAAATATTCCACGCTTTGAACATCTCATGGAGCACTGTTCAACCCATCTGAAAATGGAAAGAGTATGGCACAACTGCAAACCATCCAAGACATGGCCGTCCACCTAAACTGACAGGCCGGGCAAGGAGAGCATTAATCAGAGAAGCAGCCAAGAGACCCATGATAACTCTGGAGGAGCTGCAGAGACCCACAGCTCAGGTGAGAGAATCTGTCCACAGGACAACTATTAGTCGTGCACTCCACAAATCTGACCTTTATGGAAGAGTGGCAAGAAGAAAATCATTGTTGACAGAAAGCCATAAGAAGTCCCGTTTGCAGTTTGTGAGAAGCCATGTGGGGGACGCAGCAAACATGTGGAAGAAGATGCTCTGGTCAGATGAGACCAATTAAACTTTTTGGCCTAAAAGCAAAATACTATGTGTGGCAGAAAACTAACACTGCACATCACCCTGAACACACCATCCACACTGTGAAACGTGGTGGTGGCAGCATCATGTTGTGGGGATGCTTTTCTTCAGCAGGGACAGGGAAGCTGGTCAGAGTTGATGGGAAGATGGATGGAGCCAAATACAGGGCAATCTTAGAATAAAACCTGTTAGAGTCTGCAAAAGACTTGAGACAGGGTCAGAGGTTCACCATCCAGCAGGACAACGACTCTAAACATACAGCCAGAGCTGCAATGGAATGGTTTAGATCAAAGCATATTCATGTGTTAGAATGGTCCAGTCAAAGTCCAGACCTAAATCCAATTGAGAATCTGTGGCAAGACTTGAAAATTGCTGTCCACAGACATTCTCCATCCAATCTGACAGAGCTTGAGCTATTTTGCGAAGAAGAATGGGCAAAAATGTCACTCTAGATGTGCAAAGCTGGTAGAGACATCCCCAAAAAGACTTGCAGCTGTAATTGCAGGGAAAGGTGGTTCTACAAAGTATTGACTCAGGGGGCTGAATACAAATGCACGCCACACTTTTCACATATTTGTAAAAAAAAAAAAAAAAGTGAAAACCATTTATCATTTTTCTTCCACTTCACAATTATGTGCCACTTTGTGTTGGTCTATCACATAAAATCCCAATAAAATACATTTACATTTTTGGTTGTAATATGACAAAATGAGGAAAATTTCAAGGGGTATGAATACTTTTTCAAGGCACTGTATGTATGGATTCCTTCTCTGGTAGAATCACATTGGACCATCTGCATCGAGCCGCCAGAACTGTCTTGAAGGGCTGGGATAGGAGATTTCTCCGGTCATACTATTGACCCTGGATACAAGGGGCCGGTGAGTGGGGTGTGTGTGGAGGGGAGCACAATTACACTTTTTTGCCTACCTGCTCCACCTTTCTACCCCCACCACATATTGACTAATTTACCCCCCTGTTTGGATTGCCTGAGGATTGTACTGTTTAACATTGTCAGCACAAGGTCTTAAAGCAACATTACTGCAAAAAAGCACTTATCTTTTTTTTTTTTTTTCTGCATTTGCTGTTAATAAGCATTTTCGTTGTTCCTAGCACTGTTTGTGTCATAATAACACTGGTCATCACAACCAAAATTTGCACAGTCTCTGCACTATTTATATGGTTTATTAGTTTGCCTATCATTATTATCTAATTTAAATAATTTAAATACTGTAATTATTTATATCTGGTATCATCATTCACACACCTATTTACTCGTGAACATTCACTATATCACTAGACACTTTGGATATAAATTGGTGTTTTTTTAATGTTGCAGCGCCACACCCACTACACTTTGTCTATTGCACTCTTCCTGGGAATTTCTCTCAGGTCTTCGTGGGGGGCAGCAGCAAACTTTCTGCTCTTTCTCTCCCTCTATACCACTAGCAGCGCCATACCACAGACCCCCCTTTTTAAACATTATATGTAAATTAACGACAGCCTCATTTAAATTCCTACGCATCTTCCCATCCTGTTCACTGAAAGTCTTAACATTTACAAAACTCGTGAAATGCCTTGCTGCATTGTGTGCTGCTCTGTAATAAAAACAATAGCACTTTTATAATACCAGGAAATAGTTTTGAATTGACTAATCTCCAAAATCTTGAACTTGATGTCCACTTCCAGAGTCAACATACATCTGTTGCAGGGTCATAGTAAAATAATCCAACAGCTGTAAATTAGGCATCCTTCTGTGTCAAATAGTAGTTTTAGTTTTCCTGCATAGTGCCCCAGTCTGTCACTACTGTTGACAAAGTTTCCAGGCACATACTGACTTTACTGAACAACACAATGGGTTTGATTTAGTAAAAATGGAGAATGTAAAAACTTGTGCAGCTGTGTATCAGTGGCAACTGGTGCCTAATCTTTTGGGGGGGGCAAACAAACCTCCCAGCCGCCCACCCCCCAAACCCCCCCGATCGGCTAATCATCCAGCACTACTTGCCCCATCCAGGTCCTGGGCAGCTTCCCCACTGCTTCTTCTCCTCAGTAGCTTCTCGGCGGCTTCCCCACTGCTTCTCCCACCGGCCAATCCGGTCCCTTCTCCTCCCGGCCAATCAGGTCGTGGGACTCACTTCCTGATAGGCCGGGAGGAGAAGCAGGAAGACCTTAGCGAATATTAATCCACTAATGTCACACAAGTGGGTGGGGTCAGGCTCTAATCACTTGCTTCTAAAAAAAAAAAAAAAAAAAAAAAAAACCCATAGAAATCCACGTATCTGGCCCCCTGCATGGAGATTAGGGGCCGGGGCACATGGAGATTAGGGGGCAGTGCCCCTGCACCTTGTATGAGCAGCCTCCACTGCTGTGTATAGTAGCCAATCAGCTTCTAACTTCAGCTTGTTCAATTAAGCTTTGACAAAAAAACTGGATGCTGATTGGTTTCCATGCAGAGCTGCACCAGATTTTGCAGTTTTAGACTCAGTTCACACTGCCGTGACCTGAAACTTGCACAAGTTATGGTGCGACTTTGCCAGGCGACTTGAGTTACTACTTGAAGTGATTTTGAAGAGACTTTGAAGCAACTTTGAAGCGACTTTCAGGGAATGCCTGGGTAATCTTCCTATAATGTTGGATCCAAAGCACATCAGTATAACTTCCATTAAAGTCTATGGGCACAAGTCGGATAGAAGTCGCCTTGAAGTAGTACAGGAACCTTTTCTAAAGTCAGAGCGACTTCAGTAGTGCTAATTAAGACAGCCATCTTTGACTAACATAGGATTTCGCATGTAACATCACTTGGGGGTCTCACAAGTCAAATCCCAAGTCACGGCAGTGTGAACTGAGCCAAAGTAATTCAACCCCATAGAGACCTCTTTAAAACATGAGCGAATATCTGGTATCCAAAATTATAAAGGTAGATTGTCAAATTGAAAAAATCATGAAAAAGATCTTATAAACCTATAAGTAGAGAGCTGTATATGAAAAAAATTACACGATTTCTTGTATTTCCTTTGAGACGCCCATCTTTGTACAATTCTGTCTGTGAAGGTTCTTCTTTATCCAGGTCATGGTTTAAAGAAGAATTCCAGGGGTGGGACATGTGTCCCGGGCACCACACAGAGGGGCACCACTGCAACCTCCAGTCTCTGACATGTCGGTTCTCCGGTATTTGACAGCTTTGGGGGCAGTCGTTTTGGTTTAAAGTGGCCAGTGACATATGCACCGCAGTCTGTACACCGCGCACTCCTGCTCACCGCAGTCTGTACACCGCGCACTCTTGATCACTGCACGCTGTACACCGTGCACTCCTGATCACTGCACGCTGTACACTGTGCACTCCTGATCATTACACTCTGTGTGTAAAGAGGAATTCTAATGGGAAAGGAGGGCTCCTGATGTAAGTGGGGAGTCCAGATGTAAAGGGGGGCCCTTGATGTAGGGGAGTTCCTAATTCAAAGGGCCATTGCTGGGGTAAAGGGGGACTCTTGATGTTAAGTAGAGGGCTACTGATGTAAGGGCAGCTACTGGTTTAAAGGACTGCTGGTGATGTGAAGGGGATCTTTGACACTGTATAAAGGGGGACTCCTGATTTAAGGGGGACTCCAGATGTGAAGGGGACCCGGATGTGAAAGGTGGACACGTTTTAAGGTAAACCCATTCATATGAATGTTGAAAGCTGAAGTGAGGACAGTGGTGATTCACCACTGTACTCACTTCACAAATCAGAACTATGGATGGGTTTGCTAACAAACGCTAATCCATTGAAGTAGAAAAACAGAAACCTGAATGAACTTTTATTACCTTTAGGCTACGTTCACAAATGTCCGGCAGTGGTTTGCAGCCTGGAACTTCTTTTGGGTGACAGGCATTCTGCAATTGTGTTTGCACAATTTTGCCGCGATTTGTTGGGCAACAATTGTGGCAAAATCATGCTGCGATTGGGGTGCCATTGAAAATATTTAAAATTTACAGATGCAGTGACGTGATGTCCCCCATCCCCGCAGTGCATTGGTTACATGCTTTTTTAGCTAAGAGTAATGAAATAAGTAAAAATACTTACCTTACCTGTTCCCCCAGCTGTCAGCGCTCCCTTCTCCTGTAGGGAACATCCCAGGATTAGCACAGGCCCTCACTGCCCTTTTGTACAATGAAATTGATGGTCCTGGACCTGAATTGAATGGTCCTGCCCCTGTTTTTAACGCATACTGTTAGCCAGGTTAATTTGGTTGGTCGCAAGCTGGTCGGTAAGTTGAGCTTGGAAATTCTTTGGTATTGTTTGAGATGGTCCTGCCTTGTACCTGATGTCAAGAGAGCTGCCGGCATTGCTAGACAGTGAAGTGAAGGAGCTTTGGGGGATCAGTCGCACAGAAAGGATGGAGCCTGCAGGAGTGAGAAGTAAAGTAACTATTTCACAGTATTCCTATTCGCCCCCCAGGGCAAATGAGATTTAACCCAAGCAGTGCAGGGCAAGGGAACACTTGTATTCAAATACTAAAACCCAAAAATGAAGCTCTCAGATTATGTGATCTATAAAAATGAAAGCGCAGCTGGGGCACAAAGTTTTTGATACCAAACAAATGATATAAACCAAGCAGCGCTAGATCATAAAAATCATATCAAATATAAATATTCAGTAAAATAACAAGGACACAAATAGTGTGCAACCAATACATTTACAAATTATTAGCATAAAACAACTGTGCAAGGTACAAAATACATCAGTTTGTTATTGTATTTCACCCAAAGAAACCTAAGTGTCCGTGAAAAATTGTAGTGAATTGACGATACATAACGGACCACACACACACACTACAATTTGTGACCAATCTTGGTATGCTTTGCATAAGTCCAAACAACAGGTGCTCTCCAGTGTAAACACAGCACTGTGCAATTCTCAACACAAAAGTGTGATGTTCTTCTTCCAGGGCTTGTAAATACATCCAGCAGAGGCACAGAACAGTAAATACATGCTGTTTACCAGCAGATTAAAAGTAGCCATAAGCAATTGTGGGATCTGTCAGACACACCTTAGAAATATTGCGCCAATTAATAATGAGACCCTGCATAGATCAATCACAGAATAGAGGGATCAGACTATTCTATATTTTGGATTAGCTTAATATTTGGCAAACTTCTGTTTTATGTTTAGCCCTCATTCACATTGACTGCAACTTTGAATTTGTGCGACTTCAAAGTCAGACGTCAGTGCAACTCTGGGTGTGACTTGGAAGACATCTGTGCGGCATCATACACAGATGTCTATGCAAGTCGCACTCAAAATCGGCAAAAGTAGTGCAGACGCACCGCAAAGTCGGTGTTGCACCGATTTGAACAGTGCAATTGCTGGCAATAGGGTGCAACTTGTCAAATCGCATGACAAGTCGCTCCAATGTGAACAAAGGGCTTTGTGCCCTATAAAGAACAAATCAATATATGAACCAGATATGGGGCTCATGTTGACAAACTTCAGGGCCCCACATGCATCAGGCTGTGCTCATTAGAGCAGCAGAGGTCCCACCCCATCTGCTGCTTATGGCATTCTTTCCATACTGGCCAACTTGTCCAATTCAAATGCTTTATGCTACAGTCTGAGTGCAGCTCAACGGTAAGGATGAGCTAAAAAAAAGTTCTATACTTTTTATGGTAACATTTACTCTAAAAACAGTCTTTGCATGTTTTAATTGTTCTCATTGCATTTTTTTTTAATGGTTTTGTGTTTCCTCTGCAGCCTCTACGTGGTCATTGGAATTGGTATTACGCTCTTCTTATTATTAGCTGGCTCCATCGTCTGTTGTTTTTGCAGATGCTTGTTCAGTTCTTGCCTTGGCAACCGCTCACAGCGTAAGTAATGTAATGGGTGGTAATATGGGTATATCCTACTAGCGCAGTCCAACAGAAGCTAAAAGTTCGCAAAACGCATGCTGTTTAGGATATTCTTTAGGACACAACTCAGAACAATTCAGTATTTGTAAAACTATTCAGATTGCTATGAAAAAATTACAGTTTATCCTCTAAAACGGTATTGGGCTCTTTCACATGAGCCACCGGAGGGTGGTAAAAACAGACAGTTGAGCCATGGCTTTACCACCCAGCTAAATTCTATCATTGCAGTCAGGCAGGGTTGTATACATGCCACTGCCACCATGCTTTGCATTGTGGCTGCAGCAATTTTAACTCAGGTTGCAGCACCACCTGTCAAATGCACCCATTAAGGTCAATGGGAGCATGCTACAACCGCGAGCCAAATGTTTGGTCTGCGGTTGTGATACAGTATGTTAAACACAAAATCCCTATTGTGATTTTTCAAAAAGAGCTGCTCTGTCACCCTAAAAAGTGGTTCACTACAGATTGCATTTCAAAGCGGGGTAGACGCTCGTACTTTCCGGAAAGAGCCCTAACAGTGCCCTTTAAAGTGGTTGTAAAGCCTCCCCCACCCCCCCCAAAAAAAAAAAACATGCAAAGCAAAAGGCATAATGAGCTAGTATGCAGCGCATACTAGCTCATTATGAAACACTTACCTCAGAACGAGGCTGTTGCAGCGGTCTCGGCACACCGCTGTGATCGGCGACATCGTTCTTCCAGGTCTGCGGCCCTGTCCAGTCACAGCGCGGGCTCCCGCGCTGTGATTGGCGGAGCCGCGCTGACGTCACTCCCGCGCATGCGCACGGGAGCCGTCATTTACGGCACGAATACAGAAGAAACGGTACCCTGGGCTACCCCGGATGCTGATTCTTCAGTGCGCATGTGCCGATGACGTTGGCACATGCAGATACAGGGGATATCTCCTAAACCGTACAGGTTTAGGAGATATTTCCTAGACCTACCGGTAAGTCTTATTGTAGGTGTACCTGTAGTAGTGGTTGTCATGACTTGACAACCACTTTAATTAGCAGAGTTTGGCTTAGAATACCTTTCACAAGATGCTTGGGACTCTGGGTATTAATGTTACATAGACACACTATAGACCGGATATATGCAATTAGCGGACCTCCAGATGTTGCAGAACTACAAGTCCCATGAGGCATAGCAAGACTCCGACAGCCACAAGCATGACACCCAGAGGCAGAGGCATGATGGGATTTATAGTTTTGCAACAGCTGGAGGTCCGCTAATTGCATATCCCTGCTATAGACCAATGAGTCTATAGAGCTATGTTCAGACGCTCGCATTCCCACTATATTTAGGGTTGAATTAGCCGTTCCTCAGAGGGAGTTCCAGGAAAAGAAATAAAAATAAATAAAAAAAAGTAGCTTCCAGCAATCACAAGGTATTTTTTTGTATTAATAAACTAATCATTTATCTTATACATATTTTTTTATTATTTATTTATTTTATTCATAGGTTTAAGCTTTACAAATTGACCCTTGACACACTATTTCCATGGGTTCTAAGCAGAAAGTTTTCTTCAGATAGGTTGTCTCTGATTAAACATTTGGACATAGCCTATTAAAGTAATGGGGCAGTGAGGGAGAGATGAGTTGCTGCTCTGACGTTTTCACGTGTGTGTGTAAATTTCATCTTGAACCACTGTGCTCTGCCAACAGTAGGTTTTACAGCAAAGCAAATAAAGAGAGGCAGGAAAATGTGAAGCCCAAAGCTGCACCAGTTTCTTCCATATAAAAACACAAAAAAATCATGCACATTATTTCAGATTTAGCTTTGTTATCTTTATTTTAAAAAGTGTAACCCCGGCGGTAATAAGAGAAATACATATGTACAAAACCACTATACATTGCCTTTAACACCTGATCAGATAGCATTTCAGACACATCCAATCTTGTGAAAAGCAAATTCTAGATGATTTTGAATAGCCAATCATGCAGATGCATTTCAGATGATTGAATAATTGAAGTGAATGCTCGCTTAATTTTTTCACTGAAGATTCTTAACTTCTTTAGTAAATCAGCCTCATTGTGTTGCTGAAGTGCGATCTCAACAACTGCTAAAAGGAATGTGTAGCATTCTTTTTCTCTATTTATTTATAGGTAGGACACACAGTGCATTGTATTCATTGAGTTAGTTGACTCAATGACTCATAGATCTTTGTGAGGAGAAGTGAAACCCAATTGCTACTTAATACAGTGTTTCTCAACCTCGGCCCTCAAGTACCCCCAACAGGTCATGTTTTGGGAACTTCTCTTAGATAAAATAGCTGTGCACAATACCAAGCCACAAGCCATTGACTCCGATTTAAAGCACCTGTGCAGGATAAAGGAAAACCTGAAAACATGGCCTGTTGGGGGTACTCGAGGACAGGGTTGAGAGCCACTGACGTAATACACGTACTCACACCGCTCCAGGCATGCATCAGTCCTCGTTACGTAGATGCAATGCAGTTAGCCAAGCCTGTCTATGAAATGAGCGAACGTAGCTGCCCCCACAAACATTTATGATTACCAATTACGCATAAAAAACAAGCTTTTAGAACATCAGTGAATGTTAATAAGATTATTCCATTCACATCTAGGCGTTTTTGGGCTTTTTCTGCTCTTAAGCCTCGTACACACGGGACGACGATCGTACGTACGATCGTCTCAAATCGTATGTTGGCTGTTGTATCTAGCATACTGACTGCACTACACGATCGTACGACCAAAGAAAGAACGTTCAGGTGCATGTAATCAGCATCCGGCCGTTCCTGACATCGGAGCATGCGTGTTTTGCACAATACAACTTGTTGTACCAACTTCTCTGTACACACAATACAACGGTCGTATGACAGCTTGTTGGTATGACCAAGTTTTCTAGTTTGCTCATACAACTCCCGTTGTACGACCGTCGTATGTTGGCTGTTCTAATCGTGCGTACAAACGATGGATTTCTCATACAACGGTCGTTCGTACTACCTGTTGTATACGATCGTCGTCCCGTGTGTACGTAGCTTAAGGCTCAACTCTAAAAACACCCAACAAGACAAATTCCATTCATTTCAATGGCCCCTGTTCACATCTGAGCGTTCTGTCGCCTTAAGCAAAACGCCCGTCACTCAAAAAAGTACATGAGCTTCTTTTTTGGCAGATTACAGGCACCGCTTTTCATTGGTGACTTGTCAACTTCCAAACGCCTGTACAAAAATGCTGCAAAAACTTTGCAAAAACCCCTGTAAAATCGCAAGGCCTAGATGTGAATGGAGCCTTAAGGCAAATGTGGAATGTGATGCTTAATTCCATAATGTATTCCTTTGTATATTACTTCATTCAGTGAGAGTATGCTTACTGGGTTTTGTCTTTCAAAGCCTTTGCAGTTTATCAGTTTAGAGTTAAATGTCAGTGCTAGCACATTTATTGAGCACCTGAGGTCATTATTGAGCAACTGAGGTCATTTCCCATGCTCCCATTAGAGTTCACAGTCTGTTAAGGAAGGGTGCACACATAGGAAATGAAGACAATGAAGGTGGACACTTACAGTATACCCTACCTACCATATCCAGAACTGCAGTATCATTTCTTGTATTAACTTTATCTTTAGCAGGGCTGCTGTTAGAAATCACGGGGCCCCGTACAAACTACCTGACAGGCCCCCCCCGAAAGTAACAAATCGCTAAAATGCCATGGTCACAATGGTATGCTTTGCAGCCATGGCAGAAATTATAGCCTTGCCACTGCCGCCTCCTGACATCTGTTGTGTTTTTTTTTTACTTTCAATTGCTGAATGGCAATTTTAAATTGTGAGACTGCATTGCAATTGTGAGTCAAGTATTTGGCTTCAAGGTGCAGAGTGGCCCCATTGAACTCAATGAGAAAATTAACAGGTGGTGCTCACCATAGGCATGCGCACATAGGGTGAAAGGTGTGCCTGGGCACACCCTAATCACCCTGTACTGTGCAGATTCCCCCTGCTGCCTGGCTGCAGAGAAAGGGACTGGGGAATGTTTGTCTCTTTCTCTGTCTCTGATATTTCACCAAAGCCCCCCCAGCAGGGCTCCTAAATAAAATGGTAAAACAAATAAAATATAATGTTGTAAAAAATACAAAATTGTAAAAAAAAATAAAATAAAATAAAAATAAACTAATGACACCTATCTCTGCCCTCCTGACACTGTCCTCTTCTCTTCAGACACACATACACACTCATGTTTGTTTACACTCTGTGGTGCAGACCCTAATGCAATAGGCTGCATACACCTATGATGCTGACTATCAAACTCTGCAGCCTGCGTTAAAAATGCAGCAGCTGTGAAGTAAAGCATCACAGCCATAGCATGCATACAGCCCTGTCAGACTAAAAGGTGTCCCGACCATCTCCCGATCAGTGCTCTCAGCCAATGGCTGAGAGCACTGACTGGAGTGTTCTGCCGGGGGGGGGATGTCCCTTGTCAAAACACAATAGAACAGCAGGGGAGATCACCATACTAACATATGTGTTAGTACAGTGGCTCTGACCTGAGGCTTCAGTTATTTTTTTGCTCAGCCCGCTGGTTGGAAAAAAAACAAAAAAAAAACAGCAGTGTATGCGAGGCATTCGGCCGCATTCACATTTGATGTTTTCTGGATGTGTGACAAAGTGCACAGGTAACGGGAGTTTTAGGAAATGCACTGCAAATGCGCATATCGCTTGTGGTGCCATTAATTGTTAATGGCACCCCAAATGCAATTATCAGACCTGTGTTTTTTCATGTGGCAAAGCTGCATGCCTTAAAAGGTGCTAGAGCCTCTGTAATGTGTTTGTAACACATATGGAAGCCCATTCAAGTGAATAGGCTACCCTATGTGCAAAAAACAAGCAAAAAAAAAAAAATTTGAAAAAGGTGAGCAGGAACGTGTTTTCTCCCACTATGCAAAGTATAAAGGAGGCCTTAGGGGTGGTTTATTGAAAATGCTGGGCAGAGATGTCTGCCAGCTGGAGAGAGAAATGCATCCACTGACTCCTAGCTCACTTCTACCTGCAATAGTAGGAGGGCTCTTGGTATATTAACCCCCTCTCCAAAATCATGACCACTCTCTCACTTCACTCCAAGCAGCAACCCCCCCCCCCCCCCCCCCCCCC
>BLSH010397643.1:604694-615518 GCA_018402905.1 Glandirana rugosa | reverse complement strand
TTTTTTTTTTTTTTAATGTCATTACACGTGTTAAATCCCATATAAATATCACGATTTCTAGTCCCGGCGACTATTCCGTCATGTCCCATCAACACTGACAGGAGATAACACTGCCGAGTGCCGACTAAGGACCAGGGAGAGACAGAGGGGGAATTTCAGGAACCGCAGAGGCAGAGACTCTGCAGCCGTCTCCTTCTCCAGATTGGGACACTTTGTGAATGTTTAGAACGGATCCCTCTGCAGAGCTGCTGGAGGGAGAAAGCTGGCAGCGCTACAGGGGATCCATAGGGGTTACCGTGTTACAGAGCAGTACAGCCAACTCACCTCTCCTGCAGGCTCCCCAGCCGGGCCCCTCTTCTGAAGTGACAGAGCTCGGGCCCCCTACTGGAGGGCTGCCTGTACTGCCTTATCAGCGGCCCTGATCTTTAGCACTATAAATATACCCTAAATTGTGCACATTACTGTAATTTTTTTTTTTTTTTTAACTGAACACTTTACAATAAAATACATGGGACGTTTTGGAATCCTTTTAGCTTAAGATGTTTTAGGATGGGAGGCGGGGTCAAATTGGGGGTGTGTTTAAAAGAATCCCTCCCCTGTGCTCATGCTCAAATGCAAACGCGCATGTAGGTCTGGCATGAATATGTAAGCAGGGATAGCACCACACATGTGAGGTATCACTATAAACGTCAGAGTTGGGGGCAATAATTCTAGTGCCAGCCCTCACATGTTTAACTCTAGATTAATAACCTGTAAAGGCTTTAAAAATGTTGCCTATGGACAATTTTAGGTATTGCGGTTTGTCGCCATTTGACGATCATGCACAATTTTAAATCTTGACATGTTATGCATCTATTTGACACAACAGAATCTTTTATATTTTCCAAAAAAATGGGTATTCTATTATGTTTTGTGTACACTAAAAATCATTTAAATGCCTTTTCCTGAAAATTTGATAAATGGTTGAGCAAATCTGCATAAAATATAATTGCAACAACTATTGTTTTATTCTCTAGAGCCCCTGCTTTCAGAAAATATATATAATGTTTGGGGTTCAAAGTAATTTTCTAGCAAATAAATGCATATGCTGATTTTACCATTTATGCAAAAAATGTCACAATTGCCCATGATGGCAAGCGGTTAAAATATCTGTGGTTTGATAATTACAAGTCTTTTAAAAAAATGTTAAATTGTAATCTTTCCCTGAAAAAAAAAACAGGGACATAAACCTGATCCATGAAATTTGACCTAAGCACATATACCTATAGTGTTTTCTTATCTCTCTCCAAAGCCCTAAGTCCCGTGTGTTTCTGTTGTTTCGTTCCTCTGTTATCAGCATAACTTCTGACAAGCTCTCCATCAATCAAGATAAAACCAGCCTGAAATTTGTGTAGAGGGAGGTTGCTATAAATAGATTAGCAGAGAGCTTGACTTGTCACAACACAGCTCTGCAAGTCTCTGTTGTATGCCAAGAATCCACTCCCAGTGCTAAACAGGAAGAGAAAATCTCTAACAGGATGTGCACAATCTACAGAATATTGCAAGCTGAATACAGCAGATATGCATGTAAAACGTATGTAGGGAGACTTGTTTCATCTCTGTGTATCATCTGAGGCTGTTCACTTCATTGGGTATATGTGAGGGTTTAAATCCACTTTAAACTCTCACACAGCTGGAACCATAGCATTAAACTTTGATATTACATAGGCATATGTTGCAAAACACAGAAACAATTGTGGCATTATCTGGACAACACACAGGAAATAGTGAGAATATATGGGCAATAAATGTGGGCAAAACACTGATAATGATACACATGATAAATGTAGGCTGCAAACTGGCAATCATGATTAATTGTTAGCATACATAAACAATAAAATATAGTAGTCACCGCAGCTCAGATTGGCTTCCCTCTTCTGCCCTTTATAGCTGTACTCCAAGCATTTGCAATGACACCTCTTTGCTTCTGCATCACTGATTTGTGGTGATGCGGATTTCACTACACCATTCTGCCAGTTATTGGGCTGATGTTTTAAATGTGTGACACGGATATCCTTTAGGTTTGTGGGAAACAAGGAAACCTCCACATCAAATTCATGTTGCAGTTTTAATGTACAGGGCAAATGTTGGCATATGTAGGACAACTAGGCAGGTAAACGTGGCTATATTTATCTGCTTTTAGTAAATAGGCATGTAGAATGTTAGTACCTAAATCTCAAAATCTTAAACAAACCAAAAAAATTGTGTAGTTTTCCCCGGATATTGCAAACCTGAAACACCAGTGTGATTGGTTACATAGTATGACAAGTCGCATCCCATTGCCAGCAATGGAACCGTTCATATTGCCACGACTCATGACGCAGCAATTATAAAAAAGTTTCCTGCACTACTTTTTACCAGTTTCATTGTGACTTGCATAGATTTCTGTTAAATGAAATCGCAAGCCGCAATGAAAATGGACAGTGCAAATCGCACTGATGTGCAGCTTTGAAATCGTGCTGAAGTAGCGCAGTTTCAAAACCGCACCGGTGTGAACCAGGGCTAAGCCAGTGTTTTGTGCTTAGGACTGCTTTCCCTTCTTGGGCTGGTGATAAGAAAAGTGACAATATGAATATCTTTATTTATTTTTTTTTCTTTCTAGATATAATCTAACAGAAGATGTCTACACTGAAACTTCAGCATTTTAAGAAGCAAATTTCCCTGCAGGGTTACAGTATTAAGGATACAGAACACACCAACAAGCAAACTGGAATTTTCTGTGATGAATTCAATTCAAACAAAAAAATAGCAATAATTAGTACCTTTTTTGTTTGTTTTTGACCTTATCTGCAATATTAAAAAATGATTATATAAATATGCCAAGTTGTAAAGCGCTGTGTAAACTGTTGGCGCTATATAAATCCTGTATAATAATAATATGCTGATAATCTTCAGAATTGGACCATAATATGCAGTTTATATCTGCTAAAATAGTAGATGATTTGTGCAGGGGAGTGGATGGCAGTGGCATGCATGGCGTGAAAACAGTTCTTCTAGAATAGTGGTTCTCAACCCCTGTCCTCAGGACCCACTAACAGGCCAGATTTTAAGTATTACCTTGGGGAGATGCAGACTAGAATACTGCAATCACTGAGCAGCAAATGATATCACCTGTGATGCATTTCAGTTATCCTGCAAACCTGGCCTGTTAGTGGGTCCCGAGGACAGGTGTTGAGAACCACTGTTCTAGAAAATAGCTTGTAGACAGTATATGTGGAATAAAAGTTGTACTTTTAGCCCTTCCCTAAAAGTCTACTTAAAACTAGATGCAACCCCTATCAAGATTTTTACTTCCCAAGAAAAACAATTCCCAATGAAAAAAAATTATAGCTCATCTCTGAAAAACGTAAAAATTCTCAATTTCAGTGGGGCTGCGCATGCACTGCCAGTAGGGTTGCAATATCATCCCTTTAATCCAGGACACATATGAATTACCCAGGTTCTGAGGCTAATTTAACGCAGATAAGGCACTAAGTGAGTTTAATTACCACCTTAATCAGCCACAGAACCTGTGTAATTAATGTGTGTCCTGGATTAAAGGGATGATGTGGCAACCCTAACTGCCAGCGTTATCTGCTGTTTAGTTATAGAGGGCATAGAAAAGATTTACCAGATCTGTTCCTCCACGCTGCTAGACTGGTCCCTGCAGTATCTTCTCCACCAGTGGTAAACAGTTCTGACATCATCCAGACCAATGCAGGGTCCACAACCCTGCATTGGATGGGATGATGCTGAGGGACTATCCACTGCTGGAGTATGGGGAAGCACGGTCTGCCAGGGAAGTGGAGCATCAGGTAAGTAAAAGTGCTTTTTCTCTTCCCTTGAATAAAGGAGCAGATATAGCCTGCAGTGCTAGCATAGCCCCACTGCAAGGGAGAACTTTCACATTTCCCAGAGTTGGGCTTTAGGTTCCATTTATATTTTATATACATTTCCTCTTCACACAGACATACAAGTTTATTTCCTATCTGCATTTGGTAAATTTATGAAAGTTGCAGAGAGTTTGTACAGAAAATGTTGAAGTGTTTCCAAGCTTTCAAACCACTATGCAAGCAGAACATTTATGTTAAGTTTTAGAGTATTCTCATTCGCTAAATAAAAGCAATGTTCTGGTTTCAAACTTTGCTCAAGTGTCACTTGCAGGGATTCATGTCTTAATATTATACCATATGTATTTTGAAGAGTCATAGAAAACCTTGTTAAAGAGAATCACACTTGAATCTGATTCTACACTGCAGTGGATTGAGTACTACATTTGTGCTGCTGGGAAGGTCATCGTTCGAATGTTTGACAGTTGTAATGATTGCCCACTGCGCTGTGTATCTGCTGGTGCATTTACCACTTTCTGTAATTATTGATATAATAGAATGTAACTGTAATACACATGTGTTGCCTTTTATCTATCCTGCTTCTTATACATCTTATGAACAATGTGCTTGCAATGTGTTCCCATGGCAGCTCCACTGACTGCAATGCCTTCCTCAAGTCCAGTGATGGCAAACCTTGGCACCCCAGATGTTTTGGAACTACATTTCCCATTATGCTCATGTACTCTGCAGTGTAGTTGAGCATCATGGCAAATGGGGTGCCAAGGTTCGCCATCACTACTCTAGCCTATCCCTTTCCTGTTCCCGATCCTGTTACAATGTATTACTATCTACAAGTCAGCCCAGTGACCAATGTGAAGGACTGTAAATGGAATAAAGACATTCTTTCCAGAGAAATTTCACTCCCTTTTACATTTTTTTTTCTTACTCACAGTACCCAGTGCATCCTGAGACACCCCGGGTTCTAACAATGCCACCATATTCTCCTCTGAGATCATTGGCAGGCTGGCTGTCTCTTCCAGGGTCTTGCAGACAGCCCTTTTAACACACAGTGTAAGTGTAAGGCTGAGTCTTGGTATTACTTAAGGTATTTGGGTGAAAGACAAAATTTGTAGATCCAATTATGTAGGAGGAGGGGAAAGGGACAGAAAAGTATGTCAACTGATTAAAAAGGGTGAAGGTTCACTTTAAGGTTTGTAATCCTTAGCAATAAAATGATATTTTGTTACCTAATTAGTCTTTAGACTTTTTTTCACAATAAAAAAATTGACTTCCACCAGTGCTGAACTTCTTTATTTACTGGGAGAAAAGATTGTACTCTTATATGCAGCTGCAGAAATGAAAGCATACATATTGGCATATAAATGATAGACTCAAATAATTCAATGATATTGAACCTAAGGCTTTTAAGGCAGGCCATAGAAGGAGCAAATTTTTTTTTCCTGCAACCACTCTCACTGAGCAATCTCCTCCAGGAGAAGACTGATTATCGCTAGCAGCTATTACAGTCGCTAGCGATAATCACATGTAAAATCTGGCAGGCTGGTTGACCAAAGTTGATTGATCAACATGGGCACATTCATTCTACCCATACATGGTTTGAATCTCGGACAGTTCCTGCTGAATTGGCTGAGATTTTAACCATCTATGGCCGCCTTAAATCTGTGCTGAAATGTAACATGCGGCTTTGGTCTTGCTAAGTCACAATGATTGACAGCTTGAGCCACATAGAGGATTGTTAAAGCAAAGATAAAAGTACAGTTCCCCTAGTAATTAATCTGAACCAACTTAAACCAGTCCAACCTCAGTAAATGTTATTCTCATGGGTTTTGTACTCTTTTATAACGGTGTCATCTAAAAAAAAATTGCAACGCCCAGCATTTTATTCTCTAGGGCCTCTGCTTAAAAATATATCATGTTTGGGGGTTCTAAGTTATTTTCTAGCGAAAAAATGGATTTTTACATGTATGTGGGAAGTGTCAGAATTGGACCAATAGGGAAGTAGTTAAAGGGGAATTGAATTTAGTCAATAAACTAGCATGGATCCTTTCACCTTCCTACATTCAAATGCATAAATACAGACCTTACAGAGGGTCTAGAATTTAGGTTGCCAGTCTGTGTGAGCCTACAGCAGCATCTTGCATTTCCTAGAAACTAGCAGGTTGTGCAGTACTGTACACAATCCAGTTGAGGTCACAATGCCTGTAAATACATTACAGTTATACATTTTTTTAAAGGTGTTTTTTTTTTTTTTTATTAATGCATATTCTTCCCATTTCCTATAAAATGAAACTGTCATGAAATACAACAACCATATAATTACACTATGTCTGATGAAACACCATTTCCAAATCAGGTGCCACAAACTTCCTGATGCCTCAGAGTACGAGTTTAGCTTCACTTGTTCCAGAACTATTATGTGACCTGAGTCAGAGTATAGTGGCTTTCAATTTTCATCAAAGCCTAATCACGCAGTGTTTTTTTTTTGTTTTTTTTTGGCGTGTAATAAATAGCTTTCTCTCCTGAGGTATATCCCATGCAGTGCTGCATATATAAGGTGGCAAAATGGGCTATTGTCCCAGGCCCTCATTCTAGATGGGGCACCCTGGCCTCAAACTTCCTTTATAAACAAAAAAAAAGGTAATCATTATAAAATTAGTTAAATTAAAAAAAAAAAAAATAACAAAGCTTGTATGATTTCAGAAACAAAGAAAGGGATGAGGACTTCTGGCAGATGTTTTACATTTCAACTTCTCATATTATTTTACTATTCGAGATGTTTCTTTTAACATGGCGTTGTTGCAGTAATTATTGCCTTGTTTACAAGAGACAAGTGAGTGGGACAAGAGAAAGTTTGAAAAATTAAGGAAAATGACAGGCAACAACCCCCGACCCCATTGTGTGGGAGTAAAGTTACATTTTGCGATTTGGTACTGCGTGATTTTAACTGACAATTGCACGGTCGTGTGACATTGTACCCAAACAAAGTTGACGTCCTTTTTTTCCCACAAATAGAGCTTTCTTTTGGTGGTATTTGATCACCTCTGCGGTTTTTATTTTTTGCGCTATAAACAAAGAGCGACAATTTTGCAAAAATCAATATTTCTTACTTTTTGCTAAAATACATATCCAAAAAAAATATATAAAAAACAAATTTATTCATCAGTTTTGGCAGATGTATATTCTTCCTCATACTTTTGGTAAAAAAAAATTGCAATTGGCGTATATTGATTGGCTTGTGCAAAAGTTGCCGCATTTACGTATAATGAGAATTCATTTATGGGTTTTTTTTTCATTTCTTTAAGATTTTTTACTAGTAATGGCAGTGATCTGCGATTTTTACGGGACTGCGATATTGCGGCGGACATGTCGGACTATTTTGACACTTTTTTGGCACCGTTGCTATGAAAATGCACTGATTACTGTGTAAATGTCACTGGCAGGGAAGGGGTTAACACTAGGGGGCGATCAAAGGGTTAATTGTGTTCCCTGGATAGTGTTACTAACTGTGTGGGGGCTGGGCTGGCTGGGGGAGGAGAGTGATCGCATACACAGGGAACCTACGATCACATTCCTTCCCCACTGACAGAACGGGGATCTGCTTGTTTACATTAGCGGTCCCCATTCTGTCACTTGCGGCTAAGCGATCACTGGTAGCCAGTGGACATCGAGTCTGCACTACCCGCTCTCTGGCTCTGTAACACAGCGAGAGCACGAGTGTGCAGCGCGTGCCCACAATCCTTGATCTCACAACCGCAGTCAGGTGACGGCGATTCGCGATTTCAAACCATGTCGGCAACCGGTTAATGACCAGCATCGATTTATCTCAGTGAAAAACATGACAGAGAAACTCAATCCCTCGCTTGACCCCGATTGGGATGAATCTGACACTCCACGTTCTCTAACCGGGTAAAACATTATTAGCAAGTTTTACCCGAATTTATGAAATTGGTCACATTTGGAACAGGCATAGTCCTAGATCGGAATTTTGCCAAAATGTCATAACAGAGTGTTGGGCGAAATCAGCAGAGAGTAGAGGAACTTCCTTCCTTACTAGTCTTACATGTGTAGTGGTGAAGTCGACTCCTAAGTCCAGTGGTTTCTTAACTCTTCCGTTCACTGACAGAAGCAGCCTTCTTATGACACGTGGGGTTATGCTCATATTACTAGGAGTAGACTAGGCAAAAATAAAACAAAAGCATAGGTTGGCCCCTCCCAGGGGGCCGTCCTCGCCTTAGCATATAATCCCCCTGCTCTGCATAGCACATCAGTTTTAAATTGCCTAGTGCAAGGAGTAGACCTGGTTCCCTATGGGATCTGCGGTCCCCTGAAGATTTTTTTCTGATGAAGACTGCTATCAAGAAGCTGGCTGGTGGTATAGAGGATATCTAGAATCCAAAAAATTTCCCCAGTCCGGCCGACACTATCCTTAGCGGGGGCCCGCCGCATAGCGCCAGTTCCATGCGGGCGGCCAGTGGCTAAAACCCACTAGAGCCCAGTGACTGGTTTTGTTCCTGTCCAGGGGCCTGGCCAGCAGCATGCCTCTCTATGGGGAGGTAAGTCTGCTCCGGGTGGCTACCCGCTGCGCCCGTCGGATTGGTGAGTGGACCCCTCTTCCGTCCTAGGGGCGCGGAGAGTGGGCACCTGGGCAGCTTCTGTGGTAGCCGGCCGGTGGGGGTCCGTTAGTGGGGACACACTGGGTGGTACCCCTTTGAGAATTATCTCTTGTTCCCCCTCCCCCCCCCGCAGTACCGCACCTTGCACTGACCGTTCGGAGCACTGCATTAAGCGGTTCGCCGCCATTCGGTGTGGATCACCGTTCGTTCGTCTGCCGACCACACCATTTTGCTATAAGCTCTGCTTGTGTTAATGGCAGCATCCATTGGTAACCACATGTGGTTTCAGCCTGTCCTCTGGCGGCCTCCAGAGGTCGTTTTTGGTATTACAGGAAGTGATATAAACGGAATTAGTACTTCCGGTTTCACTTGGACAACGTGGCTGACACTGTGGTGCAGGCTCTTGAAGTGCAGTGGATTTTTGGGCATTGCTCATTCCGGTCACAAGTGCTGAGGCATTTAAAACAGCAAGTATAGCTGGCTCTCCCTGGGTGCTGGTAGCGGTGGGTGCAATCTTCCCGGGTCTCCCTGGCTGATTGGTGGGGTAGAGGTGGTGGTCACACAGTGGGGGTGCCGGAAGGCTGGGATGTCAGAGGCCGGCAAGGCTATGGCAGGTGTACCTGCGGATCAATAATCCACCCCGGGAATCTTGGTGTCCCTGGAACAGCTGAGGGCGGTATTTGGGGAGTTCTTTCCCCAGGCGGGGGACCCGGTTCCGGGGGGCCCCAAAAAATGTCCACCCCCCCCTCATTCCTCAGGGGAGGATTCGGATCCAGAAAGCACCTCAGTGGTCACACTTGTGGACCTATCAGAGGGTGAACTGCCCTCAGATGGCGAAGGTGATCAGGAGGCTCCTTTTTCGCGTGATAAAGCGATAGTGGCCGCTCTGATCACTGATATCCGCGACTCCATGCGGCTTCACCAAGCAGGGGAGTCGCATGAGTCCACATATATTTGTGGATCACTTAAACCCCCTAGGTCCCCTAGGGCTTACCCTTATGATCAGGTGTTTGAACAGGCGGTGTTCAAGGAATGGCTGGGGCCACCAAATTCCTTTGCTTTTCCTAAAAGCTTTGCTGTTCGCTACCCCTTTGAGGATAGCTTTACTAAGAGATGGGCTTTCCCCAACAGTGGACCCCCCAGTGGCCTGTCTGAATAAGGCAGCGACCATTCCCTTGGAGGGGTCTCCGTCTTTTAAGGAGGCGGCCGATCGCCGCATGGAGGCAGTGTCTAAGGCACTGTTCTTGTTGGCTGGGTCAGCCATGTGGCCAGCTCTAGTGCCTGCGATGGCGGCACAATCTCTTCACGAGCACGCTGCCACACTGCACACTGGTTTAACTTGTGAATGTGCACAGGCTGAGGTGCAGTGGGCACAACATTTGGAAGAGGGGACCTTCTTCCCATATTGTCAAAAATAAGACAATATTGACAAAAAGCTCTTGCAGATCTTCCCTTTCAGTGAAGGCATCTGTTTGGCCCACAGTTGGATGAAATCATTAAGGATTTCACGGGAGGGAAGAGTACTTTCCTTCCAGAGCCAAAGCGGCGGGATTTTCGTGGTAGGCAGGGCCCTGTTTCTTCAGGTCAGAAGAAGTTTTTTCGGGCACCCCGCTCAGCGGGTAAGGGCTTCAAGTCCAGTAAGGCTTCCGCTGGGCCCAGTAAAAGGCCCTGGCAGCATAAGTCCGAAAAAGCGAAGGATAAATCAACCTCCGCATGATGGGTTGCCCCCGCCCGACTCACGGGTGGGGGGCCGGTTGCTGGGGTTCGCAGACAGATGGACTGCCCGCATCACCGATCGGTGGGTACTAGAGGTGGTGTCCTCCGGGTACAGGATAGAATTCATCTCTCTGCCCCCTAGAAAGGTTCTTCCCTTCAAACTTGAGATTCCCTCAGGGGCGTCGGGAGGCACTTGTAGGCGCCGTTCGGGCGCTTGCCAAACAGGGGGTGATTGTACCGGTACCCATGGCGGAAAGATTTCACGGGTTTTACTCAAACCTCTTTGTGGTGCCCAAAAAGGGCGGTGTCAGGCCAGTTTTGGACCTGAAGGCATTAAACCGCTTCGTAAAGACGAAGAGATTCAGGATGGAGTCCATCCACTCGGTCGTGGCCGCCCTGCACCAAGGGAAATTCATGGCGTCCCTGGATATCAGGGACACGTATCTCTATGTTCCAGTTTGCCACAGTCACCAGTGTTTTCTACGCTTCGCAGTGGGGGACCTGCATTACCAGTTTGTGGCACTTCCCTTCGGGCTGGCTTCATCTCCCCAAGTGTTCACCAAGGGGGTGGCCCCGATGCTGGCGCTGCTGAGACAGAGAGGTATTGCGGTAGTAACATACCTCGA
>BLSH010397643.1:587595-602223 GCA_018402905.1 Glandirana rugosa | reverse complement strand
AGGTGTCATCCCCCCTGCCCATTACACCATCCCCCTCCTGTCACCATCCCTCCTCTCACCATCCCCCCTGCCCATTACACCATTCCTCCTGTCACTATCCCTGAGAATGCAGGCTTGCTTTGTTTTTCTGCCTGAGCTGGGCTGGTCCGTTCCTGCTGTGGATGCCTGGGCTGGGCTGGTCCGTTCCTGCTGTGGATGCCTGGGCTGGGCTGGTCTGTTTCTGCTGTGGATGCCTGGGCTGGGCTGGTCCGTTCCTGCTGTGGATGCCTGGGCTGGGCTGTCACGCTGTGGCTGGAAGATCGGCCTCACTCTGCTCAAGACAGATAGACCAGTCACCATTGAGGGCTCCTCCATTCCGCCTGCCCAGCTCCTGCCTCCTGGACTGGTGACCGTTTTTTAAATTCTGGCGGGCGGTGGATGTGCCATGACATCGCTCGCCTTCAGCAGTAGCACATCGCCGTCAACCCAGCCTCTGCCTCAGAGATTCCACCCCCCTGAGTCTGGGCGGCCCCGCCCGCCTCCACCAGCCGAATACAGGGTTGGATCGGGCTGCTCTGGGAACTGCACATGCGCAGTTCCCAGCCGACCCGGTCACTGCAATTTTACTGGCACTTTAGGCAGAATTATGGACAGGGGGAAAAACAGGCTCGTTTTTACTGGCTGTCTGTAAAAATACGGACGGTTGGCAACACTGACGCCACCTCCTGTGTGCCTATCCATTCAGCAAAAAGAGAGGGGACTTTCCATAATGTTCAGAAAGATTTTACAGAGAACTCACGGAAAAGTAACTACACTCGATGATGCTCGCTTTCTCTCGTCTCGGGAATGCTGTATTTTGTTCTCTCAAGAACGAATCACATAAACTCTACTCTTTAGGTTAGAATAAATTTGTTATTTTCTCAGTCCTCAGTCCCAATCTCAGTCCTCGGTGTAGCTAATTTAATTACACCTGGTGTCGGATCTTGACGGTCGAAAATTCTTCAAAGTTCATGGGATTTTACCCAAAGTTTTTCCTGTAAACTTCTGGAACGTCAAGCACCAGGTGGTGTTCGTGCAGGCCTTCATTTACCACATCTGTGTCATAATAATTCAGATCAATTTAAAGGGACGTGCCTATACATCCGTGGTAGAAATAATTATTTATACGTTTTTGTATTGTAATCATTATTTACTTTTAGATACATTACTATTGCTGTAAAATATTGATTTACACGGATATAAGAATTCTATATTACTATTTATTTTTTAATGTCAATAAATTTGAATATTTTTTTCTTCATTGGGGCAAGATGTCATGTTTTTGATTAGGGCTGAAACAACTAATTGACACAATTGATAATAAATGTAAACTATTTTCTGGCTCAATCATTTTTTTAATTGCAAATATAGCATTGAAATATACAATAATGTCGGAGGCATTTAGGCTGCCCATGCAGGGAAATGGCACATGGAAAACATGGAACAAACAACGTAAAGAGAGGAGGGAAGCCTCCTAACTAAACAATCACAGAAAACCTGAATGCAACATTTGTATATTTGGGGTTAACCCCATAGAGTGCAGGAGTAACCAGGACAAATCTGTAAGAGCACAGCATGAAATTAGTCCTGGGCATCCATCTGTAACTAAAGAGGGCTAAGGGCCTCGGGAAGAGAGGGAGGAAAATGGTAAGAAAAGTCAAAAGAGGAAAGTAGAGATGGAGTAAAGGGAAAAAAGGAGGAGGAGGGGACCCAGAATCACCCAGAATACCAGTCAGCATTGACCCATACTAGTCAGAGGGAGTTCAGTGAAGGCATACGTCAACCATGGCTCTCAGACTTTAAGGAACTTAGCGTGCGTGTACTAGACATTCGTTTGTTGACCATCATGGCCGTCAAACAGTTTTTCACTTCCTGAAAAGGGGCTATGGGTTTCTTCCATGCCTGGGCAACCATCCTTTTAACCGCTATAAACAGATTGGTTGCCAATTTTTGTTGACGAGCCAGTAAACCTGGGATAGGGCAAAGTAACAGTGTGAATTTAGCCTCCTTTCGAATATTTAAATGGAACAAAGAGGACAACAAGCCAAACACTCAGGACCAGAATCCCACCAGTCGCGGGCAGGTCCACCGTGTGTGTATAATATCCCTGCGATGGCCACATCCTTGTAAACAGTGATCACTAGAGGCCAGGTTGGCATGGCAATACGAGCTGGAACCCAATACCACCGCAACAGCACTTTGTATGCTGCTTCCATGATGGTAGTATTGAAGGAGCATTTAGCTACAGAAGACCAGGCCCTGCTCCAATCTGCCGGGTTGATCTCAGTACCCAGATCTTGTTCCCACTGGAACACGTAGGAAAGCGAGGTGAAAGATGATCAAAGATGCATAGAGAGTGGAAATAAGACCCAGAGAGTGGGGAATGCAGACAGATGTGCTGGAAAGTGGTTGTCTGAAATGGAGGTACGCCGCACTGAACCTATCCCGTGCTGCAGTCAGAAAAAATGAAAGAATTCTGACTGGGGAGCATCATGGGACTCGCAACATGCAGACCACGTTGGTGAAGTACGTGTGGGCATCAGATGGCGTACCTGGATAAGGCCCCGGAAGTCCACCATGCGAATGCCAAAGGCTGGTTGAGACCGGGGGGGGAACAATGGGTTATTAGTAGTGGGTAACAGGGGCAGATAGGGAGACATAAGGGAGCCCAAGTATCTCATGGAGTCCCACATCTTTAAGCTGTGTTGCATGAGAGGACTTAGTGACGTCAGGCAGAGATTCTGATGAAGTCATAGAAGCGCCTGTATACTCACGGGCACATTGGAGGAAGCATGGAGTAACGTCAATTGGGAGATCTGGGCCGCCAGGTAGTAATTTGCAACATGGAGAACCTCCAAGCCTCTTTGCAACCTAACTATGAAGAGGGTAGCCTTGGCGATTCTAGGGCGTTTATTGGCCCAAATAAAACATAAGATCCTGCTCTGGAGCAGGCGGAGAAAATGTGAAGGGACTCGCACAGGTAGGGTGCGGAAATATTACAAAAGTTTCGGTAGGACCGTCATTTTCACAAAGTTGATGTGGCCTATCCAGAACAGGTGTGGAAATTGCCACCACTGCATAAGGGTCATCAACAATTGAAACAGGGGGTAGTAATTAGCGTTAGAAATTGATGAGAAGGTGGGGGTCAGGCAAATTTCCAGATAGTCAAAGGACTAAGATGCCCAGCGAAAAGGGAAGTGGCACTGCAAGCGTGCGACCAGGTCAGGATCTAGGGAGACATTTAGGTCCACGGATTCATCAACGTTAGTACGAAGGCCTGAAATAGAGGAGAAACGAGTCAAAAGGCGTAGCAGGTTAGGGAGAGTTGTGAGAGGTTTAATCAAGGTCAGGAGGGCGTCGTCAGTAAAGAGACTTAATTTGAAGTCGTGGCCTGCATAAGGAATTCCAGTCACATTTTGGTCCGCACAAAGTGCGAGTGTTAGAGGGTCCAAGGCCAAAAGGAACAAGGCAGGGGACAGGGGGCACCCCTGTCTTGTGCCCCTGTGGATAGAAAAGGGTGCAGAGAAGTATCCAGAATATTTAACTGAAGCAGAGGGAACAGAATATAGGGCATGAATCCAGGTTAGCAAGGCTTTCCCAAAACGCCAGCGAGAGAGGAAAAATTCCAAGTATTCCCAGGACAGGGTATCGAAGGCCTTTTGAATTATCTAGAGCAATGGTCCCCAACCTTTTTGGCACTGGGGACTGGCTGCGTGGAAGAAAATTGTGCTGAGGCCTGAGGGGGAATGCGCGGGGGGGGGGGAGCTGTGATTTTTCATGGGCAATTTGTCGGGGCAATGGCTGGTGTTGGCACTTCAATCATCACGGCACCATGGTTGTTATGGTGTCAGGATGATTGAAGTGCATTATTTCTATTATTACATTGTAATATAAAATGAAATAGTTCAGCTCACCATAATGCAGAATCAGTGGGAGCCCCGAGTGTTTCACTTACCACGTCGCCTGCCACCAGATGTGGATTGTCACTTTCCATTCTGCCAGCCACCAGATGCGGATTCTCACTTGCCACGCTGCCTGCCACCAGATGAGGATGCCACTTGCCATGCTGCCTGCCACCAGATGTGGATTGTCACTTGCCACACTGCCTGCCACGAGATGTGGATTGTCACTTGCCATTCTGCCTGCCACCAGATGAGGATGTCACTTGCCATTCTGCCTGCCACCAAATGAGGATGCCACTTGCCATTTCCTACCACCAGATGAGGATGCCACTTGCCATTGCCTGCCACCAGATGAGGATGTCACTTGCCATTGCCTGCCAGTGTCACCAGATGAGGATGCCACTTGCCACACTGCTTTCCCCCAGATGAGGATGTAATTTGCCACGTTGCCTGCCACCAGGTGAGGATGTCACTTGCCATTGCGTGCCACCAGATGAGGATGTTACTTGCCACGCTGCCTGCCACCAGATGAGGATGCCACTTGCCAGTGCCTGCCACCAGATGAGGATGCCACTTGCCACGCTGCCTGCCACCAGATGTGGATGTCACTTGCCACGCTGCCTGCCACTAGACTAGGATGCCACTTGCCATTGCCTGCCACCAGATGAGGATGTCACTTGCCATTGCCTGCCAATGCCACCAGATGAGGATGTCACTTGCAATTGCCTGCCAGTGCCACCAGCTGAGGATGTCAATGTGGTCAGTGTTGAGGGAAGGAGAGCGGTAATAGGGTGCGGGCGTGAGAGATGTTATCTCTCTGCTCCCCACTGCACCTCCAAACACTGAAGAGTCCCGCGCGGTGCGGGTAGTGAGAGATGATGTCATCTCTCTGCTCCTGGCACACACCTCCTACACTGAAGTCCCGCGCTGTGAGGGCGGAAGTCAGAGGAGCGGTGATGCAGAGAGATGTATCATCTCTGCTCGCCAGCCTGCCCGTGTCTCATGACCGCCCGGCTCTCTCATGCAGCCAGCCTGCCCGCAGCGCGTCTGCAGAGAGCCCAAGGCCCGGCTGTGGGCTGCGGCCCCAGGGTTGATGACCCCTGATCTAGAGAGAGAAGAAAGCCTGAAATTTTCCGGTTACATAAAAGGTGAATAAGATGGATCACTTTTTGGACATTATCGCCAGCCTGTCTCCCTGGGACGAAACCCACTTGGTCCCTGTGGATCAAGTGGCCAATATATTGATTGATGCATGTGCTTAGGATTCTAGCCAGCTAGTCATCGTTCAGGAGGGATATTGGTCGGAAGGCCTGGGGTTCAGAGGCATCCTTTTTAGGGACCATCGTTATACAGTATAAGCCCATAAGGCGTTTGGAGAAGGTAATGAGCCCTGCTTAAAAGCGTTAAAATAATTAGCAAGGTGAGGTGCCAATAGCGCACAGAACATCTTATACTAGAGACTTGAGAATCTGTCAGGGCCAGGAGCCTTAGAGGGCTTCAGGGATTTGATTGCCCGTAGGACCTCTGCTTCCGAGATGTCTGTGTTGAGCACTTCACGTGCCCCACCTGGGAATGAAGGAAGGTTCAGCTCCTGGCAGAACTGCTCCGCTTGCTGTAGGGGAAATGGACCTGGCTGGAAATGTGCTGGAAGAGTGTGAGAGAGTGTGAGCGCTAACAACAAATTTAACACACCTGCTCCCCATTCATACCTGAGACCTTGTAACACTGAGTCACATGACGCCGGGGAGGGAAAATGGCCAATTGGGCCCAGTTCGGACATTTTCACTTAGGGCTGTACTCACTTTTGTTGCCAGCGGTTTAGACATTAATGGCTCTGTGTTGAGTTATTTTGAGGGGGCAGCAAATTTACACTGTTATACAAGCTGTAGACTCACTACTATACATTGTATCAAAGTGTCATTTCTTCAGTGTTGTCACATGAAAAGATATAATAAAATATTTACAAAAATGTGAGGGGTGTAATCACTTTTGTGAGATACTGTATATAACAGTAATATGAAAAAAAAAGGGATGGCAGGCTACTGCCAATCACAGTGCCAAAAAAGAAAAAAACAAATGATTAATCCTCATACTCACCCAGACATGTAAAGAGAATATGGGGGTGGGGGCTCTTTACATGGCTGGGTGAGTGTGAGGATACGCCATAGATGTGGATTACCTAATGAGAGGAAACCGAGATCAGCTATTCCCTACTTTCATCCATGAATCCTACAAGTATATATAGATGATTCCAGGATCCCTTGATTTACACATGCTGTTATCTTTCAGCAGGAAGGCGAGGGACCACTTTTACTAGAAGTGTCACTGCACAGACAGACACACTGTATTTTGCACGTTTGCAGTCATTACGAAAGCGGAAGATTGTAGCACTCATTGCACTGTTTACACAGTCTCCACAGCAATAGACTGTGTCAGCTATTTGTTTTGGAAACTTTATGAGACAGTATCCTGTGATTATTGGTTATTGTTGGATTATATGTGCTATGTTTTTTCACTCCTCAGGATTATTTGTTAGATTGTTTTCAAGCTTTATCATTTGTTTTTTGTTTTTTTATTCACTTTTCAGGAGGAGTGTGTTTGTTTCCAAGCTTCATCATTTGCTTTTGTTTTTTGGCACTGTGATTCACATTTCAGGAGGAGTGTGGCACACTGCCACCTAGTGCACAGATCAATTATTGCACTGCACACATGGATATTATTGTATGTTTGATTTCTTTATTCATTTGTTGAAATAACAGCGCAACACCACTATTAAAATTTGAATCTATACTCACTAGTGTGGACTCACCTATCGGTGTTTGCAGCAGTTGTTTTATTTATCCATTCACTTGTTTAATTTTCCATGATAATGTGAGAGTACCTTTTCACTATATTCTTTAGAAAGTGCACATCATGTTAGGGGATTTTCTCTTCCTGTTCAACACTGCAGTGAAGCCTGGGCACACAGCCAAGACAGCTGATTGGAGGAAAGGCAACCACCTCTGTTTGTTGAATAGTTCAGCACCGTGCTAATCTATTTATAGCTCCCTCCCCAACACAAAACTCAGGCTGCTTTTATCACATGTGAAGGAGAACTTGTCAGGCTGATAACAGAAGAACGGAGCAGGAGGCAGCTGCGGCTGGACATAGTGCTTTGACGAGAGATAAGAAAACACTTCAGATATATGTACCCAGCTCAAATTTCATGAATCGGGTTTACATCCACTTTAATGTATACAATAGGTCATAACAGTATGACATGACCACACACTGTCCTTGAAATCCAAATATAAACAGTAATAAAACCACAAGAGGTATCAATGGATATTAATGAAATAATAGACAAGGTTCCACCATTACAATATAAAGTATCCGTAAATTGTGGGCAGTAGCCTTTACAACAAATATATCCTGTAATTGAAAAACACTAGCTAGCAGGTACTGAACACCTGCAAGGTAAGGAATAAAACATGGACCCTACATGATATAGATCTCTCTGTCCCATCCTTACAGTAGCTGCACCTTGTGATTAAAGAGGGTGTAAACCCTCTTTAACCCCTTGCCAACCAGCCGCCATCATTATACGGCGGCAGGCTGGCTCCTTCCCGTGAATCGCTGTAGCTGTACAGCGGTCGCAGGAAAGTGTGGTGTGGGCGTGCGCTCACTGGCTAGCGGAGGAGCCAATCAGCAGGTGGGGCGGACTCGATGTCCGTTGGCCACCCGCGATCGCTCCCGAGACACTGCAGAACGGGGATCTGCGAGTGTAAACAAGCAGATCCCCATTTTGACAGGGGAGTTGAGAGAGATCGTCTGTTCCCAGTGATCGGGAAAAATTCTCTCTCTCCTCCTCCAGTCAGCCCAGCCCCCATACACTTGTAAACACCACAGAGGGAACTCATTTAACCCATTGATCACCCCTAGTGTTAACCCCTTCCCTGCCAGTGACATTTATACAGTAATGAGTGGCTATTTTTAGCTCTGTTCACTGTATAAATGTCAGTGGTCCCAAAAAAAGTGTCAGCCATGATGTCGCAGTCCCACTAAAAATCGCGGATCACTGCCATTACTAGTAAAAAAAATAAAGAAGAAAAATGACATAAAACTTTTCCTATAGTTGTAGACGCAATAACTTTTGTGCAAACCAATCAAAATACGCTTATTGTGATTTTTTTTTACCAAAAATATGTAGAAGAATACATATCGGCCTAAATGGAGTAAGACATTTCCATGATTGTCATTTATAAATATTTGGGTGTTTGGATCAGAAATTTAATTTTGATCTATCAAATAACTGAAGGACACAGTAATATGTCAGTAGTGAAATTAAGTTTATTGGATTAACAGAAAATGTGCAATATGCATCAAAACTAAATTAGACAGGTGCATAAATTTGGGCACCCTTGTCATTTTGTTGATTTGAATACCTGTAACTACTTAGCACTTATTAATTGGAACACACAATTGGTTTGGTGAGCTCATTAAGCCTTGAACTTCATAGAGGGGTGCACGCAATCATGAGAAAAGGTATTTAAGGTGGCCAATTGCACATTGTTGTTCTCTTTGACTCTCCTCTGAAGAGTGGCAACATGGGGGGCTCAAAGCAACTCTCAAATGACCTGAAAACAAAGATTGTTCTACATTATGGTTTAGGGGAAGGCTACAAAAAGTTATCGCAGAGATATAAGCTGTCAGTGTCCTCTGTGAGGAACATAGTGAGGAAATGGAAGACCACAGGCACAGTTCTTGTTAAGGCCAGAAGTGGCAGCCACATAAAATATTGGAGAGGCAAAGGCGAAGGATGGTGAGAACGGTCAAAAACAGCCCACAGACCACCTCCAAAGACCTCCAACATCAACTTGCTGCAGATGGTGTCACTGTGCATCGTTCAACAATTCAGCGCACTTTGCACAGGAAGAAGCTGTATGGGAGAGTGATGCGAAAGAAGCCTTTTCTGCACACACGCCACAAACGGAGTCGCTTGAGGTATGCAAACGCACATTTGGACAAAGATTGAGTTATTTGGTCATAACAAGGGGCGTTATGCATGGCGGCAAAAGAACATAGCGTTCCAAGAAAAACACTTGCTACCCACAGCAAAATTTGGTGGAGGTTCCATCATGCTGTGTGGCTGTGTGGCCAGTGCCGGTACTGGGAATCTGGTTAAAGTTGAGGGTCGCATGGATTCCACTCAATATTAGCAGATTCTTGAGAATAATGTTGAGGAATCAGTCACAAAGTTGAAGTTACGCTGGGGCTGGATATTTCAACAAGACAACGACCCAAAACACTGCTCAAAATCTACTCGGGCATTTATGCAGAGGAACAAGTACAATGTCCTGGAATGGCCATCCCAGTCCCCAGACCTGAATATCATTGAACATCTGTGGGGTGATTTGAAGCGGGCGATCCATGCTCGGCAACTATCAAACCTAACTTAACTGGAGATGTTTTGTAAGGAGGAATGGCCCAAAATACATTCATCCAGAATCCAGATACTCATTACAGGCTATAGTAAGCGTCTAGAGGCTGTTATTTCTGCTAAAGCTACTTAATATCGATGTGATTTTTCTGTTGGGGTGCCCAAATTTATGCACCTGTCTAATTTCATTTTGATTCACATTGTGCATTTTCTGTTAATCCAATAAACCTCATTTCACTACTGAACTATTACTGTGTCCTTCAGTTATTTGATAGATGAAAATGAAATTGCTGATCCAAACACCCAAATGTTTATAAATGACAATCATGGAAATTGTCAGGGGTTCCTAAACTTTTGCATACAACTGTATGCAATACTTACCTACCTTACCTTACTTACAACTGAGGCAGCTGACATTTTTCTTCAAGTTTCTTCCTGGTTCGCAGGCTCCAGCACTGTGATTGATCGGAGCCACAATGACTTCACTCCCATCCATGCATGTGCGTGCGAGCCGCTGTTCATGGCACAGAGCTCAGAAGAAACAGCACCTGTGCCCATTCTTTCAGAGCGCATGCGCCAGTGATGTCACTGGCTGCATGTATACTAAATATCTCCTAAATGGCACACGTTTAGGAGGTATTTTCACTACCTATAGGTAAGCCTTATGATAGGCTTACCTATATGTAAATGTAAGCAGAGGAAGTTTACTTCCTCTGTAAGGCATACCGAGTGATTTTTCTGTATTTTGGAGGAAAAAGACGACATTTAAGTTCAGTGTCATTGTGAAGGAGTGAGTCCCGGCCGCCGACCCTCGCCAAGGCTGGAAATGGTAGATGGGGTGGGAAAAAGGGGGGGGGGAGGGAGGGGGTAGAAAAGAAAAAAAAAGGGGGGGGCAGGGTAGGGGAAGGAAAAGTGTGGAGGAAAGAGGTAAAGAGTGGAGGAGATAAGAAAAGGGGCAAGGAAACTAGAGGGAGTAAAGAGAAGAAGAATGTGGATGAGGAGGTCAAAAACAAATTCTCCAAGTGGAGGGCTACTGCCAGGATAGGCAGCAAAGGCCTAGTGGGGGGAAGAGATAAGGCACTTCAGGGGCTGAGCTCCCAAACCATGGGCGGCCCCCAAGTAGCCCAATGTTAGGGGTTGACCCACAGAGGGGCAACAATAATAGGTGTTCTTCTCGTTGATGCTAAATAAAAGAAAAATATATATATATAGGTAGGGAAGACATGGAGCGGTAAAGGAGAGAGATTTATGAATACTAACATCATGCAGAGCTAGGGCTCCTGAGCTAGAAAGACTGCTCAAACCCTGAGAGCCTAAGCCCTTCGAGATTGAGTCGAAAACTCCCAGTCCCATCTCAGAGTGAATTTAAGTCCTATATGGCAACATGTAACAACTCTAGTTATGACCAGGCGGCTAAATGAGACATAAGCCCAATAGGGGCAACCTAGGGATCCATGCATCCAGTACATAAACTATCTAGAGCCCCACAAAGGTGGCTTAAGTCAGGGAGTGCGCGCACCGCTGTACTAATCAAAAGGCCTCGCAGCTAAGTTGCCACAGCATTTCGGGTCCCAAAATAGATCCACTTACGGTGGGGTTAGGATAAACCAGACCAGGACTGCAGGGGGACCAGATGCAGCAAAGCACACACGACTGGACAAAAAGCCAGAACCATATACCAGATAATATAAATGACACCCCGATAGGGGACAGGGGAAGAGGGACAACCAAGGAGCCGGACACAAAGAGGTTTCCATGAGAACCCATATAGGCAAAAAAAAAATTGAGAAGGTATGTAAGTGTTAAAGCTCCTCTGGAACCCCTCCTCTGTCTATATCATATGTAGAGAGGCTAGAGAACCCCCACGGGGAAACCCTGGAAGGTGTTCCAGCTCATGTCTACCCCAGAGGGCCCACCCAGCCCCCCGACCCTCGGAGCTAGTATGAGTCCAGGGCAACTCAATGAGGTCAGCGTAGTCGGCATTCAGGCAAGTCGGGGGTAAAGGCCAGGGGGGCCCCCCAGAGGCAAAATAAACAACATCAACCAAACAATCATGGCACAAAATCAGAACGTACTCTCCGAGCAGAATAAACAAAAACACTATTGTGATTATGAGGTTAAGTCTGGGGTTCCTCAGGACAAAAGTCATAATTCACCAGCAAGGGGAAGAGAAAAAAAAACCACACAACTAGGGGAATGACTTAGCTACGTGAACAAGTCACCATGGGACCCCTGCAATGATTGTCTGTAGAAGGTGGGCCCGGATAGAGCAGACATAGAACACCTTCAAGCTAGTCCAAGGAAGACCCCTTGACCTACTGGGTCATTCACGAGTTAGCTTAGCAGGGATAGGATGGCAACCTGCATAAAAGACATATAAGGAGAGGCGTATGACATCAATGCAGAACTCAGGCTATGATGAAAATTAGAGTTCGTTATCTTGAGGAGCTTGTGGTCTTCTTCACTGGGACCAGTGATATCACCGGGACCACTGAGGCCTGCCAGCTGAAGATGTAGTGGTATTGCTCGTTGGTAGTGTGAATGTCAGCCAATTGGGGAGAGGCACTGGAGGCATCTCCAGAGAACTGAAGAAAGTTGGTAGATCCGAGAGATGTCGTAGGGTGAATGTGCAACTCCCCTTGCGTGCGATCAAATGAAAGGGGTGGCCCCACTTGTAGGTCATCCCCCAACTCACCAAACCTCTCCAGCAGGGGTTTCGTGCATCTATGCATCTGTAGAGTCCTCCGAGAGACGTCAGGCAAAAGAAGGATCTGGGCACTGTCAGTCTATGGACCCTTTATGCCCTGCCCCTTAGAGTCTTCCTTTATAGAGTAATAATCTCTCTGGGTCTATACTCTGAGGAATTCCTGGGTCCCAAGGTTCTGTGGACCCTGTCGATGACAATGTTAGTCTCAGGGGGGTGCTCCAGATACTGATTGAATATGGCGGTCACAGTTGTTTTAAAACCTGTCTGTGGCGTGGATTCTGGGAGGCCACAAATTCAGATATTACGCCTGTGATTACGATTTTCCAAATCGTCTAAGAGCAGAGGCAGTTGAGCAATGTGGTCTGACACTTCCCCCTGCACCACTTGCAAACTGAAAACGGATTGATGGAGGGTGGTAGTATTAATTTCCAGTGAAAAGACTTGAGTGGTTACCTCAGCTACATTTTGTTTAAGTCCTGTTAACTCTCCTCAGAGTGCCGCCTCCATACAGGTGGCCAGCAAGTCAAAGTCCTCTCTGGTGGGTAGACTTGGGCAGAGTGATTCTTTTTAGTGATTCGAATCATTTAGATCAGTTCTGTGAAATGATTCGAATCACTGAATCGACTCATGACTCATTTCCTCCAAGCTAAAATTAAGACAATGAACTTCAGTCCTGTGATACACTCAGTCAGTAAAGTCAACATATTAGATGTTAAATAACTTTATTTTGCTGCAATAACTGTTCTCTGCAATACAGCAAAAAAACAAACAAAAAAAAAAACATACCTTAAATTATACAATAACCATTAAAAAATAAAGTTTAAATGGATCCTGACCTGAACGCACTGCTGTGTAAATCACATGCGATGTCTATGCAATGCAAATTCAATCTTACAGATCAGTATGGCTGAAATCGCATCACATTCAGAACAAAGTCGTGCAGGACCCTTTTTTTGGTCTGCACCAGAATTGGATTGCATGGGTTTTCACACTCATGCGTTCTGATTCCAGTCTGAATTGACAGTTTGCACTGCGATGTGTGAACTGATATGGGGTGTCATTAAATTTCTTTTTTTTTATTGTAATTCCTTTATTGAACCATAGGTTGTATGGGGGGGGGGATGCAGAGAAAACACTGAAACGCCATTTTGTCTTCTGGATTCCATTTTAAAATATCCTTTTCTCCTCTGTCTCTTGATGTTCCCCACCCCTTCTTCCATTTCAGAATTCACAGTTTCCACGTACAGAGATGATCTCATCTACCATCCCAATTACTAAATTCCATGTACCTGGTACTACCAGCCACGATAATTAGGATTACTTTAGTTTCTCCTTAAACACAACCCCATAGCTTCAGGGCTCTGGATAAAGACCCCCTCCTTTCTTAAGGAGGAGTTTCATAATTGTTTTTCTTATCTATTATAATTACTAAACCTATAGTCTCATATTATTTGGAATATTATTAACTTTGTATAATTGTTAACCTATAAGGTGATGAGTTGCAGAATATCATTAACTTTGTAACGTCCTTCATAATGACTATAAAATGTTTGACCCAAACAATACAATTCAGAATAATCTTGGCATAAAAACTGTCTGTCTGTGTGTGTTTCTCATAACGCTAAGATTATTCTCAAACTGGATCCTTAAAAGACACAGGGTCGATCCAAGCCAGTCAGAACAGCAGGCCTCGCGAATACCCCAACAAGCTTTGGAGGTCCCACCGAGATTCGGAAGGTCATCTTCACATCTTCAGACACTCCCGGTAAGGTATATTTTTTTTATTATTGCCTGCCGGAATTGTCTGAAGAAGCTGACCAAAATCCGAATAAAAGTGTTTTTAGTATGTATGTGCTGGGACCCACTTTTGAAGTGGAGAGCACAGGACATTAAATAAAGGGGAAGAGGCACTGCAGGTAAATTCTAGCCGGCTAGGGGGGATTATTTTATTTTATTTTTTTGTTGTTGGTTTTGTTTTTTTTTGTCACCGGGAGACATTTGTGTTCTGGGTAACACAGTCATAATAATCCCCTATTTTGTGTCCTGAAGGGGCACCAGGTACTTCCGGGAAGTACAGTTGTGTTCTGATTTTTCTTTCCGGGCAAAGAATTATGGGTGGACCGACACTGTGTCTAAATTTCTTTTTATTTGTGCTTCTCTTACTATCGCTTAGAGTGATAAGATAATTTGTTTGTATGGTACAAGAGTCCAGGTGGTAAGTGTATGGACCAGTACCATTGTTATTTATCCCCTGTGTATTTCTTTGTGTGATACACAAGACATTCTTCGGTGTTCAATAAGATAAAGGCTTTCCGAGTATAGGAGAGTTGTACTGCTTTGAACACAGGATTTGAGATAAAATGCATGGAAAGATTTTTTCAGTGTCTAGTGTTTCACATAATTAGAGCACCTTACAATCTTTACGCCTGGTCAACTACTAGAGAAAAGAACATGGTATGTTTGTTTAATAGAATAGTGAGATTCGCTATCATTCTCTTCGTGTTTATTTTTCTTTAAATCTGTGTCACAGCCAGGTGGGTATTAAGAAACGGGCCTTTCTTTTTAGTCTTGTGTTGACATGA
>BLSH010397643.1:535995-547221 GCA_018402905.1 Glandirana rugosa | reverse complement strand
ACAAAATATATGCGCCCCACAGTGTAAACAGTGTGGAAAACGACTTGCATTACTGATTTAGTCATAATAGGTCTTCACCGTCCTGCGTAATTAAATCGCAAACCATAAAAACAAAAAGTTTGCATTTGACGTAACTAAGGGAAACATTATGGACGAGAAGATCACAATGGTAGTAACGGATAACTTTAGAGCACAGACTGCCTCTGTTTGCCTATATATTCTTCACATTGCTATACAAAACGAGAAAGAGAGTTCTCGAATTATGTATATTATTCATTTTTATGATTTGTAAGAGATAGAGTTCTAGAGACATATGTGAAAAGATTTTTGGGGAGGGCTATACCTGTTAAGGGGAAGAGACCCCTTTAGGAACACTCCTTTCCACAGGGGAGATGTGAAAATCAGCCTTGGGAGATTTCAATAGGCAATGATGGTAACACTAGAAGAGCAGGTATTACAAAGGGAATCAATGCAGTTTACGTTTGAAAAACAAAAATACCAAACGCTAAATTAATGCGTCCTGCCACTTCTGGATAATACTGATTTAGTCATTACGTTCAGCAAAAGGTGTGACAAATGTGACACCCCGCGTATATAAAACATATGATGGTGGCAATAGGTTTGTATAATGTATCTACTGGAGCCTGCTTTAACTATTCACTTAACAGCTCAATGTATATTGGGGCTGTTATTATAAGCCCAAGCTCGCATCTATATAGGCTAATGGCGCTTCAAAAGTGTTTCAATGGTGAACCTAACCAAAAAACAACAGAGACCCAAATGTGAATAGGCTAACAGAAATTTTCAATGCAATACCAAGTTACCTTTTGTTTGAGCATGAAAAACTTCACCGGGCGTCCACGAGGGACCGACCAGGATGTACAGCTGGCTTAAATAGGCAGTCAGTGCGCGCCGTGTGTGACGTCACAGGCGCGCACTCGGATAAGGTGGCGGACAGCGCATGCGGGATGAGGTGCTAACCTAGTGGTGCCACCATACTAGAATTTACTTGCCCTCTACAACAAACAGTGATTTAATTCACACTTTTTTGGATGGTGAGCACCTTATTATCCTGTCATTTTTTGTTTCTTATTCTTTTTTTCTCTTCTCCCCCTTTGTTTCTCACGATATAATTATTATTTTGATAATTTTTTCAACAAAATATATACATGGTCATATGCGGTATATGTCTAAATATTAATATATATGTTTTTGGCTATATCTTGTAATTATGGCAGGATTTTGTGGAGAGGCGTGGAATGACCTTATGCACAGAGCTCACAAGGCACAGGATTAGAGGGAACTAACTGATTCTGAACTCACCCAAGCTTTTTCGCGTCTGCAGAGACTATTGGAAAGGAAAGCACGTCTCTATTGGCATCGCAAGTATTTTGAAAAGTATTCAAATAATGGGGTAGTCCCCTGGGGCTTACGAATTCAAATTTTTCCTAATCTTCAAAAAATTTATGAAAATCTTAAAAAGGCTTGGGAACATAACTTACTTACTTGTTCGCAGGGCATGCTCCTCCTACTATGCAAACGCTATGAGGAGGATCTTGCACTGCTAGACAACTCTATTAAAAAATGGTTGGATGAGTACATAACAGTGGCCCACTCCCCCCCTTTATAAAAAGAGGGAAGTGGAATTGCGGGACCACTTAGAAACATATACAATTGCATTGATAGATAAGAAAGAAATTAAATATTTAAAGGATAAAATGGCACATGATAATGGATACACCTACAAATGGAGCAACACTAGCCCTAATCCTACCAGACACAAAGCCACCTCATCACCCAAACAAACCAAACCCACTTCTAATGTCTCTCCAGTTTCTTCTCCGTCTTCTAGCTTATCCACTGTATATCCAGACTTTTCTAATAAAAGGTTCCCAAAGAAACGTAAAGGGGACCCCGATACACGATCTCAGGGTTCTACCCGTGATATTCGTGTACCTGCATCTAAACCAGTGGTTCTCAACTCCGGTCCTCGGGACCCACTAACAGGCCAGGTTTGCAGGATAACTGAAATGCATCACAGGTGATATCATTTGCTGCTCAGTGATTGCAGTATTGTAGTCTGCATCTCCCCAAGGTAATACCTAAAATCTGGATTGTTAGGGGGTCCCGAGGACCGGAGTTGAGAACCACTGATCTAAACGAATCCCACCCAACTCACGATCACAAGTTCATGATTTGGCACCATCCTCAACACACATTTCAAATATCACCTCTACCACTATGTCGATATGTCCAAAAAACCCCACTCCTACCGTCACATCGCTGTCCATAATCTCAGCGGCATCATCTTCTTGCATATCTGCCCGAGCTTCAACTTCTAAGGCGGCAGATTTATCTCTGCCAATTACAGACTCAGAAACCACACGTAACACATCTAGAGATCTAAAAATGGCACCTATTTTTTTAGGCAAGCAGCTGGATGTGACACCACATCCCGCTGCTCCAATAGTTCTCATGCCAAGCTCAACACCAAGTTAATCTCAGCCAGTCCCCCAGAAGTGAGTGATCTGGAAGTTATTAACCTATCTTCCCATTTTCTAACCCCAGCGGAGATTGACGTTCTTAAGTTGGAGCTATCATTCTGCCCCAATCAAGATGCAGATAAATTTTCTTTAATCAAAGATGTGCATCTATTTGCCCGAAGATTGACCTATAAGGTTATCTTCAAAGATAAAAATAGGGAGTCTGAATCTAGTAACGACCCTCTAACTACTAATTTGGATCTACCCCGAGGTGCCCTCGAGTCGCAGGCAATATGTGACCTGATGGACCTCTGGGACGATCCAAATGTGTCTCAATCCTCAGAAGGCTTGGACTCTAATGATTTTACAGGTATTTTGGTACAGGGGGTCTCTTTTCCTGCCCCCAGTTCATTCAAACCTAAATCTCGAGCTTTCCCCTATTTAAATTCTAATCTGAATATATGGGCCTTCGTCCAACAAACCTGCAATGAAATTGAGAAATTAACTTATGGGAATGCTGGTCGATCCAATATTTCCCAGGCCCAGAGAGACACCATTCTAACTCTTCAAAGTAATCCAAACATCATTATTAAGCCAGCTGACAAGGGAGGTAACCTTGTGGTTATGGATATAGACCAGTATACTTCTATGTGCACTGACCTACTATCCAATAAAGAATGGTATAGACCAATTACTAAAATGGTCGTTGAGAATTTCTTTTCAGTATACCGAAACATTATTTTTAAAGCATACCATAATGGCATTATCAATAAAAGCACTTGGCAATTTCTGGATATAAAAGACCCCATAATTCCTACATTCTATGCCTTACCGAAGGTTCATAAATCTTTAAAAACCCCTCCAAGAAGACCAATCATCTCAGGATGTGGTAGCATATCAGAAAATGCCAGCCAGTTGGTAGATTCGTACCTTCAACCACGTTACTTCACTATCGTCCTACGTAAAGGATACGATACATCTTTTACGTATAATTGAAGGCTTACAAGTTCCCAAAAATACTTGGTTAGTGGCTCTAGACATAGAGAGTCTATATAACTCTATCCCCCATTCTAAGGGGATAGAAGTTATTACCAAGTTCCTAATGGATAGAGGTCCTCTCTCAATTCCATATAACAATTTCGTCATCAATTTACTCACCTACATTCTTACTTCCAATTGTTTTATGTTTAATTCCTGCCACTACCTCCAGGTACAGGGCGTGGCAATGGGCACACGATGTGCCCCTGCCTACGCGAACCTGTACCTGGGGGGGTGGGAGAAAGAACTATTCTCGGATGAACACGTCACATTTTTTGGATCATATCCTATCCTGGCATAGATACATCGATGATGTGCTAATCCTATGGACGGGCACACGCGATGAACTAACACAGTTCATGGACACCATCTCTACTAATACATATAACCTTAAATTTACCATGAGTTGTAGTCAACAAAGTATATCTTTTCTAGACATTCAGATATATATTGACATGCATAATATACTGGGATCTACCCTTTACCGCAAATCTACTGCGGGCAACACCATTCTTAGTGCCAATAGCTCTCAACCACGATCGTTAATTCGGAGAATACCATACAGCCAGTACCTCAGGCTTAGGCGCAACTGTTCTTCCAGTGAGGACTATCATAGGGAAGCAAAAGCACTTTTCACAAGACTACGTACTCGTGGTTACACTCGCTCATGTCTCAAAAAAGCTTATCAAAAAACTAATTTACAGAATAGAGAATCCTTAATTTTTTCTAAAAAAACTCAAACCACCTCACAACCAGTGAGAGTAGTGACCCAGTTCTCTAATCAGCATAAACAATTTAGGGCCATTCTTGAAAAGTTTTGGCCCTTATTGCTTGCTGATCCCGAAATAGCTCCACACATACAACCTTATCCTCAGGTGACATATAAACGTGCCCGCACACTACGAGACTGTCTTGTTAGGAGTCATTATGAGCCTTTAAACACCAACAAATCGACAACTCCTGACACATTTCCATGTGGCAGATGTCAGTATTGTCAATTCATTGTGAATTCTCAACAAGTATTACTACCTAATGGTCGAATACACAAGATCGGCCATCGTGTTACATGTCAAACGGCCGGCATTGTCTATTTGGCATTCTGTAGATGCGGAGCTTTCTACATAGGTAAAACTAAACGCCCCTTCTTTAAACGTATTAAGGACCATATGGCCCCCATATGTAAAAAACTAATTACTACAACTTTAAACTTGCATGTTGCCAAGAGACACAACTTTGATGCAACAGTAATTAAGTTTGCGACCTTGAGCCACATACCCTTGGGTGTCCGGGGGGGGCAGTGTAGACAAAGCCCTCCTTCAGACCGAGGCACATTGGATATATGTACTCAAGGCGACAGTCAGTCCTGGCCTAAATGAAAACATCAGTTATGCATCCTTTCTATAGCCAAGTTTTCAAGTTTTGAGACATATCATTAGTTAGGCCCAGTATGGCCTGAACTATTTGATTTTTTGACATATGTTCGTATTTGGTGTGATTCATATGTTTGGACCCTCTCATCCCTTGCCTTATAACATCACTGATGACAACTGTGTCTCTTCCCCTTTTGGACTCTTCCTTCTGGAACTTTATTGCGACATTGGACATATGCCATTGCAATAATACATTGTCTATTTTTCTAAAATCAAGTATGTCAAATGACTTCATTATTTTTCTGCATGCCTTTCTTCACAAACTTAATATATACTATGTCTGTGAATTTATTGAAAATTGATATAATAGTGCAAGATTCATGATGCTGTGCATCCTCATACAATGTTACAGTATGCTATGTGAAACAAATCTACATACATATACCGCTTTTGTCATTTTTATGCTATGACAATATATCTGTTAATCTGGATCCCTTACATATTCCCATATTATGTTGAATTGGGTTGTTTGTGATATCTTATTTTTTACGTATTGATTGTATACAATTGTGTTATGTATGTACACCCATATTTGTACTATGCCTTGGACAATTCGTATGATCAATAAACTTTATCTCTGTGTATCTCTATGCACAGATATGAATTATGTTTTTCCCCTTTTTCCCTTCTTTTTCACTAATATTTTTTGCCCTAGGAATGCATTCCCTTCGCTGGGACGAATCCGGTCCGGGGTTCTGGGAGTTGGGTGACAATTGTGCATCCGCACGGATTGATGGCGCCATCTGACGGCTGACGCCTTGTGTTCCTGTGGTGGCTGGCACATTAGTCCGCTCTCCCCGGGGCCCAAGCGCTCCATGTACCCCTCCCTTCGGGTCATGTGATGCCACCAGAGCAGGGCCTTCTGGGGCTTGTGGACGTGTGCGGGCTGCCGCGGGCGCATGCGCTGTCTGCCACCTTATCCGAGTGCGCGCCTGTGACGTCACACACGGCGCGCACTGACTGCCTATTTAAGCCAGCTGTACTTCCTGGTCGGTCCCTCGTGGACGCCCGGTGAAATTTTTCATGCTCAAACAAAAGGTAACTTGGTATTGCATTGAAAATTTCTGTTAGCCTATTCACATTTGGGTCTTTGTTGTTTTTTAGTTAGGTTCACCATTGAAACACTTTTGAAGCGCCATTAGCCTATATAGATGCGAGCTTGGGCTTATAACAGCCCCAATATACATTGAGCTGTTAAGTGAATAGTTAAAGCAGGCTCCAGTAGATACATTATACAAACCTATTGCCACCATCATATGTTTTATATACGCGGGGTGTCACATTTGTCACACCTTTTGCTGAACGTAATGACTAAATCAGTATTATCCAGAAGTGGCAGGACGCATTAATTTAGCGTTTGGTATTTTTGTTTTTCAAACATAACCTGCATTGATTCCCTTTGTAATACTTGCTCTTCTAGTGTTACCATCATTGCCTATTGAAATCTCCCAAGGCTGATTTTCACATCTCCCCTGTGGAAAGGAGTGTTCCTAAAGGGGTCTCTTCCCCTTAAACAGGTATCGCCCTCCCCAAAAATCTTTTCACATATGTCTCTAGGACTCTATCTCTTACAAATCATAAAAATGAATAATATACATAATTCGAGAACTCTCTCGTTTTGTATAGCAATGTGAAGAATATATAGGCAAACAGAGGCAGTCTGTGGATGCACATTGTTCCCTCTCCTGGTGTGACGACGGTACCGGGCGTCCTAGGCATTTATTTGGAGCATAGTCTCTATACAGTGGCAGGTGATTTATCCTTATGTTGTTCATGCTTTTTGTCCAATGTATATTCACTATATTGCTCTTAAGCTACTTTGTTATTTTCATCTTCTCAGTAGAGCATATATAAAGACTTGGTTCGCGTCCGTCCCTGAGGAAGCCATTCAGGCGAAACATGTTGGACATTTATACGGACCGTTTAAGTATTGTAAATGCGCATATTTGAACGTCAATTGCCCAACTGTATATATGTATCAATTGCTTCTTGGGTTTTATATATATAAAAAAAATCTCAGAGTTCCTTCTTTGAGATTATTTTTCTAAATAAATAAATGTCAATATTTTTAATCAATCTGATCTTCTCAAACTTATTTCTGCACCGCAATAGTCCCACTTTTCCCTTTTTTCCCCCTCTTCCCTTTCCCCCTTCCTCTTTTCCCCTTCCCCTTTCCCTCCCACCCCCCTCCCCATTCCACAACTATTCATTCTATAACCCGGGATGAGGTGCTAACCTAGTGGTGCCACCATTCTAGAATTTACTTGCCCTCTATGTGAGATGGTTGCAGTTCCATCTCTGTTAAAATTTTGTATCACTTTTGCTACAGTATTCCGGCTGATAAGGAAAGCATTGCTGATCTTCTTGTAGCCTTCACCTTTGTGTAAAGAAATGATTTTCTTTCTCGGGCCTTGTGGCATTTCTCTTCCATGCGGTGCCATTGCTGACAGCATGAAATGGGAAGGGGTTTTCTTTGTTAAGTAATGCCCTTTTATAATCAAATGTCTGCTGTTTAATGAATAATTAGACTCACATGTAGTTGAATTTTTGTTAATTAGGATTTTGTTATCTAAAATTTAGCTTTTCTCTTAAGACTGTCATTGTATTCATTTCTGCAACATGGTATTGAATGAATTTGTTCTGAAAATACTTTTTTGTGTGTGCAAATTAACAAATCTTGTTTGCAATCAATGGCCCACATTTGTGTGAGCATTTTGTAGTATAGTGTAAATGTTAATTCTGAAAGGATAGTAAAGGTTTTCTGACAAATCTGAACCAGCCTGCCAGATTTCCTTCAGATGATCTCAAGTGGCTGCTATAGCCGCTAGCAATAATCACTTTCTCCTCCCAGCGGGGACGAATTTTCCTGCCCGCCACTACTGGGAGAAGACAATTGCGGATTCCCCTGTCAGCACTGTCGGTGTTGATGGGGGAATCGTGCAAATTCCTTTCCCGCAACCCAAGGTTGCAGGAAAGAAATTTGCACCATGTATGGCTGGGCCTTAGAGCTGCAGACATACTACAAATAACAGATTACTATTGCAGTGCAGACATAGACAAGGAATTCTTCATGTAACCTCACATAGCCACAAAGTAGCCTTATGCAGCCCATTTCTAAGTTAGAGAAGGTCATGGTCCCCAGCTAATAGGGCCCTCATAGTGGAATGAGGAGGCTTATAAAAACCCTCCTTAATGGGCCCTAATCTAATGGGAGAATAACTCTTCGGAGACAAAGTGTAGGTAATATTGTGAGGCACACACACCTAGGCACTTCATTTAAAAAAACAAATACAAATTACTAGACTTATTTATTCTGTGACCATGTTGTGTACTGAAAAAAACAAGACCTTTATCCTTAAAGGCTCTAATACATTTCAGTATGCAAAGAGACCGACACTTTCCCTACCAGAAAGTTAAGAGTTTCATAGATAGCCATAAAATGGTTGTCCACATGTTCTAAGGAAAATAAAAACCTTGACGATTAAGCATTTCCTTCTTTCTCCAGGAAATTAGTATTCTTATGCTCACTGAAAGAATCAACATTAATCCACTGTTTCCACAATCCTTAAGTAGAGGAAATGGAAGCAGGTGGCACAAAAGATGGTGGGCTTGTTGTATAAGGTCAGAGAGCACGGTGTGAGAAGTCAAATCACAAATACTTAAAATAGGTAGGTAGACAAGGTACGTTAAGGCCTCTTAATTACACAATGCAGTTGCCACTGGTTCCTGTAGTCAACAATGTTTTCTCCTCAGATACATGATGCTGAGGGCACAATGGTCCAGAACGGAAAGTGACCAGCCTGAAGCCCACTCCCTCCCGTCACGCTTAACAGGCCGGAACTCAAGGCCCAATGCCAGTTCCTACCGGAAGTGATCCTCATCACCACCAAAGTGTTGCAATGCTAAATGCAGGACTGGCCAAAAGGACCTGCAACTCTAAGGGTGATTGAGCCTGGGAAAGTCCTGGATACCCAGGATTGTGAAACACAGAAAGGAGCCTCACCTGTCAGTGGCCCAGGGGGCATTAAGGATAAAAAAAGAGGGTTCTGCTTTACCACCAAAACCATGGAGGTAAGCAGCCAAGTGATAGAGATATTACATTTTCCTTGATTGTAGCTCACTAATGTATAAGAATGCCTCCAAAACATGTTTATAATCTATTTTATTATATACCAGGGGTATTACCCCCAGATACCTCAAAATACGGGCCATGCAGTGTGTTACTGTTGATTTTAATATTGTGTATATATATATATATATATATATATATATATATATATATGGAATTGATGGATGGGGAACTCGGATTATGTACTGTATGAATTTCTATTTTACTGTATAATCATGTTTTACCTGATTGGATCACGTGTGTGACCATGTATATATGTTTAACTGATGATTACCCAATAAATTCATTTACTATCTCAATTGACCATTATCCATCAAAGATTACACTCAGACCACCACATCCTCCATCTAAAGTCCCACCTGTTTTTCGATTGCACAATTGTGCAATTTTTTTATATATCATGCCTCCAAAACATGGTAAAGGACCATATAAAAATGGTTTTACTTTAGATGACTTCATACTATAAAAATGTCATTACGAACTGACCAACTGACTAAGGAAATGTGTGCTATCTTCCTTACAAGGTATAACTCTTGGAAAAAGTAGCAATAATTGGTCAAATGCTACCAACTAGTCCGGTATATTCTACACCCAAAACTGGAATAACGTAGTCCCGTAACAGGGCAAGCACACACCTGGTTTAATCATTGTGCAAAGCCGCAAACACGGGGGACTCCTTGGTGAAAAGGCATCTACTGGTAATTCTTTTTGTTAATTTTCCAATATTATATTTATTATCTTTTAATTAAATGTTATAGTTTAATTTTACCTACAAGTGATTGTGTAATCTCTCTTTGCGCATCTCAAAAAACTCCAAAAACAAACTGACTATCACGTAACTGTGATAAAACACCAAGATGAATAAAGAGAATGGGGGGGAACAGCCCAAAAGCTTCTTCTGCCAACCTAGAGTTCCAGCAAAAAGTTCACAAATACTGACCAGTTGAGCAGAGGGACTACTTTTCATTTTTTTTTTTTATTAATGTGTTTTTGGTTCCTGTTGGAGGAGGTGCCCATCTCTTTCATATGCTATCCTAGAAGACAATTTGGAATTTTGGATGTATAGAGGACACACATTTCTCAAGACAGGTTTGGACTGCATTTGAGGCCATGTGCTAGTGAGTGCATTAATGTCTGACACTGAATATTGGTTATTAATGAAGTTCACCAACAGACATTTTACACACCCGTCTTCGCTAAAATAAATCCTATCTGCTTTTTAACAAAGAACTAAGATAAAATACTTTATAATAATAGCAATGCCTACTCTCTACCAGTTTAACTATTACAGATATTTTTATGTAAAGTGTATTTAACCAGTTCCCCACCACGCGCCATCTTTTCACGGCAGCAGTCGGGCAACCCTGCGCGAATCGCCGTAAATAAGCGGCGATTCGCATTTGGCCACCAGATGAGCGGCTACAGAGAAAGAACGGGGAACCGCCGATGTAAACACGGCGGTTACCCGCCCTGTCAGTGGGGCATGAGAGATCTACTGATCCCTGTCACTGGGATCAGTTAGATCTCTCATGCCCATGTTAGCCCAACCCCCCCACAGTAAGAACACACCCAGGGAACACGATTAACCCCTAGATCTCCCCCTGCAGGTTAACCCCTTCACTGCCAATGACATTTATACAGTAATCAGTGGACATTTAAATTTCTGATTGCTGAATAAATGTCATTGGTCCCAAAAAAGTGTCAAAATTTTCCGACCTGTCCCCCCCCAATATCGCAGTACCGCTAAAAATCGCAGATCGCCGCCATTACTAGTAAAAAATAAAAAAAAAATAAAAACCCCAGAAATGAATTCTCACCATCCGTAAACGCGGCCACTTTTGCGCAAACCAATCAATAAACGCCGATTGCAATTTTTTTTATCGCAAATATGAGGAATTATATAAATCAGCCAAAAACGGTGAAAAAAAATGTTTTTTTATATTTTTTTTTTGGATTTCAATTTTAGCAAAAAGTAAGAAATTTGGGTTTTTTTGCAAAATGGTCGCTCTTCTTTTGTTTATAGCGGCGATAAGAAATGACGCAGAGGCTATCAAATACCACCAAAAGAAAGCTCTATTTGTGGGAAAAAAAGGACGCAAATTTTGTTTGGGTACAACGTCGCACGACCGCGCAATTGTCAGTTAAA
>BLSH010397643.1:516473-529908 GCA_018402905.1 Glandirana rugosa | reverse complement strand
AAACCGACATCCAGACAGGATGACTCGTTCGCATGTAGGGGAAGTCTCAAAGAAGGCGACGAAAGAGAGGTGAGCCGAAGTCCTCAATACTGTGACAGTAATACATGTACCAGAAACCGAAAAACCAAAACAAGTGGAAAATTAATAAATATGGGGGAACACTAATAGTGGTAATAGTTGGTAAAACAACCGGTTTACTACCAACCAAATAACAACACTGATCTACATAAACGTGAAAAGGAAACGAAAACGAAGTGATATCCAGTCGAACATAACACTGAACTTCCGAAAGTTCTGTGGACTAGAAATCGACGTCTTACGAATTTTTGTTGTGTTGACAGGGAGTAAGGGAAATCTTCCCTAAAAGAAAAGACGTGGCAATGAAAGCCTAACAGAAAAGCATTCTGCAGCTAAAGATCAGGTGTCTTGAAAGCCTTCAAGTCACAATACAAGCTGACCTATAGTGAAGCAAAAGCAAAGGAAAAGTGCAAATACATCTAGTCACAACAATAAACCAACCATCATTTGGCCAACAAAATGGTTGATAATGGTGATAATCACAAGGGGGTATAAATAATTAAAAGGTGAACAAAACCAAAAAGCCAAAGACCATGTACATAATGACAGTGTCATAACTCCTGAAGCCGAGTGGAGAGAAAGCAGCGGAAGAAACTCTGAAGGGGATGTACGCTTGCTCAGTAGGACAGACCTACAGCCAAAACCATGTGTGGCAAACCAGCAGCCTAAGCCCAGGAGTCATGTGCTGACTGGAGCCAATCTTTTGTAATGATTGATGGTTGAAAAAATGTCCTTTCATGTTTTGAGTTCTGCCTGTCTGCTGGCCATCTCTTTCCACAACTTCTGGGATTCCTGGAAATACTAGCTAGTATTTTGGGATTTTTTACGTTGGGCTAGTGGAAGCCAGTTGAGAGATTGGCAGATGAGAAAGGAGGGGGGCAGTGAGAAAAGAGTTGCAGGAGTCAAGGCGGGAGATAACTAGGGAGTGCATTTGTTTTGTGTTGCCCTTAGTTAGGAAGGGGAACATTTTTGAAATGTTAGAGGTTAAGGCAGCAAGATTCAGCCAATGATTGGTTGTGGGGCCCGAAGGAGTGGTCAGGGTCTAGGATTACAAGTAGCACATTGGCTTGCGTAGAGGGACCAACAGTTGCTATTGATCTCAATGGTAAAGTTCAGATGGCAGAATCATGAAGGTGATATTACGAGTTTTAGACAGACTGAGTTTGAGGAAGTGGGGTGACATCCATACTGATACAGTATCTCACAAAGTGAGTACACCCCTCACATTTTTGTAAATATTTTATTATATCTTTTCATGTGACAACACTGAATAAATTACACTTTGCTACAATGTAAAGTAGTGGGTGTACAGCTTGTATAACAGTGTAAATCTGCTGTCCCTTCAAAGTAACTCAACGCACAGCCATTAATGTCTAAACCACTGGCAACAAAAGTGAGTACATCCCTAAGTGAAAATATCCAATTAGCCATAGTCCCTCCCTGGTGTCATGTGACTCGTTCGTGTTACAAGGTCTCAGGTGTGAATAGGGAGCAGGTGTGTTAAATTTGGTGTTATTGCGCTCTCTCATACTGGTCACTGGAAGTTCAATATGGCACCTCATGGTAAAGAACTCTCTGAGGATCTGAAAAAAAGAATTGCTGCTCTACATAAAGATGGCTATAAGAAGTTTACCCAAGACCCTGAAACTGAGCTGCAGCACGGTGGTTAAGACCATAAAGCAGTTTAACAGGGTAGGTTCCACTCAGAACAAGCCACGCCATGGTGGACCAAAGGAGTTGAGTGCACGTGCTCAGCATCATATTCAGAGGTTGTCTTTGGGAAATAGACGTAAGAGTTGCTGCAGAGGTTGAAGGGGTGGGGGGTCAGCCTGTCAGTGCTCACACCATATGCCACGCACTGCATCAAATTGATCTGCATGGCTGTTGTCCCAGAAGGAAGCCTCTTCTAAAGATGATGCACAAGAAAGCCCGCAAACAGTTTGCTGAAGACAAGCATGGACATGGATTACTGGAACCATTTACTGTGGTCTAACGAGACCAAGATAAACGTATTTGGTTCAGATGGTGTGAAGCGTGTGAGGTGGCAACTAGGCAAGGAGTACAAAGACAAGTGTGTCTTGCCTGCAGTCTAGCATGGTGGTTAGAGTGTCATGGTCTGGGGCTGCATGAGTGCTGCCGGCACTGGGGAGCTACAGTTCATTGAGAAAACCATGAATGCCAACATGTACTGTGACATACTGAAGCAGAGCATAAAGCCTTCCCTTTGGGCCCAATTTGGACATTTTCACTTAAGGGTGTACTCACTTTTGTTGCCAGCGGCTTAGACATTAATGGCTGTGTGTTTAGTTACTTTGAGGGGACAGCAAATGTACACTGTTATACAAGCTGTAGACTCACTACTTTACATTGTTGCAAAGTATAATTTCTTAAGTGTTGTCACATGAAAAGCTATAATAAAATATTTACAAAAATGTGAGGGGTTGTGCTCACTTTTGTGAGATTCTGTACATAGCATATCAAGTCACACATTGTACATATAGTATTGCACACAAAAAATTACATTTTGACAAAAGCATGCGCTCCGGCTCGGACGCTTTCCCTTTGACGCCACGCCCACGTGACATTGGGCGGGGCACACTTGGCCAGCCGGGACCATTTAAACATGCTTCGCTTCAGTCCAGAAATCCTCTCTGGCAACATGCTGCATTCATGCACTTTCTCTTTGTTTGAGGATGCCTCACAGATGCTCAATAGGGTTTAGGTCTGGAGACACATTTGGCCAGTCCATCACCTTTACCCTCAGCTTCTTTAGCAAGGCAGTGGTCCTCTTGGAGGTGCATTTGGGGTCGTTATGTTGGAATACTGTCCTGTGGCCCAGTCTCTGAAGGGAGGGGGATCATGCTCTGCTTCAGTATGTCACAGTACATGTTGGCATTCACGGTTCCCTCAATGAACTGTAGCTCTCCAGTGCCGGCAGCACTCATGCAGCCCCAGACCATGACACTCTAACCACCATGCTTGACTGTAGGCAAGACACACTTGTCTTTGTACTCCTCACCTGGTTGCCGCCACACAAGCGTGACATCATCTGAACCAAATAAGTTTATCTTGGTCTCACCAGACCACAGTACATGGCTCCATTAATCCATGTCCTTAGTCTGCTTGTCTTCAGCAAACGGTTTGCAGGCTTTCTTGTGCATCATCTTTAGAAGAGGCTTCCCTCTGGGACGACAGCCATGCAGACCAATTGGATGCTGTGTGTGGCGTATGGTCTGAGCACTGACAGGCTGACCCCCCACCCCTTCCAGTTCTGCAGCAATGCTGGCAGCACTCATACGTCTATTTCCTAAATACAACCTCTGGATATGATGCTGAGCAAATGCACTCAACTTCTTTGGTCGACCATAGCGAGGCCTGTTCTGAGTGGAACCTGTCCTGTTAAACCTTTGTATGGTATTGGCCACCGTGTTGCAGCTCAGTTTCAGGGTCTTGGCAATCTTCTTATAGCCTAGGCCATCTTTATGTAGAGCAACAATTCTTTTTTATCAGATCCTCTTTGCCATGAGGTGCCATTTTGAACTTCCACTGACCAGTATGAAAGAGTGAGCGATAACGCCAAATTTAACACACCTGCTCCCCATTCACACCTGAGACCTTGTAACACTATCGAGTCACATGACACCAGGGAGGGAAAATGGCTAATTGGGCCCAATGTGGACTTTTCACTTAGGGGTGTTTTGCCAGCAGTTTAGACATTAATGGCTGTGTGTTGAGCTATTTTGAGGGGACAGCAAATTTACACTGTTATACAAGCTGTACACTCAGTACTTTACATTGTAGCAAAGTGTAATTTCTTCAGTGTTGTCACATGAAAAGATATAATAAAATATTTACAAAATGTGGGGGTGTACTCACTTTTGTGAGATACTGTATGTCGCTCAGTAAACTAATAATATGTAAGGACATAGGAAATGGTGATTCAGTTGGGCTTAAACACTAGGTTTGTTGCTATTGTGCTTCCTACCTAAATGCTAGTACATTGCATTGCTTGCTTTTTCATAACCATTAACAGGATTATATCAAATATATAAATTTAAAAATATAGGCAATCTTCTTTATGGCCTTAGAATTTGGCAATTTTTATATATTGTTAAATATATTTAAATGTTTGTCTGTTTCCACCTGCCCAGTCACCACTACACAGGAAACCTTTATTCTTTCTCATTTGGTTTCTCTAGTTGTCTACTCACTTTGCCAACAATGGCAATGGACCATCTGTCATGTCATGAGCTTTGCACATGCTCAATATACCACTTATGGTCTGTGGAAGGCAAGCAAGAGATGTCACTTTCGGTGTACGGCACTGCCAGGATACACACCATGGCATCCTTACATCTTTTTCCTAGTACAGGGAGCATGACTCCATTCAGTGGGTCTTTTTCCTTATATTTGAGTAAGGTTGGCTGCTTTTTCTGGCATTAGCAATGCTTGAAAGTGCATTGATCAAGTGTTGGTTACACACACACACACACACACACACACACATATATAAATAAATATCTGTTGTTCATGCTATATGGTTGCTGCTATGTCTCATCACCTTGATAAAGAACTGCGTGCCTCAGAAATGGTGGTTTCCATGGAATTTAATTAAAACGGTCTGTTGCTTTTCTTCTCAGCATACTTGAGTGCTGGCTATTTTTTAACTTTTGATTTTCACAGTGCCACCATTAGCCAAGCACCCTCCTGTATTGGCAAAGGGTGACAGTGTGGGGCAGAATGATAAATGTATTATTTTTGTTTTCTGTCTGCAAACTTATTGTGGAGATTTTGCCTTGTCCCGGAGACAGCCATGCAAGAATTGGATACCAACCAAAAGTCTGTGCCAAGTAAGAAAAAAATTATATATAAACAAATATGTGAAAGAGGGAAAGTTGCGGTCACTAAAAAGCTCACAAAATAAAACCTATAAATGGTGACTGTGCTTTCCTCTTTCAGCAATACCCAATAATATAATATACAGTGTAACTTTCTGAAATGTGTGCAAAATACAAAAAACAAATAGTTCAAATTGTAAACTGTCCCACAAAAACTGAAAAACAATGTGCAAATATTACAAATACCATGGAAAAATTAAAAACATTGCATGAAAAGATTCATAAAGTGTCCAGTGCTAGAATTTCATATATTAACCTCTTCAGCCCCAGAGCCATTTTTGACACTTGTTTACAAGTTAAGATCAGGATTTTTTGCTAGAAATGACTTAGAACCCCTAAACATATATATTTGTTTCTAACACCCTAGAGAATAAAATGGCAGTCGTTGCAATACTTTGTGTGGCACCGTATTTGCGCAGCAGTCTTATGCGCGCCATTTGAGAAAAAAATAAATCAATTTTTTGAGTTAAAAAAAAATAAGACAACAGTAAAGTTAGCCCAATTTTTTTCTATATTGTGAAAGATAATGTTACGCCAAATAAATTGAAACCCAACATGTCATGTTTCAAAACTGCACCCGCTCGTGGAATGGCGACAAACTTTGGCAATTAAAAATCTCCATCAGCGACACTTACATTTTTTACAGGTTACCAGTTTAGAGTTACAGTGTAGGTCTAGTGCTAAAATTATTGCTCTCGCTCTAACGATCGCGGCACTACCTCATGTGTGATTTGAACACCATTTTCATATGCGGGCGCGACTTACGTAATGCGGTTTCTTTGCTGCATGAGCTTGCAGGGACGGTGGCGTTTTAAATTTTTTTTTTATTTATTTTAATTAATTTTTTTTTAGCACGGTTTCTTAAAAAAAAAAAAAAAAAAATCTGATCACTTTTATTGCTGTCACAAGGAATGTAAACATCCCTTGTGACAGTAATAGGTGGTGACAGGTACTCTTTATGGAGGGATCTGGGGTCTAAAAGACTCCCAATCCCTCCTTTGCAAATTCAGATTGGCAAAAACCGCGATTCTGAATACTGTATTATTTTAAAAATCTGCACCATTGGCCACTGAGTAAACCCGAAGTGACGTTGTGACATCACTTGTGGAAATAAATGAAGGAGAACCGATCTGTGCCAATTTTGGCTTCTATCGGGACTCCACACAGCCGGCTGACACGCTGGATGAACGCTCCGGTCTCCCGGCGGCTGTCGGCTTATAGTTGTCAGTGAACTACTAGGGCACTGTTAAGCACTCTAAGTAGTTCATTAATGCTTCCTGTCAGTGTGTATCTATATCTGCCGGGTTGTAGAAAAAAATAAATAAAAAAAATTGGCATTTATTTACAAAGTTGAACTTATCCTTTTACTCTCCTCCTCAAACCAATCTTCTCTTTCCTCCAGACCATGCACAGAGAACAAACAGGTGCTGCACAGTGTAAAATCCTTTTATTCATATCAAACCATTAAAAAACAAAATGCACTTACATTCACATATTAATATTTTATTACCATGTAAAACATACGGATAGAACAATTTAGTGAATGTATATAAAAGCTCTGCAGGATGAGACACACCCGATCAGTTTGTAAGGGTGAAAAATGTAGTATGGGGTTGGTTTTGGAGTGAAGTCATCCTGCACGGAGAGCCTGTCCTGCTTGCAGCTTGTTGCTGTGTGTGGCTGTAGCTGACAGATGAATACATGTTTCGGGACAAGACATATCCAAATGTGCAGTAAGTGCATTTTATTTTAAATGGTTTTATAGGTTTTGTATACTATGCAGCACCTGCTTGTTCTCTGTGCATGGTCTCGTGGATTTGAGGAAAGCGGACCGAGTTAACCCATTATTGGCTGATTAAGCAGATGGTATTATGTGAAACGGAACAAAAGATAACTGTTGACTAAGGTTTGGCGAGTAGCTAGTGCTTGTGTGCAGAACATCACAATGTGGACACACAGATTGAAGGAGAGATTTCTTTTGAAACACAAGCACTTTTTCGTGGATGAACTTTGTTTGCACATGGATTTTGTTGCACGCAAGCTTGTTTAATTATATGGGACACTTTACTCATTGAAACACACTGGACACTTTACTGAATATATAAATTTGATTGCACAGGACACTAATATATCAAATTAGAGCAATAGACACGTTATTAATGATTTCATGCAAGGTTATTTTTTGCATAGTATTTGTAATATTTGGACATTGTGTTTCAGTTTTTTGGGACACGTTAAAATTTGGACTATTTATGTTTTTTTGTATTTTGCACAAATGTCAGGAAGTTATACTGTGTATTTTAGGTGTGGCAATGGGTGCCAAATACGCACCCAGCCTTGCGAATTTATTCATGACTCTGTGGGAGGACGACGTCGTCTATGCCCAGAAGAGACCAGAGATAGTCTTCTGGGCCAGATATATAGACGAAGTCTTCCTCCTATGGGATGGAGACAGAGACTTGATGATTTTTTTCAAATTCTTGAACCAGAATGATAGGGGTATTGAACTTAAGTACATTACCCATCTCTAAATAGTAAATTTTTTGGATCTCAATATAGAGGTTAAGGATGGGTGTTTTGACACTTCTACATACTTTAAGCCCTCAGATCGCAACTCTTTCATTCCTCTTAAGAGTTGCCATCATCGACCATGGCTTAAAGGAGTTCCAAAAAGTCAGTACATGCGTCTACGACGCAATTGTACAGATTTGGGTACTTTTCGACAGCAGGCTAGCATCCTGACCCATAGGTTCAGAGAAAAGGGCTATAGCTAGGAATTTCTGTCCCCCATCTTGGATGAGGTGTCCCAGATGCAAAGAGGGGATCTCCTTAAGGGAAGAGGTTTGGAGGAAGGACGTAATAATCCCCCCAATTACCTTTTATTACGACTTATTCCCATCAAGCAAGAAAGATAAAACAGTTGGTATCCAAACACTGGCATATCTTTAAGAGTGACCGAATTTTGGGGAGTACCTTACCAGAACGTCCCACAGTAGTGTTTAAGGGAGCGTCCTCTTTGAGGAATAGAGTGGCTCCGAATATTATAAACCCTCCGAGTAAGAAGCCGGTCTTTTTCCAGGACCTAAAGGGTTTTTATAAATGTGGTAGATGTAGAGTTTGCTCCTCTTATAATGGTTCTACATCTAGGCGGGTGCAGTCCTTTACATCTACCAGCCGTTCAACCCAATTTGAGATCAGGTCCTTTATTACCTACAACACTAGGGCTGTGGTCTACCTGTTGCAGTGCCCTTGTGGACTGCAGTACGTGGGCAGGACTAAACGTCCGTTACATGTTCGTTTAAACTAACATATAACCAACATACTTACTGGGTTTAAAAACCACTCAGTATCGAAGCATTATAGGGATTACCACAATAGAGACCCTTCAAAGACCATTTTTCTGGGCATAGATCATTATACACCACATTGGCGTGGGGGGTCTATAATCAGGGGCATCTCCAAATTAGAGATGTCCTGGATTTATAGAGTTAGATCTTTTATCCCTTATGGGTTGAATGTGGATGTAGACACTAATGCGTTTATTGATAACTCCTAAAATGCATTAGATTCTATGAGTTTCTGAATTGGATCTTCCTTTTTATGTTTTTAAATTTTAAACTAATATGGAATGTTGTGCTCCCCCAAATAAATTTTATGTGGGGTATCACCCAGGAATTAGACAGGTCACCCATACCTATGGTTATTGTTAGCATTAGTTTAACCATCAACATATGGCCTGTTAGATTTGGTATTTTCATCTTTGTCATGTGAGATGAGTTAGTGGGCGTCATATATGAAAAAAAGGTCTTTATATATACACACATTTAAAAATAATTTTTTTTTTTCATATAAGTCATACATCATTGTCATTTTCAGTCGTCATAATTAGAAAGCTATATAATCAAGATTTGGCAGATGGTAGTTTACTCTTTACTGCCCTAGATCATTCAGATCTATATGCTCTTTTTAATCTAGCTTGTTCAATCTTATTTTTGTTATTAAATTTAGTGTTTTTTTGTAAACTCAGTCTGAGTCTTGAGTGGCCTGGGTATATAAATAAATTTAGTATATCATCAATGGATTATTTATTTATACAATAGTTTTGGATGATTTTTTATCATTATATCAATTTTGGAATTTATTTTTATGTGACATTAGCCAGCTTCTTTCATATGTTGGATTTGGTGCTACATTTGTGGTTTCTAATATTAATTTTTAATATTTAGGATTTTTTTTATCTAGCTCTTTGGACATTTGGTCTATCCATTTTGTAGTACACATATTTATCTTTTTGTAATTTTGGTTAATATTTTTATCTGAATATGTGCACTTTAATATAGTGTTCTATAATGGTTAGTAACTATGGGCTAATGTTCCCAAATCTAATATGGCCGCTCACGCCTCAGATCGAGAGGGCGGCATATGTATTAAGTCAGTCGTGATCCAGCGGCGCATCCTATCCCCTTTGACGACGTCATTTGTGATGAAACGTACGTCGGGGGGACGCGCTGACGTCACCACTGTGTTGAAAATTTCCCGGGAGTCGGGAGCCAGCCGGTGTATATGCTTTTACCTTTGTGAGTATATTTTTTAGTACTTTAATTAAACTCTACCCTTCGGTACTTCACTATATGAGTTCCTCTTCCTTTATGTAATATACGAACCTACGGTGCGAGTGATTGTGGACGCTGCTCATGTGCAGCACATGTCTGACAGTGTTCTGGTAAGCCTCCTTAACTAATCGGTGGTGGACACTTCCTTGCTTGCCAGTGCACTTGGGTGTTATAATCATCCTGTGAAAGACATTCACTGATTTTTCAAGTTGGTGGAGGAGATATAATTTGACTGATGGACATTTAATTTGGATACCTGCAACGTTTTTATTACTGCTAACTTTTTACCAGTGTTTAGCGCAGCTTTTGTTTACATATCTGTCTATATACCTATTAGTATTCTGCTGCAGCTTTTCCAGACTAGAGCGCGGTTTATTGGTTTGTATACTGTGTATTTTATTTTTTGGGTATTGCTAAAAGGGGACAGCTCAGTCATTATTTGAAGGTTATATTTTGATAGCTTTTTAGCGACAGCAACTTCCCTTTTTCAGATATTTGTTTATATATATTTTTTTCCTTACATGGAACAGACTTTTGGTTATTATCTAATTCTTTTCCTGTGCTATCTCATGTGGCCATCACACTCTGGGTTTCATCCAGAATGTGGTGGAGTTCTGCTACTTACGGCTCTTGCCCTTTACTCATCACTGTCACTTGTAAACACAGAAGCCTTTTGTGCAGAAGTGAGGGCTGTGGAGGGAGATGTGTGCAAAGGTGGGGGATGGGAAAGCATGGTGCAGAGGTTAGAGCTGAGGTTTTGAGGGGTGGAAGTGAGATGTGAACAGCCTGTGAAAAGAGCTGAACCCTGCAAACTGTATGTAGCGCAGTCCTCAACCCAGCACTCTGTACATGGCGCACCCCTGAACGCAGCACTTTATACCCTGAGTACTCCGATGTATCTGAATATATATATATACACACACACACACACACACACATATATATATATATATATATATATATAGTGAGGAAAATAAATATTTGAACACCCTGCTATTTTGCAAGTTCTCCCACTTAGAAATCATGGAGGGGTCTGAAATTGTCATCGTAGGTGCATGTCCACTGTGGGAGACATAATCTAAAAAAAAATCACAATATATGATTTTTAAACTATTTATTTGTATGACACAGCTGCAAATAAGTATTTGAAAACCTATCTATCAGCTAGAATTCTGACCCTCAAAGACCTGTTAGTCTGCCTTTAAAATGTCCACCTCCACTACATTTATTATCCTAAATTAGATGCACCTGTTTGAGGTCATTAGCTGCATAAAGACCCCTGTCCACCCCATACAATCAGTAAGAATCCAACTACTAACATGGCCAAGACCAAAGAGCTGTCCAAAGACACTAGAGACACAATTGTACACCTCCACAAGGCTGGAAAGGGCTACGGGGAAATTGCCAAGCAGCTTGGTGAAAAAAGGTCCACTGTTGGAGCAATCATTAGAAAATGGAAGAAGCTAAACATAGCAGGGTGTTCAAATACTTATTTCCTCACTGTGTGTATATATATATCGATCTATCTATACACACACACACAGTTAAGGCCATATATATTTGCTATTTACCTAAATATATTTACGCTATAGTTATAGAATGGATATTGGCTGAAAGTGCAAACTCTCAGATTTAATTTGAGGGTATGTAAATTCAAATTGGAAGAAGGGTTCAGGAATTACTTAAGAATAGCCACCAAAAATAATTGGACAATTGAATCAAAGGCTGTTTCATGGCCAGGTGTGGGCTACTCCATTATTTCTTCATCAATTAAGCAGGTAAAAGTTCTGGAGTTGATTCTAAGTGTGGTATTTGCATTCGGAATCTATTGTGGTGAACCTACATCATGTGTTCAAAGGAGCTGCCTATGCAAGTGAAACAGTTCATTGTAAGGCTTCAAAAATAAAACAAATCCTTCAGAGAGATAGCAACATTAGGAGTGGGCAAATCAACAATTTGGTACATTCTGAGGAAAGAAGAATGCACTGGACGTCCACGGAAGACAACAGAGGTGGATGATCGCAGGATCAGCTCTATGGTAAAGAAAAACCCATTCAGACAAGCAGCGGTGGCTCCTCCTCCAATCCTCCTGATTTCTGAAAAAAACAAAACAAAAAAAACATAGGCCGCCGGCCGGTACACGCTGTCCTGGGTCTTTTGGGAAACTTACTGTCTTGACAGCAAGTCCCAAAGACCATTGGTTGGCCTTTAAAGTGTATATATGTGTGCCACCGAAGCGCACATATATACAATGATTGGCTCTGGCCTCCAGCCAGTGACTGATTGGTCAGGTCACGGGGGCGGGACTGGCAGACGTGCTGGTGCTTGGACTGAGAGTGTGTCCAGCACCGCATGGCTGTTATTCCCGCTGCCGTGTGAGAGCGGCTGACTCCTCTGACTTGAGGTACCGTACTGCTGTGCTGTGTACTGGCTGCAATACCTGTGTACTGGCTACACTCATATATTTTCACACGTTTTTTTGTGTTTTTTTTTTCTCATCACTATTCACATAGCATTCCTTTAGGCACATGTACATTTTTAAAAGCTACATATACAATTTAGAATATAGAAAGGCATTTTAACAGAAATATATCCATACTAAGGCCATATATAGTTTACTTTCCATGGATCATGTGAAAGGACCAGCACAGGAAGATCAATCCTGGCTGGCTAGTAGAATAGAGCATACTTCCAAGTAATTATATCAATTTAAACAGGATGTAGGCACCTTTGGCGCAGCTCTCTGTACCCCGCCACAGAGGCATCAATGTGTGACCTCTTGCAAGCCCCTGGACGGAGACAGGGCTCCGAGTTGTGGGAGCAAGGACAGCCTACACTGAGCCAACACTCGCTGATTTGATTTTAACCCAACTCTGGTTCTGGGACTGGCGCTTCGTAATCAATGTTCAGTGGTAATTATGATCTTTGTACACATATAAATATGACACGCTTGGTTTTTGCATAAAAACTTACGTTGTTTCTTTTGATATCCCTTTAGAAAAGGACCCTTCCCCCTGAGGAAGACCTACAAACCTTGTGAAGGTCAAAACGTGTTGGGGCACTTGCGCAGCCATCGCTGTATCTTATATGTTCCTTTTCACTGTAACATTGTATAAACTATGTTTGCATAACTAGAGCTCAGGTTTTTTAATTCTCCATAACTTGTACCATTTTATGGAAATGCGAATGAATTTTGATATTTGAACGAGAAAATAAACCTGTGTTTTTTACATCAATTCCATCTCTGTATCAAATATTGTTGCCTAAAACCCTTTCAGGGGGAACCTTCCATTGAATATGTTTACTTGGGGTGTGCAGCACTTTTTATCTCTCTATTAGTACCCACCAGTCTATGTAGGTCTTAAATAGTGTTTCCTTAATTGGAGACTGGGGTGGAGTTCACTGAGAGGAGATTACTTGGCCCACAGGTGGTGATGTGCACAGCCTCTAAGCTGTCACAACCAAAGAGGTAAGCAGACAGGACATGAATGTTACTATGGGTTCATAACAGTACCCAACCCTTTTACGAGGTCCCCCCCACCTAGGTCCAGGCTTGGAGGGAAATCTCAAATGAAACCTCCTCACCAGGCGAGGTGCAAATACCTCAGATGCAGGGATCCAAGACTTCTCCTCAGAACCAAACCCTTTCCAATGCACAAGGTACTGAAGAATGCCTTTACAGAGCCGGGAGTCTGGGACTAGCCTAACTAACTTCGTACTCCTGAAGATCCTCCGAGACCGGAATCATGGTAGGAAGAGGACGAGAGAACTTATTGAGGACTAAAGACTTCAAAAGGGAAACATGAAAGGAATTTGAAATCCTGAGGCTTTTCGGAATCTGGAGTT
>BLSH010397643.1:483048-499608 GCA_018402905.1 Glandirana rugosa | reverse complement strand
AAGGACACTAAGAGGACCCATAAGACGACCGTAACCGGGGAGGGGGACCAGAATGAGTCGAGGTCCGAGGAGGAGCAGACGTAAGACAATTTTTTTTTAACTCGAAGCTTCTTGTGCTAGCAGGTAACCTAGTTCGTCCGTAAGTACCTTCGAATGTTTTAAAACTTCCTCACGGGAAAAAGGGGGGGCTACCGAGTGAAATGCACCCTCGACAGACGTAGAGCTGTACCAGTTCGATGAGTTGAAAGTAATCCGTATTATCCAACCTGGAAGAGAGTAGCGTTCTAGTTCGTAAGTCCTCCTTCCAGGAAGTCCGCCATCAGACTTGTAGGGGGGGGGGGTATACCATTCAAGAACAACTAGGTGAGAACACGACAGAACCTGTCTGCTGACCTCTTTTGGTCTCAATCTGAATAGCCATTGAGTCAAAGATCCTCAGCTGGGGGGGGGGGATGTTCAGACTACCGCCTGAAGGACCTTCCTCCTGAATGCTTGATCTTGCGATGAGAGAAGGTCCAACCTATTATGCCTAATGAAAGTTGAGTAGCTTGACCATGTCGAGATGCAGACAGCTCCCACGTAAAGTGAGCCATCGGGGGGGAAAAAGGGCACTCCTTCAAAATTTTGTAAGCTTCCATGAATGCCTGCTTGATCCAATGGACGATCGTGTTCTTCGAAGCTCAATTTTTTTTTAACAGAATGCAGACGAGGAGGAGCCTGGAGCTGAGTAAGACCAGGGGGAGGGGCCAATGCCAGCAGAATACCCAGGAGAATCACAGGAACCGGTGCAATTACAGATGAAGATCTCTCTATGTCATCTCTGTGGAAGATAGGGGCAAGCTAGATGCTTCTAACTTAATGGTGTCAGAATCTGTCTGTGATTATTATTGCACTAGTCCTGCCCTTGAGCAATGTCTCCAGTCTCTTACAGTCTCTTGGGCAATGTCCGCAGTCTCTTACAGTCTCTTGGGCAATGTCCGCAGTCTCTTACAGTCTCTTGGGCAATGTCCGCAGTCTCTTACAGTCTCTTGGGCAATGTCCGCAGTCTATTACAGTCTCTTGGGCAATGTCCGCAGTCTATTACAGTCTCTTGGGCAATGTCCGCAGTCTTGTGGGCAATGTCCGCAGTCTCTTGGGCAATGTCCGCAGTCTCTTGGGCAATGTCCGCAGTCTCTTGGGCAATGTCCGCAGTCTCTTACAGTCTCTTGGGCAATGTCCGCAGTCTGTTACAGTCTCTTGGGCAATGTCCACAGTCTCTTACAGTCTCTTGGGCAATGTCCGCAGTCTATTACAGTCTCTTGGGCAATGTCCGCAGTCTTGTGGGCAATGTCCGCAGTCTCTTGGGCAATGTCCGCAGTCTCTTGGGCAATGTCCGCAGTCTCTTGGGCAATGTCCGCAGTCTCTTACAGTCTCTTGGGCAATGTCCGCAGTCTCTTGGGCAATGTCCGCAGTCTCTTGAGCAATGTCCGCAGTCTCTTGAGCAATGCCCGCAGTCTCTTGAGCAATGCCCGCAGTCTCTTGAGCAATGCCCGCAGTCTCTTGAGCAATGCCCGCAGTCTCTTGAGCAATGCCTGCAGTCTCTTGAGCAATGCCCGCAGTCTCTTGAGCAATGCCCGCAGTCTCTTGAGCAATGCCCGAAGTCTCCTGAGCAATGCCCGCAGTCTCTTGAGCAATGTCCGCAGTCTCTTACAGTCTCTTGGGCAATGTCCACAGTCTCTTACAGTCTCTTGGGCAATGTCCGCAGTCTCTTGAGCAATGCCCGCAGTCTCTTGAGCAATGCCCGCAGTCTCTTGAGCAATGCCCGCAGTCTCCTGAGCAATGCCCGCAGTCTCCTGAGCAATGCCCGCAGTCTCTTACACTCTCTTGAGCAATGTCTGCAGTCTCTTACAGTCTCTTGGGCAAGGCCCGCAGTCTCTTAGTGTCTCTTGTGGCATGTCCGCAGTCTCTGACGGTTGGTGGGGGGACACCAAAATGCACCTTCGCCTAACTACACAAAAATCCTTGCACCAGCCCTGGGTGCAGACTCTCTGAGAGTGTTGTGGGCTGCCTGTCACAGCGCTGACCCACACAGCCACCACACTCTCATTGAGTCTGCACCCAGTGCTTCAGTGACAGCTAGAGCCAGGAGATGAGTTTGAGAGTGAGTCTCCTCCTGTCTGTATACTACACTAGCCTGCTGTCTGTATACTATACTAGCCTGCTGTCTGTATACTACACTAGCCCTTAAACTAAGTTCACACTTATGTGTTTAGTGCAAAAACCCAACTGAAATTTAATTTTAGTTTTATTTATCATGATATAAAATAATGGATGAGAGGGACTTTTAGTGGACGTGTTTTTTTTGGGGGGGTGGGGGGCAGCAATTCATTCTTGGGCCCAGGCAGCACAATGTCTTGGGCCAGCCCTGGGTGTACACACAGATCACTTGCAGTATGCACACCTCCCAACTTTTGAGATGGGAGCGAGGGACAACTATTAGCAAGTGTGTGTAGGCATAGGACACACCCCCTTCCACGCCTGCTTAAAGGAGTATTATACACAAAAATTATTAGATAAACCCACAAGTGCTTTATTTTTACCACTACTTTTCATTTATATTGGCTTTTGAAGTTTACAAATGCAGCAATTTAGTAATTGGGTGAACAATTTAGCACTGGGAAACACTTTTTGAAAGATAAAATAATGCATTTTATATACAACTATATAGATCAGACCAAAATGAGGGAGGAATGAGGGACAGAGGACATTGTTCCAAATCAGGGACAGCTGGGAGGTATGAGTATGTGAGCTGTGCTTTTGTCTCCTGTAGAAGTATGACTTCCTTGCTGTATGTTGGGATCAGTCCTGGTAGTTGTGTCTATGTACTTTTCTTTATACTTCTTCAAGCTTGTATGCTGCAGACTGTGTTGAGCCCCCTGTGTGGTGTTTTGTTGTGTGCAACATACTGTACAGTGTATGAGACCCTCACACTTCATGCTATCACTCATACATTATCTTGTGCAATTCCATGATTGATGGAAACCTGTTGGACTTTCCCTGCTCATTTAGTACCATGAGCTATATATAGCCAGCTACACTGATCAGTGTATTCTGATGGCAGGAAAATCTCCCTGCTATCAGAATACAATAGCTCAGTGGGAAGGATTCTCCCATCCACATTGAGGATATGAATGGGGAATTCAAGTCAGTTTGTTTTTGTTTTGTTTTTTTTTCTTATTTTTTTTTTTTGGTTTACCTGTTAGTGGACCTTCTTAGTCTGCTGTTTTTCAACAGAACAAGCTGTCCTGCAGATATAGCAGTTAGGGGGTTTAGACAAACCATTTACCACTGACGAGGGTGCTTACAATGATCAGCTTTAATTTATGTAAAACCTTTACCCCTAAAGGAAAAAATGTTGCTGTAACTGATTGATTATACAGTGCTAGCTGGAGTTTGTATTCAATGTATTTGTGTATATTATTCTGCTAGTACATCAGACACTCCCCCTTCCTTAAGACTGACAATGTTACTGTCAAAATGTGCCCCCATGTGTTCCTTCATCCAGAGTGGGGGCAATCTAATACAGGGGTTCTGCTGGCCAGATCACCAGGTCAAAATGGATTAAAAAAAGACTTAAAAAAAACGAATGCAACAGTTACATTTATTTGGGTATTCTGACAGCCAGTGTTGTCTGTCAGAATACAAAAGCCCAGCTGGGGGAAGGGGGTGCTCATCCATCAGCGTTGTTGGTGTGGATGGAGGAATCTGTCCGTACACTATACAATCTGATAGTACAATCTCCTTTGGTTTTACCAAAGTTAGTCATATGAAGACAAACCTGAATATTTTTTTAAATCAGTATCAAATCCAGCAGGCCATTTACTACATAATTGTTAATAAATCTAAAAGAGGATTGTACAGATTGTATAGGGTGTGGTTAGATGTAGATTGGTTGCCATACAGGGGTTGTATTGTGGAGGGGAAAGAGGGTGGTAGTAGGACGATTGGGGGGCACCAAAATGCACCTTGGCCTGTGTAGACAAAAAATCCTTGCACCGGCCTTGCAGAAGAGTACATGTGCTGAGGGGTGTTAAGGGTATGGAGGCATACAAAGGGATACAGAAGTGTGCTGGGGGTGCAGAAAATGACACACATTATGGGGTTATTTGTGACCGCTGTGCGAATGCTTAGACATTCATGCAGCAAAGTTTTTTTTACTGTCAACTTGAATTACTACTTTACAGCTCTCTTGCCCTTTTTCTCGCTTTCTCATTGATTGACTTTATTTTTCTCAAAAGTCACAGGAAGTGAGTATTGAACAGAGGGATTGACGTCCACCACCTATCCTGTTTCCTGGAATCTCTACGACCGTTCTTTACAGGTATTGTAAAGAAAAAGTCTCTCTCTCTCTCTCGTGTTGTCTATCTATTTTTCTATGTACACCCTGATACTTTTTATATTTTTTTGTTTCTTTTAGGTATAACAGACAACTAGGATTCAACCTAAGAAAATGTTATAACAATTGTATTTTTCCAATGTGCCAATAAAAATTAATGTAATTAAAAAGTGTATTTACAACATTTATTTAGCTTTTTTAATAAATATTTCATTCATTTTAGGCCCCTTTCACACGAGCGGATCGTTTGGATCCACCTGTCAGTTTTTCAGGCGGACCTGAACGGACCCTCCATTGTCCTCTATGGAGCGACGGATGTCAGCGCTGACACCCGACACCCGATTCGCTAAATACAGACGAATGGAAACCCTATTTTCCATCCGTCTGGCGGATCGGATGAACATGGACAGATGGTTCGTGTTCATCCGATCCTCCATAGTGGAGAATGGAGCTGAGACAGGTCAGTCTCTGCACTAATTGCAGAGACTGTCCTGTCATCCGCTGGCTCAGAGGGGATAAACGGAGTTTGCATATCGCAGTGCGAACTGTCAATACGGATAGGAATTCTAAATGCGAACCAAAAAAGGGTCCTGTGCGAGTTTGGTACAAATACCATGTGAATTCAGCCATACTATCTGTATGGCTAAGTTTGCATCACATGTGATTTGCACAGCAGTGTGGTGCGAATCACATCCGATGTTGGAGAGAGCAGCATCGTAAACCGGTGTGCAGTCAAAAAATGCATCCGATGCACTGCGCGTGCGCAGTGATGGCGTAACAACTGCTGATCGGGAGGCCAGCTGGAGTGAGGTTACGTACTGTGCATGCGCGGATCTTCGGATGCATTATCCGATGGAAGGCATTATTTGACTATGTGCACAGCACGGAGTCAAAATCTGACAGTCATTCTGTGCACGCCTGTGTAAGGAAGCCCTAAAGGGGAGGGGGAAGTCTTGGGGGTCACATTATAGCCTATTATTCCACTTTTATTAAAAGTTAAATCTTCAATAAACTGCAGCAACATTTCACCTCACACACACACACACACACACACACACACACACATAAAGGAGTTTTGCAGGGAGAGGGCAGAATATACAATGTGCACACTGTGAGCAGACATACTCCTCACAGGTGCCGTACAGAGCCATCACACACTGTACAGTGGCATCACATGTTGTAAAATGCCAGCGCATGCCGTACAGAGGCATCACATGTTGTACAATTCCATCGATTGCAATACAGTGTCATTGTATGCCGTACAGAGCCACCACTGTGCATGATTGGCTTGTCAGATGCATTATTCGATAGGTCACCTACAGTTGTCTACCAGTGAGTTGATGGAGGTGGAGTGAGAGCCACTTGGCAGAAGGAAATGGGATGCCATAGAGAGGACATGGCACTGCTAATCATCTGTTACCATGGCGGCCCTGCTACTGAGAGGAAGCCTGAGCTGAGGGCTTGCACTGCAGGGAGACAGTGTGAGGGGCAAGTCACCTTCTGTGGACTTTATGTTTATGCTGAAGTCACCTTCTGTGTGTGCTTATAGGCTGATACCTACCAACACAGGGGGGCACAGCCATGTACAGAGGAAAACCGTGTACAGAGGAGAGCCGTGTACAGAGGAGAGCTGTGCACAAAGAGCCAGTTACAGAATTGTCCTTGATTTTTATCTTTCATTTTTTTTTTCCTTTGTTTTATATGTGAAAGGAAAAACTTTTTTTGTTCAATTTTTTTTAAATTTATATCTAAAAAAAATAAAAGGAGGGTGATCAAATGAAATGACATGGAAAGAAAGCTATGTTTGGATAAAAATTAGAACGAAAACATAATTTGAGTCCAGCACTGCATGATCGCACGATTATCAATTAAAGTAATGCAGTATCACAAAAAATTGACAGGTCATGAATGGGGAAAATAGTCAGGAGGTTAAAGCGGTTGTATACCTGGAAAACAAACAACAAAAAAAGCCTGCAAGGCAAAGGCATAATGAGCTAGTATGTACCGCATACTAGCTCCTTATGAAATACTTACCTCAGAACAAAGCTCCATCGGGGCTGCATGGTCCCCCGCATAGGGAGCTGACATCTTCTCTGATGGGGATCCTTCCGGGTTCGCGGCTCCGGCACTGAGAGTGGCTGGCACCGCGAGACGTCACTCCCGCGCATGCAAGCGGGAGCCTGTCTTTCCGGAAGCCGGGCCTTCGCCATGATGTCAGCGGCTGCATACAAGTGGAATATCATTTTACCTACAGGTAAGCCTTATGTATAGGCTTACATGTAGGTAAAAATCACTTTTGGGGGTATACCGCTTTAAGCACATATAATACTTATAAAAGAAAAATAAAAAAAAAAGGAAAAAATAATTACTATATATAACGTAAAAATGCATGCAGTGCTTCTGGCCATTGTGAATGAATAAATATATAACAGATAAATTATAAGAAAAAAATTGAATATATAATAAGTTCATTAACCGGTTCCACACTGCGCGCAGTATATTTACTGCGGCGGTGTGTACGCTTACCGCAAATCGCCCGACACACTCCGGAGGAGTGTGCCCACGGCTCGGGGGGACCCGATGTCCGCCGGCGAGCCGCGATGAACTGCTAGAGCCAAAGAACGGGGAACCGCCGATGTAAACACGGCGGTTCCCCCCTCTTTCAATGGGGACATAAGAGATCTACTGATCCCTGTCACTGGGATCAGTTAGATCTCTTATGCCCGTGGTAGCCCAGCCCCCCCACAGTTAGAACATGCCCAGGGAACACAGTTAACCCCTAGATCGCCCCCTGCAGGTTAACCCCTTCACTGCCAATGACACTTACACAGTAATCAGTGGACATTTCAATTTCTGATTGCTGTATAAATGTCATTGGTCCCAAAAAAGTGTCAAAATGGTCCGACATGTCCGCCCCAATATCGCAAGTACCGCTAAAAATCGCAGATCGCCACCATTACTAGTAAATAAAAAAAAAAAAAAAAAAAACCCCAGAAATGAATTCTCATCATCCATAAACGCGGCAACTTTTGCGCAAACCAATCAATAAACGCAGATTGCGATTTTTTTTTACCAAAAATATGAGGAAGAATATAAATCGGCCAAAACCGATGAAAAAAAATTTTTTTTATAGTTTTTTTTTTTTATTTGAATTTTAGCAAAAAGTAAGAAATATTGTTTTTCAAAAAATGTGCTGAAAAACTCGGCTTATACCTGAGTATATACGGTAATTATCTTATATATAATTCTTTTGTATATAATATACTAGACCAAACAAAAATATATATGGAAAGTCACTCTAGTCACGAGAACCTAAAACAAAACAAAAAAAAAAAAAACTGAAAACTATATGAACCCTAACTGCAATACGATAGCCTACCTAAACCTGTGGTACCTAGCCACTACCCACACTGACACTTTATACTGAACAACTGGCCTCTACTCTTACATGCCCATGGCTGCCCTTTCATGTGGCCTAAAAATGGGGTACAGATGGGAGAATCGTGAACGGGGGGCCCACAAACCCATAGGACAGTTTATTTCTTGTTCAGACATCCCAATCATAATGTAACTGAATGTGGTCACTATACAGCTATTTCTAAATGCAGGACTGATGTACTAGATGTCTATGTGTATGTCAAACATGTGTGTAATTATTACTTATGTTACTACACAAGTGCATTAATGCTATTTAATACTAATGATTTGATGTACACCCACCTGACCCATAGTAAAGGACTCCCGGAAAGCCTTCAACCCTGCCTGCAGATCTAGGCTCTCGTTCAACCCCTTAGGGGCAAAGAACCTAATTGATGGATCCAAAAGGTCTCTTCTGCACAATTTGTGGAACCGCAGTCCCGTGTCTAGAACTCCCACTATGCCCTCCAAACCATAGGCTCTAAGGCCCCTGGGTTCCTGACTGTGTACATCACGAAGGTGGCAAGATAGGGAGTGTTTATCGAACCCTTTTAGGATATTGCATTTATGCTCTCCAAATTGGGTCCTAAATGCACATGATGTGTGATCAACATAAGGGAGACCGCAGGGGCAGAGCAAGCAGTATATGACCGACTGGGTCCTCCTTCCTATGCAACATGTATTGACAGAGACCGCAATTCGAAACTCCACACCTGTAATTGCCACTCCGATCGAAAATAGTGTCCCACATGGGTAATAGAAACGTCTTTTGCGGTTTTACTTTAGTTGGAGCTATAAGATTTTTCTTGCGGTATATCACTCTGGGTTCATCTGTGATTGACCCTGATAGAAGTGGGTCCTGTTCCAGGATACCCAAATGCCTTTACAAAATCCTCTTAATGGTGAAAGCCTTCTGGTTGTACTTGGTACAAAAATCTACCTGGTAATCTTCCCTTTTCCTATAGGACACTTCATTTCTTCCAGAACCTGCCTTCTGTCTATGCTTTTCATAGGCCCCACATATGAGGTCCTTGTAATACCCTTTTATCAAGAATTTCTTACTCAGTACAGTGATCTGTTTTTCATAATCTTTCAACTTTGTACATGTATGCCCAAGCCTACAAAACTGCCCCATTGAGACATTGTGTATCCACCTAGGATGGTGGTGGCTACGGGCATGTAGATACCAATTCCCTGCGGTGGGTTTAAAGTGGGTTTTCTAGAGATTATGTGGGAGTTGGAATCCACCATAAGTTCTAAATCAAGGAACACAAGTCTCCCCTTATCTACCACATGTGTAAATTGTATCCCAAAGGGATTAGACTGACATTGCTGGATGAAACCTTCCAATTGGGAATCCGTCCCATCCCAGATGACTAATGTTATTTATGTACCGTGCAATAAGGACCAGATTCGCCCCGTATGGGTTATTGTTCATGAATGTGGTGATGTTCCCAAAAAACAATAAAAATATTAGCATAGCTAGGGGTGAACCTGGCCCCCCCATAGCTATACCTTTCAGCTGCCTGTAGAAGTCTGCCACAAACGTGAAATAACTGTGGGTCAGAATGAACTCGATACAGCGTACCAAAAATGCAATCTGAGCATTGTGTAGCTTGTTCTCCTTAACCACTTGCCGACCACTGACCGCAGTCTGACGGCGACAGAGTGGCTCGTTATCGCAAACTGCCATCATATGACGGCGGCTGTGATAACTAGTGCTGTGAGCGCGTGCCGCCGGAGGCACGCTCGCTGTGTGCGGGGGGGGGGGGGTTTCGGGTAGCGGGTAGGGCGGACTCGATTGCCGCCGGCTACCCGTGATGGCCCCCCCGCAGTGAAAGAACGGAGGTCCGTGTATGTAAACATGGATCTCCGTTCTGTTAGAGGGGAAAAGGCGATGATCACAGGCTTCCTGTATATGGAAGCTGTGATCATCACCTTTCCCCAGCCAGGGCAGCCCACACACAGTTAGAACACGCCCAGGGAACACAGTTAACCCTTAGAGCGCCCCCTGCAGGTTAACCCCTTTACTGTCAATGGCATTTACACAGTAATCAGTGCATTTTTATAGCACTGATCGCTGTATAAATGCCAATGGTCCCAAAAAAAGTGTCAAAATGGTCCGAAATGTCCACTGCAATATCGCAGTACCGAAAAAAAAAAAAAAAAAAAAAAAAAAAAAAAATCGCAGATCGCCGCCATTACTAGTAAAAAAATTAAATAAATAAAAACCCCAGAAATGAATTCTCATGGTCCATAAACGCTGCAACTTTTGCGCAAAAGAATCAAACGCCGATTGCGATTTTTTTTTACCAAAAATATGAGGAAGAATATAAATCTGCCAAAACCGATGGAAAAAAATATTTAAATTTTTTTTTTTGGATTTGCATTTTAGCAAAAAGTAATAAATTCGGTTTTTATTGCAAAATTGTCGCTATTTTTTTGTTTATAGCCCGCGATCAGAAATGACGCAGGGGTGATCAAATACCACAGAAAAGAAAGCTTGATTTGTGGGAAAAAAAGGACGCAAATTTTGTTTGGGTACAACGTCGCACGACCGCGCAATTGTGAGTTAAAGCGACGCAGTGCTGAATCGCAAAAAGTGCTCTGGTCCTAACCTGGGAAATCCTTCTGGGGCTGAAGTGGTTAAATAGAAAATGTTGTATGATCTGTAACCCATACTCATGTTTAATCAATGTATAGAACGAAGATGCATCAAGGCATACCTATCTATATCCCTCCTGCCACCTGTAATTGGAGAAAACGTCAAACATATGCCCATATGCTCTTTCTTCCAGGGCCTGGTCTAATATTCCCTTGAGGGCAATTTTATATGATGCCACCGGCCCCCCCCCCCAGAGTTTCTCATAGGTCTCCTCATCCCCTAACAGTCTAAATGCTTCTGCCAGGTACAGTTGTATGCAAAAGTTTAGGAACCCCTGACAATTTCCATGATTGTCATTTAAAAATATTTGGGTGTTTGGATCAGCAATTTCATTTTGATCTAGCACTGATTAATTGGAACACACAATTGGTTTGGTAAGCTCATTAAGTCTTGAACGTCATAGACAGGTGCATCCAATCATGAGAAAAGGTATTTAAGGTGGCCAATTGCAAGTTGTTGTTCTCTTTGACTCTCTTCTGAAGAGTGGCAACATGGGGGCCTCAAAACAACTCTCAAATGACCTGAAAACAAAGATTGTTCTACATAATGGTTTAGGGGAAGGCTACAAAAAATTATCGCAGAGATATAAGCTCAGTGTCCACTGTGAGGAACATAGTGAAGAAATGGAAGACCACAGGCACGGCTCTTGTTAAGGCCAGAATTGGCAGGCCACATAAAATATTGCAGAGGTGAAGGATGGTGAGAACAGTCAAAAACAGCCCACAGACCACCTCCAAAGACCTACAACATCAACTTGCTGCTGGTGTCACTGTGCATCGTTCAACAATTCAGCGCACTTTGCACAGGGAGAAGCTGTATGGGAGAGTGATGCAAAAGAAGCCTTTTATGCACACACGCTACAAAGTCGTTGAGGTATGCAAACGCACATTTGGACAAGCCAGCCTCATTTTGGAATAAGGTGCTGTGAATTGATGAAATGAAGATTGAGTTATTTGGCCATAGCAAGGGGCGTTATGCATGGCGGCAAAAGAACACCGCATTCCAAGAAAACCACTTGCTACCCACAGTAAAATTTGGTAAAGATTCCATCATGCTGTGGGGCTGTGTGGCCAGTCCAGGTACTGGGAATCTGGTTAAAGTTGAGGGTCGCATGGATTCCACTCAATATCAGCAAATTCTTGAGAATAAAGTTGAGGAATCAGTCACAAAGTTGAAGTTACGCTGTGGCTCGATATTTCAACAAGACAACGACCCAAAACACTGCTCAAAATCTACTCGGGCATTTATGCAAAGGAACAAGTACAATGTTCTGGAATTGCCATCCCAGTCCCGAGACCTGAATATCATTGAACATCTGTGGGGTGGTTTGAAGCGGGCTGTCCATGCTCGGCAACCATCAAACCTAACTGAACTGGAGATGTTTTGTAAGAAGGAATGGTCCAAAATACATTCATCCAGAATCCAGACACTCATTACAGGCTATAGGAAGCGTCTAGAGGCTGTTATTTCTGCTAAAGGAGGCTCTACTAAATATTGATGTGATTTTTCTGTTGGGGTGCCCAAATTTATGCACGTGCCCAATTTCATTTTGATGCATATTGCGCATTTTCTGTTAAACCAATAAACCTCATTTCACTACTGAGCTATTACTGTGTCCTTCAGTTATTTGATAGATCAAAATGAAATTGCTGATCCAAACACCCAAATATTTATAAATGACAATCATGGAAATTGAAAGGGGTTCCCTAAACTTTTGCATACAACTGTATTTATCTTTGTCCTGTATCACTATCCCTCCTCCCTTGTCTGCTTGTCTAATTGCGATGTAGGCGTTATCCTTTAAATTTCTTAGAGCCTATCTTCCACAGACATGGTTGTCATATGATCCCCTCCTGTTTTTGAACACATTTTCCTGAAGTCTGAATAGACCATCTCATAATACAGTATCTCACAAAAGTGAGTACACCCCTCACATTTTTGCAAATATTTTATGATATCTTTTCATGTGACAACGCTGAAGAAATGACACTGCTACAATGTAAAGTAGTGCATGTACAGCTGGTGTAACAGTGTAAATTTGCTGTCCCCTCAAAATAACTCAACACACAGTCATTAATGTCTAAACCACTGGCAACAAAAGTGAGTACACCCCTAAGGGAAAATGTCCAAATTGGGCCCAAAGTGTCAATATTTTGTGTGGCCACCATTATTTTCCAGCACTGCCTTAACCCTCTTGGGCATGGAGTTCACCAGAGCTTCACAGGTTGCCACTGGAGTCCTCTTCCACTCCTCCATGACGACATCACAGAGCTGGTGGATGTTAGAGACCTTGCGCTCCTCCACCTTCCATTTGAGGATGCCCCACAGATGCTCAATAGGGTTTAGGTCTGGAGACATGCTTGGCCAGTCCATCACCTTTACCCTCAGCTTATATAGCAAGGCAGTGGTCATCTTGGAGGTGTGTTTGGGGTCATTATGTTGGAATACTGCCCTGCGGCTCAGTCTCCGAAGGGAGGAGATCATGTTCTGCTTCAGTATGTCTCATTACATGCTGGCATTCATGGTTCCCTCAATGAACTGTAGCTCCCCAGTGTCGGCAGCACTCATGCAACCCCAGACCATGACACTCCCACCACCATGCTTGACTGTAGGCAAGAAACACTTGTCTTTGTACTCAACTGGTTGCCGTAACACAAGCTTGACACCATCTGAACCAAATAAGTCTATCTTGGTCTCATCAGACCACAGGACATGGTTCCAGTAATCCATGTCCTTAGTCTGCTTGTCTTCAGCAAACGGTTTCTTTCTTGTGCATCATCTTTAGAAGAGGCTTGCTTCTAGGATGACAGCCATGCAGACCAATTTGATGCAGTGTGCGGCATATGGTCTGAGTACTGACAGGCTGACCCCCCCACCCCTTCAACCTCTGCAGCAATGCTGGCAGCACTCATACGTCTATTTCCCAAAGACAACCTCTGGACATGATGCTGAGTACCTGCACTCATCCTCTTTGTTTGACCATGGCGAGGCCTGTTCTGAGTGGAACCTGTCCTGATAAACCACTGTATGGTCTTGGCCACCATGCTGCAGCTCAGTTTAAGGGTCTGGACAATCTTCTTATAGCCTAGGCCAGGGGTAGGCAACCTGCGGCTCTCCAGCTGTTGTAGAACTACATTTCCCATCATGGTTCTGGGAGTAATTGTATCCATCAGCCTTGCAATGCCTCATGGGAAATGTAGTTCTACAACAGCTGGAGAGCCGCAAGTTCCCTACCCCTGGCCTAGGCCATCTTTTTGTAGAGCAACAATTCTTTTTTTGAGATCCTGAGAGTTCTTTGCCATGAGGTGCCATGTTGAACTTTCAGTGACCAGTATAAGAGAGAGAGCGATACCAAATTTAACACACCTGCTCCCTAATCACACCTGAGACCTTGTAACACTAACGAGTCACATGATACTGGGAGGGAAAATGGCTAATTGGGCCCAATTACTCACGTTTTGTTGTCAGTGGTTTAGACATTAATGGCTGTGTGTTGAGTTATTTTGAGGGGACAGCAAATTTACACTGTTATACAAGCTGTACACCAACTACTTTACATTATAGCAAAGTGTCATTTCTTCAGTGTTGTCACATGAAAAGATATAATAAAATATTTACAAAAATGTGAGGTGTGTACTCACTTTCGTGAGATACTGTATAGTTAACCTTTGCCCAATACGGGTGGAAAATGGACTTAGGTTTGAAGCATGTGTGTTGAATGGAGCCGATGCTCATACAGGGCAACCCTTCCAGAGTGCCCATATGGCCTTGCTCATCGTCTATAGCTCCCTCCAACCAAAGTTCCTCAAGAGCAGCGAATTCCTCAAGGTCCAGATCTGTGTGGATCGAGTCCTGAGATATTCCTGATACCGTTTCCTGTCCATCTTTCTTGGTTTTTTCTTTTTTTTTTTTTTTTCCCGCAAAAAATCTTTTTAGTGTTCGATTACGCGTGAATTGATTTAGATCTACTAAAAGTTCAAACAAATTGGGCATGGTGGGGGGTGTGTAGTTCAAACCTTTACGTAAGAGAGCCATCTCTGGTTCGCTGAAAAGTACAGAGGAGAGGTTATATATTTTGATAGTTTCATAGGGGATATTTAAACCTTGCCTCTTTTTGGACTGCTTACCCCCTCTTCTTCATCTCCTAGTGCACCTAACCTTTTCCGTCTGTTCCTCCCCTCCACTGCATGGCCCTTCAATAAAAAAGTCGGAAAATGTATAATCCTGCCCTCTCAAATTTTCCTGCTTTTTTACTAATCAATTCTGTCTCAAAATCGACCACTTTGTCATTGATCTTAGTGTCCCACTCTGAAAATGTAGGCAGATAGGTGAAAACTCCTAGGGCATCTTGGACCTCCAAAATGTCTGCTCTATTTTTTTTCAGAATGCGCTCTCTTTGTTCTATAATGAGTTTCATCCACCTTTAACTATACTCCCTAGAATGTTTCACCCAAGATGCCTTGAGTTCATCCTCTAAATAACTACAAACATTGGTGATTCTCAACCCTCTAGGTGCCCTATAGACTTCCAAATACTTCTGTAGTCCCACCACTGGAGCATTTCATTTTCTAAAAGCTGTTTAAGCTTGTGAAATTTGGAAACCATCATCTCATCAGTCAAAGTCTTATGCCCAACTGTTATTGGCAATATGCGGGGCTACAGTCTCCTCCCCCACCCAGGAACCCAGTGTAGTGATATACTGGGTGGACAGACACTCGTGTATGGCTGTTAGCTATACATTTGTTTTACTGTCAGTAGGTGGCACTACCGCCATTCCATAAGGGGGTGGGAGGTATAGAGATCAGTTTCCAGCAGTGTTAATTTCGTAGACTAAAACGTTTTAGTCTACTAACTTAATACCATTTTAGTCGACTAAAACTAAAACAATTGAGATGACTAAAGCATGACTAAAACTAAAATGGCATTTTAGTCAATAGACTAAAATGGGACTAAAACTAAAATGCCATTTTAGTCAAAAGACTAAAACTAAAAATTGAAATTTGACGTCAAAATTAACACTGGTCTGTAGTGCATGTTCATACCTCAATACCATAAATAATAACATATTCGATTTTTCACTCTGGCAGTATATAATGAGTTTGGAAATTGTAGAGAAATGCTTAAATAATGCATTATAATGTAACTACACCTATTTGATTTTAGACAACTAAAATGAGTTTTAGTTGATTAAAATGATTTTAGTCGACTAAAATGTCCTGGAGATTTAGTCAACTAAATACGACTAAAACAATTGCAGAAGACTAAAATGGGACTAAAACTAAAATGCCATTTTAGTCCTAAGACTAAGACTAAAACTAAAACTGAATCGAAATTTGCTACCAAAATGAACACTGGTTTCCAGTCCTGGGTACTCCCCTGGGGAGGGATCATCGTTGGGAGTCCCTAGCTAGTGCTAGAATCCCCGGACTAGGGTCTTGCCTCACTGAGACACGTCAGCATAGATGTCACAGGCAGGAAGTATTTTGGATGTAACCCGGAAGTGCAGCTTTGTTTACATAAGGAGCATGCGTTCCAGATGCCGGAAGTTCTACCCGGCTCTATAGAGGAAGCAGACAGGGCGCCGTTCTGCGATACACAAATATTAATCAGACAGGCCTAGGCTGCACTATGATCCCATGAGACTGTCATTGCGGAAGGGGTACAGTGTGGCAAGTGTCCACCTTTTAAGCTGAGATTGGGGGGTTAAAGTTGTTTTGGACTCAGAGGTCTATCAGTATTGCATTGTGATAAGTAGAGCAGAACACAATTGGAGACAGGCCCTCCCCTCTGACTTCACGAGTGTTAGGCTCCGCCCCATTTTTTTGGACTTTGACTGATGAGATGATGGTTTCCAAAATTCACAAGCTTAAACAGCTTTTCGAAAATGAAATGCTCCAGTGGTGGGACATAGTCTCACTACAGAAGTATATGGAGGTCAATAGGGCACCTAGATGGTTGAAAATCACCAATGTTTTCAGTTATTTAGAGGATGATCTCAAGGCATCTTGGGTGAAACATTCTAGGGAGTGTAGTGAAAGGTGGATGAAACTCATTGTAGAACACAGAGCGTAATCTGAAAAAAAATAGAGCAGACATTTGGAGG
>BLSH010397643.1:441295-465436 GCA_018402905.1 Glandirana rugosa | reverse complement strand
ACGGGAATACATACGCCTACGATTTCACCATAATTTAGGTTTTCACATTATATAACGTCGATTGATAAGTAATCTACTTCAACGACGTAAACAAGAGAAAAAACCCAGAAAAGGGAGAAAAGGGAAATACTACACCGGTCGTTGTACGGAATCTCACGGGGATAAGACCTACTTACTCGTGTCCCCATGGATACCTGTCGTCGTGGTAGTCAAACCGTCTCCCCTCACAATCTACTTGATCGTCTAAATCTATGTGAATGTAGATGTAGCAGTTGCAGGGATGAGAAAAACCATTTATCACTGACAGGGGTGCTTACAATGATCAGCTTTTATATTTATGTAAAATCTTGAACCCGAAAGGAAAAAAAAAAACCGTTTGCGAGCTGGGGTTCTGCAATTTGTAAGTGTATCTAAATCTGCTAGTTCATCTAACACTCCCCTCTGCCAAACTGATGGTGCTGCTGTCCATAGGTACCCCTGTGCTCATTCATCCAGAATAGGGGCACTCTAAGGCATGTTGCTGGCCACATCATAAAGGGAAAAGAGGGAAAAGACCCAAAAAAGAGAACAAATGCAGCAACTTCATCTAATGAATAGTTAGCTGCAATATATTACACTTTTGGATTTAATACCACTTTAGCATCCGCATACATAAGGGCAAAATGTGGAATAGACTCCCTAAAGAACTAGACTGCTTTGATAAAGTCCACGTGTAGTGGACGAAACGCGTCAGAGGTCCTGTCGTTCGTCTAGCTGGGGACCTCCAGCCATCAGCACCCACCACCCCCGTGTTTCTTGGTCATCAAGAGCGGTCATGTGACCGCGATAACCACTCCTCCAGCTTGTCCCACCCACCGCTGAGAGAGGGCCGGACGCTTCCCTTCAGCCGGGACCCGTACGGAGACGAACCCCCCACCTACAGCCAGAACATCGGGGAGGACACTGCACCAGCCGACTCGGACGGGTGAGCTCTTCACTACCTCTCCCCCCCGCCCTACGGCTCCCAAGTCAACCAGCTTCGCTCTGGTCCCCACACTTGGACGGCTACCACCAGTAGCTTTGCACCGCAGGCTGGAAGTCCGACCGGGACACCAAGCCGACTTGGGTGGTTTGATCGCACTACCCTCCTTCCCCTTGTGATCAGTCAATGTGCACAGCCAACATCCCCAGGACAATCGGTCCTCTCATGGACCCCTCTACTGATCAGGCTAACTGGCAGATGTGACTGTGCTCCCGGTGTGGGTCTCCCTTCTTCCCCCGGTCTATATTGGGACATTTGCAGCATACCAACTCTCTCTACCATTGAGTATACACTCCTGGTGTTTTCCCATTATCACATGCTGGAACATCGAAGTATATGACACAATGACAGGTTCACGGGTGCCTAATGTGCAGTTACACACACTTTGATGTCAGTCTGCTGCCACAGACGCATGTAATTTGCAAGAGCAATATTCTAATGCAGCCTTCTATGTGTGTATGTAATGTGTGTGGTGGTTGTATTGCTTGATAGCAGGCTGGACTGTCCCCTAGTTTGTTTATTGACAACGTTGCCAATTTTATATTTTATGTTTATGGTATTTGGTGTAATTTTTGATGTTACATTTTTGTATGCGATTTTTAACTTTTGATAATTAATAAATATACCTTATTCAGTTATGACCTGCGTGTCCTCTTAATGGGCTTCTGGGTGTTCTTACACGAGTTGCTAGTACTATGTTTTTCAGCCCTAGGGACCCCACCCTGGCTACAAGGGTGAGTGGCCTTTGATTGATAGTGATTTCACACTCAATCATTTTGTTAAATTAGGTTAACCATCCTCACCGGGGAATCATTTCATTTTATTATATGTTTTTGTCCCTCAAGAACTAGGTCTGGCCAGCGCAGTAAATGGTTTTAAAAAAGAGCTGGATGCATTCTCAAATGCATAAAATATAACTGGATACTGACATTTATATATAACATCAGGGCTAGTTGATCCAGGGAATATCCAATTGTCTCCTGGGGATCAGGAAGGAATTTGTTTCCCCTGCTGGAGCAAATTGGACCATGATCCATAGGTTTTTTTTTCTCTTTCCTATGGGTTATCTGTGGGTATAAGGTAGGATATTGATGTAAATGTACAATATATAGGTAAAGCACTGAGTAAATTGTCAGCGATATGCAAGTACCTGTACTAAATAAATGAATATAAAGGTTTTCTATTTTTCTTTTTTTTTCTCTCACTTGTTTGAACTAGATGAACGTGTGTCTTTTTTCAACCTATGTAACTATGTTTCCAAGCATTTTAAAAACATTACTTTATACAGTATAAGACCTACGACCACTCCAAAAATATCCAGTGTCCTTTAACCACTTCCCACCAGACCACTGCATATAAATGGCCGGGTGGGCGCTTCCTCCTTCTGAGTGGATGTTCAGCAGCCCGATACCAATGCGCTCGTGTCACCCAGACACAGCGCATCTCAGATCAGCAGGAGGGCTCTGTGATTGGCCCTCCTGATCACATGATGGCTGTGTCCAATCACAGCCATCGTGAAGTAAACAAAGCCGGTTGCTAGGCGATCGGCTCTCCCTCTCCTCAGACAGAAGTTGTCAGTGAGGAGCGCGACAGCGGATCTCTGCAGTCGGCGGTGATCAGTGTTGTATGAGCTATTTTTTTACAGCTGTTTACACACTGATCACTGTCCCAGTGTCCACACAGTGCCCCACAAAGTATCATCATCCCACACATGTCCCCACACAATAAAAACACCTGTCCCACTAAAATCATCTGCGCACATCTGTACATGATTATCTGTGTACATCTGTCCGTGATCACACAAACCAATTATTATACACTTATTTGGATTTTTTTTACCAAAGACATGAAGCAGAATACATTTTGGCATAAATTTATGACAAAATTTGATTTTATTGAATTTCTTTTAAAACAAAGTAGAAAATATTGTTTTTTTTTTCAAATTTTTTGTTCTTTTTTCGCTTAGATCGCAAAAAATAAAAAATGCAGTGGTGATTAAATACCACCAAAAGAAAGCTCTATTTGTGTGAACAAAATCATAAAAATTTCATTTGGGTACAGTGTAGCATGACCACGCAATTCTCATTGAAAGTGCGAGAGCACAGAAAGCTGAAAATTGGTCTGGGAAGGAAGGGGGTGAAAGTGCCCAGTGGTGAAGCGGTTAAGCATACTAAAGAAAGATCCCTCAAAGCAGCACAATGCATGTCTGGATGCATAGCACAATGTGGGAGGATATTGCCCATTGGCATTTGGGTTCAGTGTGAACCATTCTTAAAGGAACCACTGAGTTTTGCTGGTGGAACTCCAATCCGAAAAGAAGCGAAAGGGATAGTGAAATGGGGGCCCTAATGTTAATAACAAGGAAGTATAAAGAGGTCAGGACTATCACGTGGAGGTGAACCCACTACTGAATTTCCAAGTTTTCATTGAATTCCTTTGTTTAGTCAAGGGAGTATCTCCTCCAAACACTGCAGAAGAGTTCAAACAAGCTCCAGCTGCAGGAAATGTCTGCCTACAGACACTATCTGATGCTTCAGAAGAAGAAGTTTGGGGAAACTTGATAGCACAGAGGTATAAAATTGAATCCTCAGGTTGGGTTCACACCTATGTGAATTGGATGGGGCTTACACCGCATCCAATTCGCAGTACACTTGAAAACACACTGTTTTAAATGTGTCCAGTTCACATAGGTGCGGTGCATTCGCAGTCCGCATTGCCCAGAAAACGTGTGTGTTTTCTGTGCAGTGCGGTGCGAATTCCCAGCCCATTATGTTCAATGGGAATGCATCTGACATGCAACATGTGTTCTCCCTGCTCACTGCACCTCCCTCCCCTGTCAGCCGATGTGCTGTGAGATCAGACAGGAGACGCTGAACAGCAGCCCCTGTCCTGCTCACAGGCATCAGGGCTGGAATTCGCACCGGACTGGCGTGAATCCAGCCTCAGAGTGACAGGGCAACCAGTCATCTTTTCACTTTTTGGGTCCATCAGAAAGCCACTAGGCTCTTTGTAGTAATCCTATGGTATCAGATGTTGGCCAACTCTTTGTGGTGTAAGTAAAAGCGAAACTGACAATGAAAAAGGAAAACAAAAAGAATGGCGATTACAGACACAGTGGGCTATAACAGTTTTATAGAAATGTAAAGACCTTCAAGCACAATGAAAAAAAGAAAAGCATATAAAAAAGGGAAAGTACCTCTCTATTACACTGACACTGAACTCCTGACTCAGAGGAAGAATAATTCCAGCCTTGAGTAATCAGCTTGTTTTGCACCCTGATCACCTAGAAAAAAAGTTATATATATCATTGTATAAGAGAAGCATGTCTAGAATACGGAATTTGCGAACAATGATCAAACTTGTTAATAAAGGGGTTGTCAAGGTAAAAGTTTTTTTTTACCTTAATGCATTCTCTGCATTAGGCCTCATGCACTCCTGAACTCAAAAACACTGCTTTTACAGGTGTTTGAGTTTTCTTTTCTCTACCTCTAAACTTCCATCCGTGTTATCCTACATGTTAATGCACACTATAGCGAGGCAGAAAAAATCCATCGCTTTTTTGCGTTCAGGAGAGGAGCTTTTGAGCATAAAAACCACCTGAGGTGCCTTAACCCGTACAAATACCTTTAGCATTTAAGCGTTTTTCATTTCAATGGCCAGAATAAATTAAAATATTGGCTAATAAAAGAATGAACAAACATGCGCTTGACGACCTTAAATGAAGCGTTTTTGTAGCTGTTTTTCTCCTTCCAGGAGAAAAGCTTTTAAAAGACCAGTGTGAATGGGGCTTTAAGGTAAAAAAAAACATTTTAATATTTTTAATGTGATTAAAAATAACCTTTTAATATGAGTCCTATCACCCCATCTCCTAAATTTCCTGCAGCCAACAGAATGCATATGTCCTGCAGTAACAAGGGTGAGCTTTAAGGTCTGCATGCCGCACAAGAGTGTCCAGGGCGGCTTAGGTTTCTGTGCTGAAATGGTTTACTAAGTATTTTTATACTAGAAAAACACAGACTTCTAACGTGGAAAGAGCCCTCTTCCCCATCATTAACACTTGGCGGCCACTGTATAAAATCATGAACTCTGAAACAAAAACCTCCCCTTTCAATAAAATCTGTAGCTTTACATAAAATCTCCTGTTCTATACCAGACAGCTGTTGCCATCATGGTGAAGCGGAGGGTACCATTGTACACATTTGCTGGTCCTGCTCCTATAATAGGACCTTTTGGACCTCTTAAGTTAAGCCACCTAATCACGGGCTGTACTTGGTCGATGACCACAGAAGTGGCAATAATTTCCGTCATGCCCGGGTCCAGTGGTGGCCTGTCCATTAGGGGCGCACGGGCACCACCCCCCCGTCCATGCGTCTGGTCCACTGATCTACATCCAGGGCGCCGGACTATGGATTCAAATGGGGGAGGTTTTGAAGCATGTGATTAGAGCCAGAGGCTCTAATAGGCTTCAAAAAGAGTGTGATGATAGCGAAGGAATATTCACTATTTTCACACTAAATCTCCTCCCCACCAATCAGGAAGTGGGTCGTGAGACCCGTTTCCCGATTGGCCAAATGTCAGGCGATCCTATTGGACACCTAGGGCCTAGGAGAAGTGGAAAGAATACAGAAAGGACACCGGAGCCGCTGCACGCCACCTAGAACAAGCTCTCCTACAAATGTACTATTTAACACAGTAGATACAAACCATTTACCACTGGCAGGGGTGCTTGCAATAATCAGCTTTTTAAAATGTATGTAAAATCTTCATTCCAAAAAGGAAGAAACAGTTTGCTGTAACAACTTATAAAATGTTAGCTGGAGTTTGGCTTCAATTTTCATTCATTCCCTATGTTGCCCCTATACTCAAGTCCAACCTATGTGTGTGTGTTTTTATGTCAGTATTACATTGTATATCCCTCAATGCTGTGGTCCCTTAGGTGTGCATCTAATAATTTAAAAAAACTATCTATACTCCCAGCAGAAACTACTGCTTGTGGAAGAGAATTCCACATCCTCATTGCTCTTACCGTAAAGAAACCTCTACGCATTTTAAGGTTAAACCGCCTTTCTTCTATTCTTAGTGAATGGCCGCGTGTCTTTGTGTACTCCCTTGCGCTGAATAGTTTTGTCCCTATAGTGTGGTCACCAGTAGTGTAATTCCATTTAGACATATGTTTATTTAAAAGTGAAATGGGTACTCACATAAAAGTAATGATACAGTCGCATATAAACATGCCGGCAGCAAATAAAACAAGTGTTCCCGTTCCTGTCAGCCCCTGGAAGACGTCACGTATGACGAAACATGTAGGGCGGAGCTACGTCTGATGTCACCACGCCTACACGTGCAACAGGAACGGGAACGCTTGTTTTATTTGCTGCTGGCATGTTTATATGCGACTGTATCATTGCTTTTATGTGAGTAGCCATTTCACTTTTAAATAAACATATGTCTAAATGGAATTACACTATTGGATCCTTCTCCTTTCTATGACATCCAATTGATGGAGTTGACGGGAATGTTAATCCGGGTTAGAAAGGCTGTTTGATGTCCACTTGCTCGATCGTTCGGAGGAGAGGAACATACCTGCAAAGATACCCCGCAGAAGGTTATTTTCTGCCAGCCTACGTGACTTGTTAGAGATAGCAAGCCCCCGACCTCTGGTAAGGGTACCTCTTAGTAAACTTTTGAGGCGTGCTCGTCTCCGGTGGTGGTCTACTTAACTTTTGGTGAATCTGAGCAAGTGAATCTAATACAGGCTATTTTTGCACTTGATGGTGTTGGACTGATTCTTGGATCACTCAGATCAAGGCCATCTTCACTATTGATGGTGTTGGACTTATGTAGGACTATACAGATCATCTATTTTGGTGTTGTCCGTTTCACATTCATTTCGATCACTTTTGATTTTATATCCACATTCATATTGTATATGATTTTGCATTTTTATTTACAGGTTACTTATCATTTAGCGCAACTGTTGTTATATATATATATATATTTGATTTGGTGTTATTATCGCACTATATGTTGCTGCTGCACTGAACACTTTTAGCGCAATACTGTTCACTTATTCTTGATTAATTATTGATTTATCCCTAAAATTAATCCCTTTCTTGATGCATGCCAACACTTTGTTAGCTTTGCTTTCAGTAGCTTGGCATTGCATGCCACTGCTGAGTCTATTCTCTACTAGGACCCCTAGGTCTTTTTCCATCCTAGATTCCCCCAGAGACTCTCCTTCTAGTGAGTAGATTGCGTTCATGTTCTTGGTACCCAAATGCATTATCTTACATTTTTCTACGTTAAATCACATTTGCCACTTGTCTGCCCACCCATTAATTTATTCAGATCTTCTTGAAAGGTTTCCACATCCTGTGGAGAATTTATTGCCTTGCTTAGCTTGGTATCATCCGCAAATATTGATATTGAGCTGGTCACCCCGTTCTCCAAATCATTTATGAATAAATTGAATAGGATTGGTCCCAGGACAGAACTTTGGGGAACCCCACTTTCTACACCAGACCATTCTGAGTATTCCCCATTTATCACCACCCTCTGGACTCACCCCTGCAGCCAGTTTTCAATCCAGGTACTCACCCTTTGATCCATGTTGAGGGATCTTAGTTTGTACAGTAAACGTTTATGGGGAACTGTATCAAATGCTTTTGCAAAATTCAGATACACCATGTCTACAGGCCTTCCTTTATCTAGATGGCAGATCAACTCCTCATAGAAGGTTAATAGATTGGTGTGGCAAGAACGATTCTTCATGAAACCATGTTGATTACTGCTAATGATACCGTTCTCGTTACAATAATCTTGCATATAATCCCTTATTATTCCCTCCAAGAGCTTGCAAATTATTGATGTTAAGCTAACTGGTCCGTAGTTCCCAGGGATACATCTTGATCCTTTTTTATATATTGGTACTACATTGGCTTTCCTCCAGTCAGCTGGTATCATACCAGTTAGAAAACTGCTCTTAAAGATTAGGTACAAAGGTCTGGCAATAACTTGGCTAAGTTCCTTAAGGACCCTCGGGTGTAAGCCATCTGGACCCGGTGACTTATTGGTGCTCAGTTTTTCAAGCCTATTCTTGATTTTATCCTCAGTCAGCCATGAGGGTGCTTTCTGTGACGTGTCGTGAGGGCCAGCATTGTAGTTCTGAATAATTGAGCCCCGTTTCCTTTGTGAATACTGAGGAGAAAAATTAGTTTAACACCTTTGCCATTTCTCCATCCTCTGTAACCAGAATACCTTCATCATTCTTTATGGGGCCAATATGATCTGACCTCCCTCTCTTGCTGTTTATATACTTAAAGAATTTCTTGGGTTTCCTTTTACTCTCTTCAGCTATGTGTCTTTCATGTTCTACCTTAGCTGCTCCGATTGCACCTTTGCATACCTTATTGCGTGTTTTATAGATATGAAAATCTGACCCCTCCTCCTTGTATTTTTTGAAGGCTTTCTTTCTTGCTTTTAAGTGCGCCTTTATGTCGGAGTTAAGCCATCCTGGTCATTGATTAGCGCTTTTAAATGTATTTCCTGTTGGGATACACTGGCTAACACCTTTGTTTAGTATGTTCTTGAAGCACTCCGATTTTTCCTCCGCATTCATTGTTCCTAGAATTTTATCCCAGTTAACATCTTCCAGCAAGGAGCGTAGTTTCTGGAAGTTGGCTCTTTTAAAATTCAGTGTCTTTGTATTCTTATGTTTCCTCTTTGTGTAAGTCATACTAACACTAATTGACCTGTGATCGCTATTTCCTAGATTGCCGCTTACTTCCACGTCTGCTATCAGGTCTGTGTTGTTAGTAATCAGAAGGTCCAATAATGCTTTTTCTCTTGTTGGTACATTTACCATCTGACCCATGAAATTATCCTGCAGGACATTTAGGAAATGGCGAGACTTAGCTGAACGTGCAGTACCTTCCTCCCAGTCAATATCTGGATAATTAAAATCCCCCATTATAAGAACACTTCCCATCCTAGCCGCTATTCCAAATTGCGATAGGAGGTCCGCCTCCCCCTCCTCCTCTGATTTGGGGGCCTATAGCATATTCCCAGCATTACTTTCTCCCTGGTATCTTACCTTTGTAACTCTACCCATAAGGCTTCAACTTCCTCCCCAGATCCGCTAGTAATGTCATCTCTCACCTTAATTTGTATGTAATTTTTTATATACAGGCATACCCCTCCCCCTTTTTTTGCCCTCCCTATCCCTGCGATATAGGGAATACCCCTGAATGGTAGCCAGCCAATCATGAGAGCTGTTGAACCAAGTCTCCGAAATTCCCACAAAATCGAATTCCTCCTCGTACAGTAGCAACTCTAGTTCTCCCATCTTGTCTGCCAGACTCCTGGCATTAGTGAACAAGCCACGTAGTTTTGTCTGGACGCCTACTGTTTCCTTGCTGGGTATTCCTTGTTTGCATGTAGTACTTGTTACACTACTTGCCTCGGGTTTAGCTTCCTTATTCGGCCTACCACTCCTTCCCCCAATACTACTCGTTGGACTCTGTTCCCCTCTGGCTATTACCAAGTCTGGATCCTCCCCCCCCGTTGCCTAGTTTAAAAGCCCCTGTAACTTTTAGGCCATCCTCATTCCCAGCTGGTCTGCACCTTCCCCATTTAGGTGCAGCCCATCCTTTCTATAGAGCTCGTAACCGATTGAGAAATCGACCCAGTTCTCCAGGGACCCGAACCCCTCCTTTCTACACCAGCTCCTCAGCCACTTGTTGACTTCCCTAATTTCCCGCTGCCTCTCTGGTGTGGCTCGAGGTACCAGTAGTATTTCTGAGAACACTACCTTGGAGGTCCTAAGCCTCAATTTTGCTCCTAGGTCCCTGAAATCTTTTTTTAGGACACTCCACCTACCTCTAACTTTGTCATTGGTGCCAACATGCACAATGACAGCCGGGTCTTACCCAGCCCCTCCCAGCAATCTGTCCACCCGATCCGTGATGTCCCGAACCCAAGCGCCCGGTAAACAGCATACAGTTCGGTGCTTGAGGTCTTTGTGACAGAGTGGCCTCTCTGTGTTTCTAAGAATGTACCTCTGTGGCACAAAAATATGTGTTTTCTTTGGTTTTGAACACAAGGCCTACCTCCATCCATGGCTGTAGTTTGCAGATCATTTCAGAAACTTCCTGGTAGGCAGAGGACAGACAAGACAGTATGACCCAGGAAGGAGTTTACCAGCTGTCCTCATTAGCACACCTTCACCAATCAACAAGTTTTCACAGCACCCCCAGTATTCCTCCATGTGTGAATTTGCCTGACTTACCCAGCATCCCTTTGGACAGGCTCATGCTGTATGCTAAATTCTTTGGGGCCACATGCAGCCTACGGGACACCCCTGGTGTAATGCAAGAGTCTGCCTGATTGGATACAGAATGATTGGATAGATGGTGGGTTCTCCTATTATAAAGGTTTGTTAAATCTAAAGGAGATTGTACAATCATATTGTATAGTGTATGGCCACATTTATACACCTAAAATTACCTAGTTGCACTTGCAGTGTCATTAATTGTTAACGACACACCAAACACAGAAGCAAACACACATATTGCCACATGAAAAAACAGGTGACAAATGCAGTAAAAAATGTACAAAAATGTCCCACAAGCTACTTTGCCACGTGTAGTGCAGCCCATTGGAATCAACAGTCTGCCCTATGTGTGTCACTGGAAAAACGAGCCAAAAAACATGCGCTCCCACTACTCTAGGTGTGAATGGGACCTGAAAGTGAAATTGGTGCATTTACACAAGAAGAATGAGGCTCCATTCACATATGTGTGTTTCCAAATACATGGCAAACAGCCCAGAAAATGTGCGTTTTGCCATGGGTTTCGGAAATGCTGAAAATGTGCATCATGTTTGTGGCGTCATTACATATTAAAAGGCACCCCAAGTGCGGCAAATGCACTGAAAACTTCAGTAACGCACAATGCGCCACTATACAAAAAAGTTCTGGAGCTTCCCTGGGGCAATTGTTGCTTGAATGGGCTGCCCTATGCGTCACAAGTGAAAATGCCCCAAAACAAACGAATGCAGGAATGTGAGTTCTTCGCTATGTATCAATCAGACAGGCCCTTGTACTACATAGCTGATGGGAGATCGAAAGGGGCTTGTACAATCAGATTGTATAGGGAGTAGGTGGCAGGTGGTATTGTAATGCGGGAGGTGTTGTCCAGAGTGGTGAACACACTCTATCCCGCCATCTTCTGTGATGCAACAAGGGAAGGTTTCTGGGAGAAGACCCAAATAAAAATGAATGCCGATACAAGCTACAGGAAGTGATGGAAACTGAAAATCCATTAAAAGATACAAAAAGACTGACAAGATTCTAAATATCATGTGAATGAGGTAAGTGAGAGAAAAACACATTGGGGTGGCTGGGCCAGTAATGGCATTGGAAAACACTTCTATTTATTATGAAAAGTGAAATTCTGTCCGAAAAAGTGCACTTATCCTTTAATAACACTTTAAGCTTGTTGTGCATAATATTTTATCATCTTACGCATACTGAAAAAAAAAAAAGGCAGCCTCAATGACCAAAAGTTGATTTTTACATTAAACATGATTTACATATGACAAACTGCTTCAATCTCTAGCAAATATTTTTCCAAGTTTTTACTGAACGTAATTCTAGCGTATGCATGGTTTTGACCAAGATCCCAATTGAAATTGCCCAGGTTGAGGTCAGGATTACATTATCTCCATGCAAGTATGTAGGAGAGGATATCCTACTCAGACTAAATTTTAGAAAATATAATTTCTTTAATCATACATCAAGGGACACAGAGCAGCTTCATCAATTCTTACTATCAGGTTTATGTGCCACCTGCAAGTGATTGTACACTGACAAAAAAAAAAGACAGTGTTACCTCCTAGATATAAACCCTCCCCTGCAGGCAGAGCTCTGTTTTTTTCGGCAGTGTCTGAAGATAATGGTCATTGCTGTGCAGCTCTCTGCATGATTCTACCAGAGTCTCAAACCCTCAGGAGATTGGTGCTATCCATATGAAGACCCTCTTGGGTGCAGCCTGCCATGATAGTTGAATATCGGACCCCATCTAGCGACAGGATTGGCAAGTGCCCATGGTATTCCTGCTGGTACCCCTGCCCCTTTCCTCTTTTTTTTTTTTTTTTGGACGGTTGTGTTAGGAGTGCTGACTGGGCTGGTGGTGACGAAATGTGTTTGCACTGGGTGTGAGACTGCTGCAAGCTCTGCTTGCTTTAACTTTCACGCTGTCCACTGCCTGCATGCTAGCTGCTGTTAGGGAGCAGTTTTCTGCATTTCAGTTTCCTGGGCTCTCCAGTGCCTCATTGTTTAGCGGGGCTAGAAGGTGGGCCAAGGGCCTGTTGGCGCCGTTTGAGAGGGCGGAGCTGGGTCCCCATCCTGTGCATTAACTAGGACAAGTGGTGCCCGGTGAGGATGACATGGGGAGGCGGAGCTTTATGGGCTTCCTCATTTCAGTTTTGATTTGGCAGTGGGGTCGGGATGGTGGCAGTGCTTTGCAAGGACTCCCCCTTTATCGGGCATGATTTCCTGAGCAGTAATCTACCTGACAGACTTGTAACAGTAGCTTTTTCTTGGGTCGCATAAGCAAACCTGCTGGGGGTGGTGGGGGCATTGGTGGCAGCCTAGCGGTCCTTCTCCTAGGGCAAGGATCTCCAAACTACGGCCCTCCAGCTGTTGCAGAACTAGAAGTCCCAAGAGACATAGTAAAACTCTGACCTTCTCAGACATGACTAGGCAAGATAGGAATTGTAGTTCCTGAACTGGAGGGCCATAGTTTGGAGGCCCCTGTACTATGGTAACAAGTTCACTGCTCACTTAACATGGTTCCCGTTTTCTGAATTCCATAGACTCCAAGGCTATATGCCTCACAGAAAGCAGACGTGAGGGGGGGTCCCAATACCTCCATCGGGTAAAGAAGAGCTCTGGTTCCCTTCCCTTATTAGGTACATCTAATACCTTCAAGGCACTTTCCTCCATTTCCTCTACTAAGGAGGATTTGTCGTTTGCCTTAGTGGGGTTACAACTGTACACCAGGATACCTGCTGGCAGTGGAGGCTGCCCATAAGGACTGCTGGGGCAGTGCCCCACCAAAAAAACAAGAAATAAAAATTAACTATAATTATTAACCAACAGCAGCACAGCTAGAGAGAAACTCCAAAGAAAAAAAAAATCTTTGGAATTTCTCTCTAGCTGTGCTGCTGTTGCTAATTGCTGGAATAGACAGATTAGATAAGAAAGAGAAGTGTAATCTACCTAGCAACAGGGCAGACGCCCCAAATCTCATTAAAAAACCCTATCTAGAACACAGTAAAATGAATTCTCCACCCTCATTGGCTGCTTTCCAACATTCCATTCTAAGAATAGCTGAGTTCTGGGGCGTCTAAATCTACAGACCTTAAACTGCCTAGTCCATTTGGTCTCTGCCTGGGGGGGGAGCCAAGATTTTCTCTGCCTGCAGTTACGCATTCTGGCCAGCTGCCCAGCCATGTCCCCCTCTCCACAAGTCGCAATCCAACACTTAGTCTCTACCTCCAGAAGTGTTTCCACTCTCCACCAGGGACCCTTCCCTCACCCACCATCCTGTACAGAGCAGAGAAGGAGGACATGTGTGATCGCTCAATGGAGGAGAGGAGAGGGAGCAGCAGATCTCTTGCCTGGATAGATCATCATGGATGACTACAGCTTGAGGAATGAGACGCTCAGAGGGACAATCAGATCCAAGCAGAGCTGTGTCTGCAAGGCAAGATTTCTGAGCATACATGACAGGGAGCTCCCAGCAATACACAGGCAGTGATTAGTCTGCATCCATAGATAACACATAAGGCTGAACAGGTCCCTTCCAAAGCTCAGCAGTAGGATAAGAACTGTGAGCCGGTATGTAAATCTGCAATTAGTCTTCTGACATTGGGGAACTACAGAGCTCAGCAGCACCGCGCACCCTCTTCATACTTTACTGTTTAACAGGCAGCTTCAACCAAAACAGCAACAACTACACTCCTGGTGACTTCTTCATCACCATCTCTTATTATATTAAGTTATTCTATTTGTGTATATATATTGCGACAATATGCGAGGCAAAGTGGAAGATGGACGCTACCTGATGCCTCGTATGCGTTCATGTGGATTGGATTAAGCGGAGTCCGGTCTTTACCAGCCGCCATGGCAGGGCTGGTTCTGGTCCGGAGTTTGTGGTCCACTGGAGTCCACCAGCAGGTGGACTTAACCACTTCCCATCCGCAGGACGTCTATTGACATCCTGGGATTTCAGTGGTGATATCTCAATGATGCAGGCATCATTGAGGTATCTTTTTTAGAGCAGGCGATTCCCATCACCGTAAGAACAATCATAGCGGCAGGTTCAGCCGCTTGATCATTCTTACAGGTGGCGGGAGGGGACGTCCCCCCCTCCCGCCGCCCTCCTGTGCTTCTCCCGACTCACCTGAGCGATCGGTGGCCGGGAGAAGGAATCGCCTGCCGCCGGATGTTAGTGCCAGAGATTTCCGAGGGACAGATGTCCCTCGGTCATCTCTATGGCTCTCAGAGGCCCGGGTGCACGTTGTGACGTCACTTCCGGGTCTCCGAAGTAAGCAATAGCTGTTAAAGGGGAAGGAAAGGCTGAGATCGTCTTTTTTTTTTCTGATCTCAGCCTTTCCAGCCTGTAGGAGAGATGTAGGGTCTTATAGACCCTGCATCTGTCCATAAAGAGGACCTGTCACACACTTTTCCTATTACAAGGGATGTTTACATTCCTTGTAATAGGAATAAAAATAAAATAAAGTGAAAGTGTCAAAATTAAAAAAAAAAAAAAAATTTAAAGCGCCCTGTCCCCGCAAGCTCGCGCACAGAAACGAACGCATACGTAAGTCGCGCCCACATATGTAAACGGCGTCCAAACCACACATGTGAGGTATCGCCGCGTGCGTTAGAGTGAGAGCAATAATTCTAGCCCAAGACCTCCTCTGTAACTCAAAACACCTAACCTGTAAAAGTTTTTAAACATCGCTTATGGAGATTTTTAAGTACCAAAGTTTGGCGCCATTCCACGAGTTTGCACAATTTTAAAATGTGACATGTTGGGTATCTATTTAATCGGCATAACATCATCTTTCACATTATGAAAAAAAATTGGGCTAACTTCACTGTTTTGTTTTTTTTTTTTAATTCATGAAAGTTGTTTTTCCAAAAAAAACGCGTTCAAAAAAATCGCTGCGCAAATACTGCATGACATAAAAAGTTGCAACAACCTCCATTTTATTCCATAGAATCTTTGCTAAAAAACATATAATGTTTGGGGGTTCTGAGTAATTTTCTAGAAAAAAAATTATGATTTATACATGTAGGAGAGGAGTGCCAGAAATGGCCCGGATGGGAAGTGGTTAAATAATCAGGAAGAGATCTCACTTGAGCTCTGACCTGGAACTGAGGGAGCTCTGTGTCTGTTTGGACTTTAAAAGACAAAGTTTGCATTGTGGCTTATGTTTTGTGAGTGTCGGGGCCAGCCCCACACCGTATAAATGAGAAAACTATAATGTTTAGTTTAGCGCCAGACAGAAAGTATTTATTTTCAGTTTTGTTTTTTTTTTAATATGCAAATCTTTTTTCAATAAACCTGGCAAGCCACCAGATTTTTAAGAAAATTGCCTGCACCCTATTTTCCTCCAGAAAGTTGACCCGCACGAGCTAATCTCCCAGTGGGCATCTTTCAAAGATGGAGAAAATCTTGTAACCCCTGTAACAAGCCAATGCAGCTCAGCAGGAAGCCAACCGCCAGGTCGCAGAGGCCTCTGCAGCACAACAAGCGCCTCAGCAGGAGATGAACCGACAGTTTGCAGAGGCCTTTCAGGGTTAAAAAAGGTGCTCGCACCTCTGGTGACAGTGGAACCAAAGTTAGTACGCGCCTCTTACCACATTAAGAGATGATGACACCTGCAGATGACGTGGAGGCGTATCTCACAACGTTTGAAAGAGTCCCTGTTCGCAAAGGATGACCAAAAGAACAGTGGGTGGGACTGTTCGCACCATTTCTGACCGGTGAACCTCAGAAAGCTTATTTGGATCTGAAACCAGTTAAAGCCCAGGACTAAGACTCTAAAGGCAGAGATACTCGCACAGCTAGGGGTCACCATAGCAGCCCAGGCTCAACGGGTGCATCAGTGGACCTACCGCACCGACAAGCCACCCCACTCGCAGATGTTTGACCTGGTCCACCTCACCAGGAAGTGGCTACAGCCAGAGACTTTGCCAGGTCTCCAGATTGTGGAGCGTGTGGTCATGGACCATTATCTACGTGCGTTCCCTGCTACTTTGAGGAAGTGGGTCAGTCATGGGGACCCCAAAACCTCCAACCAGCTCGTGGACCTCTTGGAGAGATACAATGTTACTGAGGACTTGTTGCACCCATCTATGCCCCACTCCAATGTATCTAGGGGTGAAAGATCGCCTGCCGGACCCGTTAAGACTGTTCCAGGGTTGAGGGGCGTGGGGAAATGTAATAAGACTCCTACGGTTAAAGAGACTGTGGGCTCTAGACCTGGAGAGTGGCCAAAGAAGCCAGGAAGGTCTTGAGGACCCTGGAAAGGACTGGGTGTAGAGCACATACAGTGCTACGCCATGCATTGGGCCATACTGCTGCCAATTGTCCCCTGAATGATAAACCCATGCAATGTGATTATACGTGATTAGACACCTTTCTCTTTTTGCACAGGTCGCATATACGGCATCCTGTTCAAATCCCATGGAGAGGCAAATGTGTGTGATTTTTGTTGATGGAAAGCCAGTCACTGCCCTGCTTGACTCTGGTAGTGTGGAGACGTTGGTAAAAATCATTTGTGTAAATCCTGCCAGTTTACACCCTAGCACTGCCGGGTTCATTTGCATCCATGGGGACACTCATGACTACCAGAGAGTGGTGGTTGAGATTGACACCCCTTGGGGCAGTGTGACTCATTCAGTGGGGGCAGTACCTTCACTGCTATATGACGCCCTAGTGGGCAGGGATTTTCCCCATTTTTGGAGGTTATGGGAAGGCATAGGGAGTCTGGAGGGGAGAGCTCCCTCTGCTGCAGAAGTACGGGAACTCTCACCCGAACCATTTTGCCAAATGGAAGGGGAGACTGGTGGCAGGACCGAGGAAGGAGGAGACCCTCTTCCTTTTCCTGTATGTGCTGGGGAGCCGGAGGAGCTGGACGATCGCTCCCAGCTGGAGGATAATGACCCAGACAATGTCTCTGACCCTGACCGCGAAAGTGAACCGAATGTAGTACCTGGCTTAGAGGTCTGGAGAGAGGACTTCTGTACAGAGCAACTATGGGATGTCACTCTCAGAGCCAGAGAAAACATGAAGGTGATGGATGGGGAACCGGTGGACCCTAATTGGGGGGTGACTTTTCCCTACATGGCTCTTAAAAGTAATTTGTTGTATCAAGTGGTGAAACGTGGGGAGGACGAGGTGGAACAGCTAGTGATCCCCAAACCCTTTCGCAGGATGGTGCTAGATCTAGCCCATGGACATGTAATTGGGGGGGCATCTGGGTATGGATAAGACCAGGGAGAGAATAACGGCCCCCTCACCCCATTTTCGCAGTCCCCTTGCCCCACTTCCCATAACTGAAGTGCCATTTGAGCGAATTGGCATGGATCTCGTGGGACCAGTAGTAAAATCTGCCTGGGGACACCAGCACATCCTGGTGATCCTGGACTATGCAACCCGCTATCCTGAAGCCATACCCTTGCGGAACACCTCCGCTAAGACTATCGCCAAGGAGCTGGTCCAGGTGTTTAGTCGGGTGGGGATCCCTAAAGAGGTCTTAACGGATCAAGGCACCCCGTTTATGTCCCGTGTAACCAAGGAATTGTGCAGGTTGTACAAAATCTCCCATCTCCGTACCTCAGTCTACCACCCCCAAACGGATGGAATTGTGGAGAGGTTTAATAAAATGCTCAAAAGCATGTTGAAAAAGGTAGTGGAAAAAAGATGGGAGAGATTGGGATATGTTGCTGCCGTATCTCATGTTTGCCATGCTAGAGGTTCCTCAGGCGTCTACGGGGTATTCCCCCTTTGAACTCTTGTATGGTAGACATCCCAGGGGTCTGCTAGATGTCGCAAAAGAGACATGAGGAGAGGCCATCCCATATAGGAGCGTCATCGAGCATATTTCCTTGATGCAGGAACGAATCGCAGCAGTCCTGCCCCTAATGCAAGAGCATATGGAGCGAGCTCAGGAAGCCCAAAGAAGGGTTTATAATCGGGGTGCCAAAACCCAAACTTTCAACCTCAGAGACAGAGTGCTGGTACTAGTCCCCACGGTTGAAAGTAAATTCCTGACAAAGTGGCAGGGTCCCTTTGAGATTAGGGAAAAATTAGGGAAAGTGAACTACAAAGTTTACCAGCCAGGGAAAGGAAACCAAAGCAAATTTACCATGTGAATCTCTTAAAACCGTGGAAAGACAGAGATACTTTAGTGGCAGTGCCCACTTCTCAAGAGGACAGGCTATCCATGACCCCGGATGTCCCCATAACTGAGTCCTTGTCACTAATGCAACAAAATGAAGTTAAGGGGTTTATCAGTAAAAATAGAGATTTTTTTCTCTCCCCTACCCGGACTGACCACCGTACTACAACATGACATAATCACGGAACCAGGAGTCCGCATAAATATAAAACCCTACTGAATACCTGAGGCTAGACGGGAGGCGGCGGCGAAGGAAATAAAAAAGGCGTTGGAGTTAGACGTGATAGAGGAGTCCCACAGCGCCTGGTCGAGCCCTATAGTGCCGGATTCCAAAGCCTGATGGTACCATCAGGTTCTGTAATGATTTCAGGAAGCTGAATAACGTGTCTAAGTCTGACGCATACCTGATGCCGCGGGTTGACAAACTTGTGGACAGGTTGGGAGGTGCCCGGTACATAACAACCCTAGACCTAACTAAGGGCTACTGGCAGATCCCCTTAACTGAGTCATCAAAAGAAAAAATGGCCTTTTCTACTCTCGAGGGTCCTTCCAGTACACATGACGTTTGGTCTGCATGGGGCCCCTGCATCCTTCCAGAGAATGATGGACAAAACCTTGAGGCCGCATCGCCCCTATGCAGCCGCCTATTTGGATGATGTGGTCATCCACAGTCCAGATTGGGAATCACATCTGCCTTGAGTACAAGTAGTCGTAGATTCTCTGAGGGTAGCAGGTTTAACAGCCAACCCGAAAAAGTGTGCCATAGGCCTAGAGGAGGCCAAATACCTTGGGTATGTTATTGGTCGGGGATTGATCAAGCCCCACAACAAAAAGATTGAGGCAATCAAAAAATGGCCCTAACCGGTGAATAAAAAACATTTCTTGCCTTCCTGGGGATTACAGGGTATTACAGACAGTTCATCCCGACTTTGCCACCATTGCCGCCCCTCTGACAGATCTGATGAAGGGTAGAGGGTCGGGCAAGGTTAAGTGGAATCCAGAATTCCAGAAGTTGGAACAGGCCCTTTGTGTACAACCAGTGCTCATGACCCCGGACTTCACAAAGGAGTTTGTTGTACAGACGGACGCCTCCGAGGTGGGACTAGGCGCTTTTCTGTCCCAGATCAGAGAAGATGAAGAGCACCCGGTTGTCTACTTAAGCAGGAAGCTCAACAGGCATGAGAGGAACTATGCCATTGTGGAGAAGGAGTGCCTGGCTATCAAGTGGGCCTTAGAGGCGCTGAAGTACTACCTTTTAGGTAGGTTGTTTAGGCTAGTCACCGACCACACCCGCCTGAAGTGGATGTGTGACAACAGGGAGTAAAATAGTCGGGTGACTACGTGGTTCCTGGCCCTACAGCCATTTAAGTTCACAGTGGAATACTGGGCGGGAAGACAACAGAACAATGCGGATGCCCTCTCCTGGATCCACTGTATGGTTGGGACAGTTGCTCAGCCAAAGGGGCTTGAGCAGAGGGGGAGGATATGTGACAATATGCGGGGCGAAGTGGTAGACGGATGCTTCCGGTCGCCTCGTATGCGTTCATGTGGACTGGATTAAGCGGAGTCCGGTCCGGATTTTACCAGCCACCATGGCAGGGCTGGTTCTGGTCTGGAGTTTGTGGTCCACTGGAGTCCACCAGCAGGTATACTTAAATAATCAGGAAGAGATCTCACTTGAGCTCTGACCTGGAACTCAGAGAGAGGGATCTGAGGGAGCTGTGTCTGTTTGGACTTTAAAAGACAAGGTTTGCATTGTGGCTTATGTTTTGTGGGTGCCGGGGGCCAGCCCCACACCGTACAGTGAGGAAACTATAATGTTTAGTTTAGCGCCAGAAGGCAAGGATTTCTTTTCGGTTTGCTTTGTTTTTTAATATGCAAATCTTTTTTCAATAAACCTGGCAAGCCGCCAGATTAAGAAAATTGCCTGCACGCTGACTATTTTCCTCCGGAAAGTTGATCCCCACAAGCTAATCTCCCAGTGGGCACGGAAAGTATTCAGACCCCCTTAAATTTTTCACTCTGTTATATTGCAGCCATTTGCTAAAATCATTTAAGTTCATATATTTTCCTCATTAATGTACACACAGCACTCCATATTGACAGAAAAACACAGAACTATTGACATTTTTGCAGATTTATTAAAAAAGAAAAACTGAAATATCACATGGTCCTAAGTATTCAGACCCTTTGCTGTGACACTCATATATTTAATATTGTACAATACTGCGCAAGGGGTAAACTTACTCAAGAATTATATTAATTCAGGAAGCAGCTGGTGCGATATTCATATATATGAAACAAAGAGTATAAATAATAGTGAACCGCGCTCCCCCTAGTGGTTCAAAAGGTAAACTTCCTATCATGAAAGTTTTAGCCTAATGAAAGTATTACAAACGTGAATAAATCTAACTCTAATAGACAATACAGCATTCACATAAAAACTTTTTGTGCCTATAAGTATGTGTAATAGGCATGCAGAAAAAGACAAAAGGGTGCTTGCATTATTATAATCAAAGTGCAAATGAAACCGTGCACAACATGAAACTTGCTAATAAAAAAGTCCAAAATCCATTCATGCTTCATGCGTAAGACATAGATGTGAAAGTGTCCATCAAGCCACCATATCTTCACCGTCGTTGTTACAATAACAAACGATCCTCCACCTTTTCACCCAGTGAGTTAGCCTTACTCACCAGATGCTCTGATTCCTATTACGGGAATCAAGCCAGCCTGTACACTGTCAGGGTTCTCCTCCGATCATCCTGAGATGGAAGCCCACAATCTCTGGCTATATCGTTGTTTCTATAAGGCACTCACCTCCCGTACACAGGAGGGGGTGTAAAAGAAGTGGAGCCAATATAGTGAAGTACTTCTAAGTAGAATTTATTTATGGTTGCGAAGAGACATTGTCCTCTGATGACGTCAGCACATTGACTGACGAAACGCCGCGTAAGGGCATTTTGAATCCTACATCACTTCCGCCTATTGCTATGCAGGAGGAGCGCAATCGGCGTCCCCTGCACTTCTTTTGATTAACGTAAGCTTTTAACTTTTAAACTTATTTGTTACTCTTCGCAACTCTTTGGATCTTGCATGCAAGACCATGGTGTACACAGTGCCTTCAATAAGTATTCATACCCCTTGAAATTTTACACATTTTGTCATGTTACAAACAAAACACATAAATGTATTGTATTGGGATTTTATGTGATAGACCAACACAAAATGGTACATAATTGTGAAGTGGAAGGAAAATGATAAATGGTTTTCAACATTTTTTACAAATAAATATCTGAAAAGTGTGCCGTGCACTTGTATTCAGCCCCCTTTACTCTGATAACCCTAACTAAAATCTAGTGGAACCAATTGCCTTCAGAAGTCACCTAATTAGTAAATGGAGTCCACCTATGTGTAATTTTTTCTCAGTATAAATACAGCTGTTCTGTGAAGCCCTCAGATGTTTGTTAGAGAACCTTAGTGAAAAAACACCATCATGAAGACCAAGGAACACACCAGATAGGTCAGGGATAAAGTTGTGGAGAAGTTTAAAGCAGGGTTAGGTTATAAAAGAAATATCCAACAGCTGGGTTACTGTCACCGCAATGCATCTCAAAAGTTTGATCTTATATGGCAAAACTGGCTAATACCTCAGTAACCCCGGTACAACTGGTTAGAGACAGATTGCTGCTGATGTAAGTCTAACAGGAAGTCTTGAGCATGAACTCCAAGGTTTAGGGTATAGTATGTTTGACACTTATGAGCAAAGAGCATTTAGGTACCCTAGTAAGCTCAATAATAAACCTAGGTAGTCTACAAGGTTTATCCACCTTATAATACTTTATGAAAATCCCAGGGAAGGGGGGGAAAGGAGGGAACAAGCACAGACTGGAAGTCATGTATTATTTTCTTTTATCTTTTCTGATTCATTAAATGCTGCAATTCTTGAGATGTATTACAATGACTATACCCATTTGATGCATATTACTTTGCTATTCTGGACAAATCAATTGTAATGTTGTACACTCTACTATGGATACTGTAATAAGTGCATGTGCATTCTTGTTTGACGGCAATAAAATATTGTTTTGATTTAAAAAATAAAAGAAATATCCCATGCTTTGAACATCTCACAGAGCACTACTTGATCCATCTGAAAATGGAAAGAGTATAGCACAACTGCAAATCTACCAAGACATAGTCGTCCATCTAAACTAGCAGGCCAGGCAAAGAAAGCATTAATCAGAGAAGCGGCCAAGAGGCCCATGGTAACTCTGGAGGAGCTGCAGAGATCCACAGCTCAGGTGGGAGAATCTGTCCACAGTACAACTATTAGTAGTGCACTCCACAAATACTGCCTTTATGGAACAGTATCAAGAAGAAAGCCATTGTTGAAAGAAAGCATAACATAGCCATAACAAGCTACATTTGCAGTTTGCGAGAAGCCATGTGGGGGACACAGCAAACAGGTGGAAGAAGGTGCTCTGATCAGATGAGACCAAAATGGAACTTTTTGGCTTAAAAGCACAATGCTATGTGTAGCGGAAAACGATCAATGCACATCACCCTGAACACACCATCCCCACCATGAGACATGGTGGTGGCAGCATCATGCTGTGGGGATGCTTTTCTTCAGCAGGGATAGGGAAGCTGGTCAGAGTTAATGAGAAGGTGGATGGAGCCAAATACAGGGCAATCTTGGAAGAAAACCTGTTGAGTCCGCAAAAGACTTGAGACTGGGGCGGAGGTTCAACTTCCTGCAGGACAATGACCCTAAACATACAGCCAGAGCTACAATGGAATGGTTTAGATCAAAGCATATTCATGTGTTAGAATGGCCCTGTCAAACTCTAGACCTAAATCCAATTAAGAATCTGTGGCAAGACTTGGAAATTGCTGTTCACAGACACACTCCATCCACTTTGCCTGAACTTAAGTTATTAGGCAAAGAAGTATGGGCAAAAATGGCACTCTAGATGTGCAAAGCTGGTAGAGACATACTCAAAAAGACTTGCAGCTGTAATTGCAGCGAAAGGTGGTTCTACAAAGTATTGACTGTTGAAAACCATTTCTTTTCACTTCACAATTATGTGCCACTTTGTGTTGGTCTGTCTATCACATAAAATCCCAGTAAAATACACTTACATTTTTGGTTCTAACATGACAAAATGTGAAAAATTCCAAGGAATATGAATACTTTTTCAAGGCACGGTATGGCTGCTATGCAGCAAAGCATCTAATGATCTCCTTGTGGGATCAGAGAAGCTGGTAAGTTGTTCATTTAATCACTTGCGGGGATCCCTTTTGGAAGAATTTTTTCTTTAGTGGTGCGCGTTATCAACCCTTCACGGGAACCTATTGAGGTTTAGAAAATCTGAGCACTTTTTTGTACTATACATACAGTATCTCACAAAAGGGAGTACACCCCTCAAATTTTTGTAAATATTTTATTATATCTTTTCATGTGACAACACTGAAGAAATGACACTTTGCTACAATGTAAAGTAGTGAGTGTACAGCTTGTATAAAAATGTAAATTTGCTGCCCCCTCAAAATAACTCAACACACAGCCATTAATGTCTAAACCACTGGCAACAAAAGTGAGTACACCCCTAAGTGAAAATGTCCAAATTGGACCCAAT
>BLSH010397643.1:424934-435225 GCA_018402905.1 Glandirana rugosa | reverse complement strand
ACCCGTAGAACGGTACTTGTAAAACCTACACCTTGGTAGATATACTATGTCTTATCATTACATAATACAAAAAAAATAACGTCTTTCAACATAGGAAGAACGAAACATGTACATGTAGTGAAATTTTGGTCTGTTTGTCCGTAGACTTAGCGAGACCCATGTCAAATTCATACTCCATTCATTTCTCGTGACACAAAAAAAATTAGACGGAATTGGTGAAGTCGGGGCCTTCCTAACCGACGAAATCCTGGCCTCGGGAAAAACGCTAAGCCGTGACGTAGCGAAATTGACTGTTAACGCGTACAACGTCGCACGACCGCGCAATTGTCAGTTAAAGCGATGCAGTGCCGAATCGCAAAAAGGGCTCCGGTCCTAAAGCAGCCAATCCTTCCGGGGCTGAAGTGGTTAAGGCAGATTAAAAAAAACACAGTGCTCTTTACTTACCTCATACTTAAACTGTACCCAGAGCGATTCAGATGCCTGTTTGTCTGGTTTTAAAGTGATGTACATGTACAAAGCAAGAAGGATACAACTTTCTGCAATAAAAAAAACATAATACATTACTATTCTGTATCATATAGATGGTTCCACATCCAAAATGTTCATGGCAAGATGCCCAAGCCAAATTTAGCAAGCATTCGTTAACATTGACAATAACACTGACTAATTTGGCTACCAGTCTACAATTTTTAGCATTAATGAATTTATTAATTTTAGATACTTTAAATGTACCTTACAAATCCGGTAATAAACAGATCAACACTTTCACCTTCAGGCTGCAGTGGTGCTTAAGTTTGATAGAATCTGGGGTGACTGGCTGGCGGTCCTGGGTCTAGCTCCTACTGAATTGGTAATGGACAGGATCTTGGGCTAACTAGCACTGTATTATAATATATGTAGAGCCTATACACGGTTTGGAGTAATTTCTACCACTACTGTGTAGGACTGAGCTTTGACTGGGCTTGTTATAGTGTGCAGTATCATGTACCTGTTTAATCTGGATTTAAATTGATGGCACTATGTTTTAAGGTTGTATTTGTAACCTCTATATGCTTCAAAAAAAGGCTGCAGTAGCAACTGCAGGCTGAATGTTTATTTGGTCAATAAGGCATCTAGCTTGCATGCAGTCACATAGTTGACAGTGATTAGATTATCAGGAACCACCCAACTGTCAATGGAGACTGGAAGGGACAATGGCAGCTGGGATTGAGAACCACTAGTCGCACAAAGGTTGAATGATGGCTCTCAAGCCAGTGGAGTAACTATAGGCATAGCTGCCCAGGCAGCTGCTATGGAGCCAAGGGCTGAGGAAGAGTCCTCATTAAGGAAGCTGTTGAGACACACTAAACTGTGAAGTCCAAAGTCTAGAAGAAGCACTCAAGGAGCCATCCAAATCACTAGCTGTTTTAGCAGTGTAGATTATTTGCCCTCAGAACGTCTACTACAGCCCAGCCACTGAGAAATTAACATGTAAGCCTAATGCAGTTTTCCTGGGGCTGTAAAAAAAAAAAATCCCAAAGTGTCTCCTCCTGAAACTCGATAAGGCAGCTGGGGCCTGTGGTTCTGCATAATATATCTAAGGTTTAACCACCTCAATACTGGGGACTTTTACCCCCTTCCTGTCCAGACCAATTTCAGCTTTGTGCTGTTACACTTTGAATGACAATTACTCATTCATGCAACACTGTACACACATGACAGTTTTATCCCATGTTCACACAAATAGAGCTTAATTTTGGTGGTATTTAATCACTACTGTTTTTTTTTTTTTTTGCGCTACAAATGAAAACCATTTTGATAAAAAAATTATTTTTATTAGTTTCGGTTATAAAAATTTTGCAAAGTAGTAATTTTTCTTCATAAATTTTGACTAACATTTATACTGCTACATTTCTTTGGTAAAAATAACCACAATCTGTGCATATTATTTTGTCTGTGTAAAAGAGTCTACAAGCTATGGTACCAATCATTGAAAATTGAATACACCTGATGTATTGACACCCCATCTCATTTTTTGAGGCCCTAATATGCCAAGATAATACAAGTATCCCCCAAATGACCTCTTTTTGGAAAGTAGATAGTCCAAAGTATTTAGTAAGAGGCATTATGAGTTTTTTGAAGTTGTATTTTTTTTTTCTTACAATTCTTTGGAAGATGAAGAAATTACTTTTTCTTCCCCACAAAAATGTCATACTCAGAACCCCCAAACATATATTTTTGTAGCAGAATAATATGGTGGGTTTTGCAAATTTTTGTCACACTGTATTTGCGCAGCAGTTTTTTTAAATGCAATTTTACACACAAAAGCATAAATACATTTTAATGAACACAGAGACAATAATTTGATGTTTCCTACATACTTGTCAGGAACCACGAATCAGACAGACAGAAAATGCAGTAAAAATCACACCTTTTAATAAATGATAAAAATGGTACAAATAGTAAACATAATCAAAACATAGCCAGGGTACGATAGCCAAAGCTGGCGGTCAGAACAAGCCAGTAAATCAGGAAGCCAGAGATCAGTGTAGTTGGGGCAGCAGACAGAATCAGGAACCAAAAGGGGCATCAGCCAGGCAAGTCTTCAACAAAAACACAGCAGAGAGTCTCTTGATATGTTTGACAAAGGTGAAGGCACTGAAGAAATGAACCAGACAGTTTAAATAGCCAGAAGGGGCTGGCTGAGGGCTGAACTTGACAAGCAGGAAATGATCACCAGGTGAGCCACTGTGGAACGATGAGTGCTGGCAATGAACCGAAGCTGAGCAACCTAGCACTGAGAAGGGAAAGCTGTGAGCCCAGCCCTGACAAAACCCCCTCTGAGGGCCACCAAGTTTGAAGAGAAAATATTTATGGAAAGCATGGGGGGAGGACAGGAGCATGTACGTCCAAGGATGAGACCCAAGAGCGTTCCTCCGGACCGTACCCTTACCAATGAACGAGGTACTGTATGCACCCACGGACAGTCATCGATTAATTGCATCTCATACTCAACTGGTTCTCAACCTTCACCAGGTGAGGATGTGGTACAGGGGTGGTGAAGCGGTTGCATACCAAAGCTTTTAATAAGGAGACATGAAAAACATTCAAAATACGCATGTTAGAAGGAAGGTCTAATGCGTAAGACACTGGCTTGATCCTACAGGGAACACAGAAAGGCCCAATAAACCGTGGTGCCAGTTTCAGCGAGGGAACACTCAGTCGGAGGTTATGAGATGACAGCCAGACCCTCTCCCCAAACTGGTAGGAAGGCGCAGGTAGGCGTCTGTGGTCAGCATGGAGTCTGTACCTATTACTGGCACGTTGCAAAGACTCTTGGACCTGCACCCAAGTGGAACGAAGATCACGGAGATGCTCCTTCAACGCAGGAATTTGAGGCACAAATGAGTCAGGCAACATGGATGGTTGGAAACCATAATTCACCATAAAAGTAGACAATCGGGAAGCGGTATTGACGGCACTATTGTGAGCAAACTTCACCCAATGTAGGAGGTCTGACCTGTTATGGTGGTCATAAATATAGCAACGCAGAAACTGCTCCAAGGCTTGGTTGGCTAGTTCTGTGGCCCTATTGGACTGCAGGTGATACGCAGAAGAGAAGGAATGCTGAATTCCTAACTGTGCACAAAAGACTCGCCAAAACCTGGAGACAAATTGGCTACCCATCAGAGATGATAACCTTGGGTAGCCCATGTAACCGAGAGATCTTCCGAGCAAAAATGTATGCCAGTTTTCGAGAACAGGTCAACCATCATAAGAACTGTCTTGTCTGGGGAGTTTGGTAACTCCACAATAAAATCCATAGACAGGTGGGTCCAAGGCCTCACTTCATTGGGTATGGGTTGTAGGAGGCCCACTGGAAGGTGTCATGGTGTCTTACTCTGAGCACACACTGAACAAGTGGCTACGAAGGTGGTTATATCAGCATGGAGGACTAGGCCACCAGAATTGTTGAGAAATAGCCCAAATGAGTTGATTCTTCCCTGGGTGGCCTTGGGAGAATAGCAAATCTGGAGCAAAGCAGTGCAGAAATTCTCAGGGACAAAACAGCAGTTATCTGGTTTCTCAGGAGGAAAATGGATTTGAATGGCAAGAATTCTATCACTCAAAGGTGGAGACTAGTACGTACAGTAGCCAGAATATGATTGGGAGGTATCACAGGAGCAGGAACCGACTCAATCTTGGAAGGGGAGCAAAACTGTTGCTCTTCTTCCACCAAATGCGTCAGCCCTTACATTCTTAGTACCAGGTAAAAATTAGATGACTTAATTGAAGCTTGACAGAAAAAGAGCCCATCGCACCCTTCTAGGAGATAAGCGTTTTGCCTCAGATAAGAATGAGATTCTTATGGTCAGTCAAAATGAGGACCGACACAGTGGTACCTTTGAGGAGATGCCTCCATTCTTTAAAGCGGCTGTCTACCCGGAAAAAAAAACAAAAACTTGCACGACAATAGCATAATGAGCTAGTATGCACCGCATACTAGCTCATTATAAAATACTCACCTTGAAATGAAGATCCGACCGGGCTGCTCGGTCCCCTCTATGGGAGCGGACATCTTCCCTCGGATCTGGCTTCCGGGTACGCGGCGCTGTGACTGGCCAGAGCCGCAAGACGTCACTCCCGCGCATGCACGTCTTTCCGGCAAGGTCCGGAACTATTGCCGGGCCTTTGCCGGGACATACAAGGCGCAACGGATTAGAGGAAATATCTTCTAAACCGTACAGGTTTAGAAGATATTCATTTTACCTACAGGTAAGCCTTATTATAGGCTTACCTGTAGGTAAAAGTAAACAAAATGGGTACACAACCGCTTTAAGAGGTAAATGAGGAAAATTGTTTTCATACTTACCGAAATTTTCCTTTCCTGGATCCTCCTCATGTCAGCCTACTATGGGTCAGCTCCGCGCCCTCTGACCCCTTCAGGACAACCTCTTTCCAAGCCTATAAGAGGCTTGACATGAGGAGGATCCAGGAAAGGAAAATTACGGTAAGTATGAAAACAATTTTCCTCATTCCTGGACCTCCTCATGTCAGCCTACTATGGGATGTACCAAGCAATCAACCACATAAGGGGAGGGAAGACATCAAACACCAGAATCATAAACCGATATCAATAATTTAATGGCCGACAGCCGCCGACAAAACAGTAGACCCAAAAGCTTCCGATGCCGTCAGTTACCTTCACTCTGTAGCGCGGAATGAAGGTATTCGGTGCATTCAAGCTAGCTGTCCTGCACCCTACTTCTGCTGACACCTTAGCGTATGACGCACAGGAATCTGCCATGCTTCTCATAAATGTGCTTTGACCTCCAGTGAGGGAGGATATCCCGCCTCTCTATATGCCATCTGGATAGGTTTAACGATCTATGAAGACCCTATTCTAGGAGGCCTAGCCATGTCTTTCATGGAGGGCCCGGGCAAGATGAAGAGCTGATCATGTTTCCAGACATCTAGTCCACTCTAGGTATATTGATAAGGCCCGCACTAGATCCAGCCTAGTCCATTCGTCTTTCGAGTTACTACCCGGAAAAGCCGATACGACTGCTTTCCAATTCAACTGCAAGGCTGATGCCACCTTTTAGAAGAAAGTTGGGGACTGTTCTGAGTATTGTTTCCTCTTGGAGAATTCGGCAATACGGCTCCCTGGTTGAAAAAGCACACAGTTCAGACACCCATCTGGCCAATGTAATTGCCATCAAAAAAATTGCACTGAGGTGCACGGAGGTGCTAATAAGGCTTTCAGAATTAAAGGCGGGTCCCACTTCGGAAAGGGCTTTATTGAAGGCCTGATCTTTATTGCTGCCTTTCAGGAAAGCATCCCTAGAGCAGTGTTTTTCAACTCCAGTCCTCAAGGCACACCAACAGGTCATGTTTTCAGGATTTCCCTCAGATGAAACAGCTGTGGTAATTACTAAGGCAGTGAAACTGATCAAATCACCTGTGCAAACTAATGGAAATCCTGAAAACATGACCTGTTGGTGTGCCTTGAGGACTGGAGTTGAAAAACACTGCCCTAGAGGATCCAAGGCCCATCTTTGTTCCCCCGTAGCTGACAGGGCAGACTCAAACCTTTGAGGAGCTAAACGACAAAACCCTTGCCCAGACTTTGCTGGAGAAATTTCAATATGCTAGAGACCACGGGTGCCCTCAGAACCCAGCTCTTTCCTGCTGAGAAGCGACAAAAAGGCCTTATATATCCTATAATAAAATATTATCTGTAGTTTTCTTTTGACTAAAAGCTCCACGCCATGAACCTCAGTTTTCCCGGCTTCGGGTTACACTGCTTGTCCTGCAGCAGAAAATGTTTGTGAGGAGGCAGGAGAATTGGCTGACACATCACCATTTTCTATGCTAGTGAACATCATGGTCTTCTGGGCCAGAAGGGCCATGCCGCTATTGCTGTTATCTTCTACTGTTCTTCATTAAAACTCTGAGGATTAGTGAGAGAGGAGGAACCACAGACTAAGGGAAAGTCCCATGGAATGGATAGAGCATCCTAGCCTAAAGCCTGCGAGTGCCACCTTTGGGAGAAGTAAATCGTAATCTGAGAGTTCTCCTCCAACGTCACCCAATCTATGATTGAGGTCCCCGAGACCTTGAAGATTTTGAACAGGTATCCAAGCTCTGTTCTTTCAAATCCACGGATCTCCGACTAAGTTGATCCACCAGCTTGTTTTGTGGACCCAGAAGGTATGCTGCTGCCTAGGGAACAATCTGGCATGCCACCCTGAGTAGTGGGAGGCTCCTGGTGCCCCCTTGCCGGGCCACGTAGGCTTTGCAACATCGATTGGAAGGCTACTAGAGTGTGCTGAACGGCCCCTAATTCTAACAGGTTTGAATGCTGAGATAGAGATGCTTCTCATTTGCCCTGTACTTGTTGTATAAGGAATGAGCTCCCCGGTCTACTATGCTGGCATCTGTAGTCAGCACTACTGGAACTGGAGGTTCGAGAGGCACTCTGCGGTGTAGATTCTGAGAAACCTTCCACCATATCAGAGGCCGTTTTATTGGTACTGAATGGCAGATCTTCCGGGCTGAGTGGCGATCCCACTGATGAACAAAATTGTATTGCAAAACTCTCCTTCTGAAATTTGGCCCAAGGTACTACCTGGATTGTGGATGACAACAGGCCCAGGTAGTGCATACACTTCTTGGCCATCAGAAATTGCCTGGTCATGCCCATTCCCGACTTGGTCCGAACTTCCACCAACTTCCTAAGAGGCAGAATACACGAACTTGGGTAGTGTCAAATTGCATTCCTAGATAGTCTAGGACTTGAGTCGGTTGCAACAGACTCTTGCGATGGTTGATCAACCAACCAAACCGTCTGATCGTGCTGCAGGTTATCAGCCCGTGCTGTTGAAGGAGGGACTTTGACGCGGCCCGAGGAAGAATGTTGTCCAGAAAATGAAAAATTTGAATGCCTCTGATCCTTAAGATAGCGACGATTACAGCCAAAACTTCTGAAAATGTTCTTGGAACCATGCCCAGCCCAAAAGGCAGACAACGAAACTGGCCATGGAAGCGATGGTGTGATGCATTTATGGGCACATATAGGTAAGCATCCGCTAGGCCTATTGACGCTAGCAAATCTCCCTTCTTCACAATGAACAATGGTTTGCAAGGACTCCATTCTGGCTGCAGGGACTTTCATGAAGGTATTCGGGGTCTTAAGTCCAGGACCAGGCTGAATCCTTCTGAGGATCTTGTTACCAAGAACAGAAGAGAATAGAATCCTTCTCCCTTCTCATTTTTCAGAACTGGCAGAATTGCTAGATGGCAATAAATTCTTTACATACATTAATAAACAACACCCTTTCCACTGGACAAGTAGAAATTCGGATCTCCACAGAATGAGACTAGGGAGGTCTTCCTTGAATGAAGTCCAAGACCCAGGTATCTTAAACTTCTTCCGCCTAGACCTCTCCAAAGTAAGACAGTCTGCTCCCACTTGGGAAGTCTGGACAGGGAAACCTTTAGAAAAGCTTGTCTGAAGCTTTCGCCGGCTGGTTCGCCTTGGCTTTGGTTGTCTTGGAAAAAGGCTGGTCCCTGCTCCTTCCACTTGTCTAAAGAACGGTCGCCCCAGTTGGTACGCGGAAGCTTCCCCAAAACTTTTTTTAGATCTCTCCGAAGGGATCGAACGGCTGAGGGAAATCTTTTCCTTCCCTGCGGAATAAGCCCTCCAGACACTTGTTGCACCTCTGACTCCAGGGTCTTGCCAAAAAAATTTCCATCAAAAAGGAACTGAGCAAAGGCTGTGCTTGGAAACACTATCCGCTGACCAATGCTTCAGCCATAGGGCTCTGTGCGTCGTCATAGACTGAGCCATAAATTTCAGTATTATCCTGACCTGGTCCACGGGCACTTGCTAGAAAATACAACCTGACCCTAATGGACTGTAAAGGGGGGAACTTTCTTCCCCCATCACTTAACCCAAAGAACCGGGCTCCAACTCCATAATGCACACCTTAAGGCTGCTGCCACTAGGTAAGTGCTCTAGCCGGCTAACGTGTACATTCTTTAGAGATCTGTATCTATCCTACGATCCATCGGATCTTGAAGGATACGGAGTCATCTAGAGGCAAGGTAATGTGCCCAGCTTGTCTGTGAAGTGAGGCATCCGCCTTAGGCGCGGCCTCCCAAAGCTTAGCATCCCTAGAGCAAAAAGGTACAAGTTTGAGACCCTGTTGGACGTTCAATCTTTTATCGGGCCTTGCCCATTCATCTTCCATTATTTCCTGTATTAAAAACCAAAATAATGGGAAGGACAGGAGTGACCTTTTCAAGTCCGGATAATGCTCTCGCTGCACAAAATACTAAGCACTTTTGAAGAGCTTCTCAGGCGCTTTTGAAGAGCCTTCCATTGCTTTCAATGGAGAGGGGAAATTTCCACCATCCAGCCAGCGCACTACTCCAGAGTGAGAGCATTCATTGAGTTTAAAAGAAATAGGATTTCGTGAGCTCTTCAGGCGCCTGAAAAACGCATGAAAAGCGCCTCAGCGAGAAAGGGGTCCTAGGCTCGACTCACACCCATGCATCTCCAGCATCCCTCGCATCGCGCAGACCCACACCACAGACATGTCCCATAGGAAACAATGCCAAATAGACTGTAGTGCCGATCTGCAAAAACGCACCAAAAACTCACGGGTGCGAATCAGGCCAAAAGATCTGTAGCAATATGTTGCCTCTGGCTCTGATTCTGAAGCTGAAGCGGAAGAGTACCACCTCGGCCTTTCAGCCGCCCTTGACTGCTGCCTTAATATAGTGCTTCACCTGGCGTGCATCTGCTGCATTACCACATGCGGCCTCCTTTAAACAAGAGAAGTATACACGCCTCCCTGGCAGGGAGTTTGCCCGCGCGCCCAGCAGGCCTTCTCCTCCCGGGCCGAGGCCCTTTCAGAAGATGAAGAGGATCTGCGTCTGCTTATGCACACGCTAGCGCTTAGCTGTTGCTTCCTGGTGTTGCAACAGCCATTGGCCTGGGCTCGCGGCAATGCAATGAGGCACCCGAGAGGGTGACCTGGAGTGGCGTTCCACATGGATTTTATCCCGCCGCCGACCACTCCTCTGAGCCGACTTATCACACACTAAGCGATTCATTCTTTGCGGGTGATGCGGCTCCTTGGAACTTCCCTGCGGGCGTTTATCCCGCATCCGGGTCTTCTCTGTGTGAAGAGAAGAATGCACTCTTCAAAAAAAAAAAAAAAAACGTTTTCATGCGTTCTTCAGTGCTATAGAGGCAGGCAGGAGGGCGCAGGACACCTGGACACACATAGACAGCCAGAGATCTATCCAGCAATTCAAGGCGGCAGCCCTGTTGAGATCCCACATCATTCAGCATAGAGGCAGTGATTATGAGACAAGCTGGGGCCACAGGTGTTGTAATCACCACAGAGAAGCAGGAACCAGAGCATGGGAGAGGGCGTTCCTAACATACCAAGAAGTGGCCACTCTCAGCAACCTCCTGAGAGTTCCTGTGGGACTACAAGCCTCAGCCTGCCTGCTGTTCATCCATTTGTCACACAGCCCAATCCAGCAACGTATAATCGCTTCCTAGAGGCTGGTGTACACCTCTATACTGCTGAAGTGAAACTCTGTCCTTTCTCTCTCATCACTTTGCCACACAGCTCACTAGCAGTATTTAACCGCTTCCTAAAGGCTGGTGTACACATGCAGTTCTTTAACCGCTTGCCGACCGCTGATCGGCAATTGACGGCGACAATGTGGCTCTGTAACGCAAAACGCCGTCATACGACGGCGGCCGCGATACAGAGCCACTGTGAGCGCG
>BLSH010397643.1:362686-382488 GCA_018402905.1 Glandirana rugosa | reverse complement strand
GCGTCCGTGGCGGCTGCCAACGGGTCCCTTGTTCTGCACACGAAGGTCTGTACCTTGTGATTGAACCTGGACGCCATGAGGTCCACATCTGGCGTGCCCCACTAGTGGCAAATCTGGCGGAACACCTCTGGATGTAGGGACCATTCCCCCTGATCCAGCGTCTCGCGACTGAGAAAATCCGCCTGCCAATTTTCTACGCCCGGAATGTAAACGGCGGAGATTGCCGGCACATGAAGTTCTGCCCACCTCAGAATGTGGGCCACTTCAGCAGCCGCTGCCGAGCTCCTCGTTCCGCCCTGATGGTTCACGTACGCCACCGCCGTGGCGTTGTGCGACTGAACCCGAACCGGGAGGCCGCGCAGCCTTACCGTCCAGTGGGAGAGGCAGAGCCTGATCGCCCTCAACTCCAGCACATTTATCGGGAGGCGGGATTCCTGCGCCGACCAACGGCCCTGAGCAGACAGCTGCCCCAGGACCCCCCCCAGCCCGATAGGCTGGCGTCCGTCGTGACTATCAACCAATTCAGGGGGAGGAAAGACTTCCCCAACGTTAGAGCCGGGGCCCGAAGCCACCAGGTCAACGATCCTCTGGTCTGATGATCCAATCTGATCAGCTGGTCCAGGGACAGCGGAGACTTGTCCCACCGTGACAGAATCGCTCGCTGTAGCAGCAGAGTGTGACTCTGGGCGTAAGGAATCACCTCGAAGGCTGAGACCATGAGCCCCAACACCCACATACAGAACCATAAGGAGGACCACTGGCATAACAGCAGGGTGCGCACCGCTGCTTGCAGTGTTAGTAACTTGGCCGGAGGCAAGAACACCTTCGCCTGCTCCGTGTCCAGAATCAGACCCAGATATTCCAGTCGACATGACGGAGTCGACTTCTGCAGGTTGATCAGCCAGCTGAAGTCTTTCAAAGAGGCCATGGTGATAGCCACATTCTCTTCCAGGACCAAAGCAGACTCCGCTCGCAGGAGTAAGTCGTCGAGGTATGCTACTACCGCAATGCCTCTCTGCCTCAACAGCGCCAGCACCGGAGCCATCAGCTTGGTGAACACCCGAGGAGCCGAGGCCAGACCGAAGGGAAGTGCCACAAATTGGTAATGTAGATCCCCCACAGCAAAGCACAGAAAACACTGGTGCCGGGGACAAATGGGAACATGGAGATATGCATCCCTGATATCCAGCGACGCAATGAAGTCCCCTTGGTGCAGGGCGGCCACGACCGATCGGACAGATTCCATCCTGAACTTCCGCGCCTTCACGAAGTGGTTTAGAGCTTTTTAAGTCCAGAACTGGCCTGACCCCACCCTTTTTGGGCACCACAAAGAGGTTTGAATAGAAGCCGCTGAACCTTTCCAGCGGAGGCACAGGCACAATCACCCCTTCTTCGGAGAGCGTCTGAACAGCCCCTAGGAGAGCCTCTCGATGCCTATCTCGAAGAACCTATCTGGGGGTAGAGTGCTGACCTCTATCCTGTATCCGGGAGGACACCACTTCCTGCACCCACCGGTTGGAAACGCAGGCAGTCCACCTGTCTGCGAACCCCAGAAGTCGGCCCCCAAACCCATCATGCGGAGGACTTCTTATCCTCCGTCTTTTCGCTCTTGCGCTGCCAGGGCCGTTTACCGGACTCCGAGGCAGACTTGCCGGGCCTTGAGCCCTTGCCCGCTGCACCGGGTGCACGAAAAAACCTCTTCTGACCGAAGAAGCAGGACTCCGCTTACGGCGGAACTGCTGCCGCCTGGGCTCCGGGAGAAAAGTACTCTTCCTCCCGGTGAAATCTTTCATGATTTCATCTAACTGTGCCTCAAAGAGTGGACCGCCCTGAAAGGGAAGATCCGTGAGGCCCTTTTTAGACGCATGGTCACCTGACCAACAGCGTAAACCACAGCACCCGTCTGATGACGACTGCAAGAGCCGACCCCGCCACCAAGAACAGTGCCTTGGACAACGCCTCCGTCCGCCTATCGATCGGATCCTTAAAAGAGGGAGACCCCTCCACTGCGGGGGATGCCCACTTCTTCACAAAACTATCCTCAAAGGGATAGCGTACAGCGAAACATTTGGGCAAGGAAAAGGAATGATGCGGACGCTGCCAATCCTTATAGACCAGCTGGTCAAAGAATTGATCATAGGGATAAGCCCTAGGGGACCGAGGTGGCTTAAAAGACCCACAAACGTAGGCAGTCTCCTGCGACTCCCAGTCTTGGTCCAGTCGCAAGGACGCACGGATATTGGCGATCAGGGAGGCCACCAGCGCTCTCTCGCACGCTACCAAGGCCCCCTGGTCTTCCTTGCTATCCGAGGGCTCCAGTTCACCACCTGAGAGCTCCATGGGGGTCCCCGTGACCACTGAGGCCCCTTCCGGTTCAGAATCTTCCCCCGAGGAAGAAGGGGGGGGGGGGCGGACGCTTTTTAGTCACCCCCTTAGCACGGCATCTCCCGGGGAAAAAATCCCCCCAATACGGATCTTAGCTGATCCAGGGGTACCAGAGGGCCCAGCGCAGGTTGCGCTTCAAGCGACTCCTCCTTAGAAGAACCCGCAGGTTCAGCCGCCATTGCACCACCGGAACACTGACAGGCCAATAAGCCCTGACACCCCCACAATGCAGCCCCACCACTGCCCCACAGAGCAACCGGGAGACACCCAGGAGGACTGCACCCACCGCTACCAGCACCCCAGGGAGAGCCCAGCTATACTTGCTGTGTATGATTGCCCTTCAAGCGCTGTGTCCCAGTAGGAGTGCTTTGCTGCCAGTCAGGAGCCCGCGCCGCCCTGTGCCATCCACGCTGTCCCAGAGTGAAAGAGGGAGGAAGGAGCGGCGTCAGCCGCACGTTTTCATCCACAGGCACATCAAACATGGCCGCCGAGCGGTCACAAGAGGCTAAAGCATGTTACACAGGCTGCGGCTACGGCAAAATGGCGGCGATCCACCTCAAAATGGCGGCGGATCGGCGCATGGTGTCTTTTTGAGCGCGGGGTGCGATGCGGGGGAAGGGGGGGTGTAGGAGGGGGCGACCCTGAACAAAAACAACCAGGGGGACCTGTAGCCCAAGAAACCCTCCACCGGCTGGCCTAGTCCGCCAAAACGCCCAGCCCCCCCCCTCCGCACCCCTAGGGGTGGAGAGAGGAGGTCACTCACCAATCCGACGGGCGTAGCGGGTAGCCACCCGGGTGCAGACCTTCCTCCCATCTGGTAGGGAGGGATGCTGCAGGCCAAGCGCCCCTGGACGTGAGCAGAGCCTGGTCACTGGACGCAAGTGGGGGTCTCGGCGTCGTTTTAAGTGACAATTGCGCAGTTGTGCGACGTTTTACCCAAACTAAATTTGCGTCCTTTTTCCCCCACAAATAGAGCTTTGTTTTGGTGGTATTTGATTGCCTCTGCGTCATTTCTGATCACCGCTATAAACAAAAGAGCGACAATTTTGCAAAAAAAAAATGTTTTTCTTACTTTTTGCTAAAATACAAAACTAAATAATAAAAAAAAAAAAAATATAGAAAAACATATTTTTTCATCGTTTTTGGCCGAATTATATTCTTCCTCATATTTTTGGTAAAAAAAAAAAAAAAAAAAATCGCAGTCGGCATTTATTGATTGGTTTGCGCAAAAGTGGCCGTGTTTACGGATGATGAGAATTTATTTCTGGGGTTTTTATATTTTTTACTAGTAATGGCGGCGATCTGCGATTTTTAGCGGTATTGCGATATTGGGGTGGACATGTCGGACCATTTCGACACCTTTTTGGGACCAATGACATTTATACAGTGATCAGGAATTTAAATATCCACAGATTACTGTATAAATGTCACTGGCATTGAAGGGGTTAACCTGCAGGAGGCGATCTAGGGGTTAACTGTGTTCCCTGGGTGTGTTCTAACTGTGGGGGGGGGGCTGGGCTACCATGGGCATAAGAGATCTAACTGATCCCAGTGACAGGGATCAGTAGATCTCCTATGCCCCCACTAACAAAGCGGGGAACCGCCATGTTTACATCGGCGGTTCCCCGTTCTTTTGCTCTGGCCGCTCATTGCGGCTCGCCGGCGGACATCGGGTCCGCCCGAGCCGCAGGCACACTCCTCAGGAGTACGGCCCCCTAGCGGCCACCCACAGATCGTAGCTTATTTATGGCGATTCGCGGGACGCATATACACTGCCGCCGTGAATATACGGTAGGCAGTGTGGAAGTGGTTAAAGTGCACGTTCTCCTTTTCAGAAAAAAAAATGAAAAAAAGGTTAACACCCTACACCCTCCAGACCTATTTCGATCCCTGCTGCACTTACAGTGCCTTGAAAAAGTATTCATACCCCTTGAAATTTTCCACATTTTGTCATGTTCCAACCAAAAACGTAAATGCATTTTATTGGGGTTTTATGTGATAGACCAACAGAAAGTGGCAAATAATTGTGAAGTGGAAGAAAAATGATAAATGGTTTTCAAAACTTTTTACAAATAAATATTGGAAAAGTGTGGTGTGCATTTGCATTCAAGCCCCTTTACTCTGATACTCCTAACTAAATCTAGAGGAACCAATTGCTTTCAGAAGTCACCTAATTAGTAAATAGAGTGCTGTGTGTAATTTAATCTCAGTATGTTCTGTAAAGCCCTCAGAGGTTTGTAAGAGAACCTTAGTGAACGAACAAAGCACTACGAAAGCCAAGGAACACACCAGCCAGTGCACAAATCTGGCCTTTGTGGAAAAGTGGCAAGAAGAAAGCCATTGTTGAAAGAAAGCCATACGACGTCCCGTGTGCAGATTGCAAGAAGCCATGTGTCCCCATGTGGAAGCAAACATGTGGAAGAAGGTGTTCTGGTCAGGGGAGTCCAAAATGTAACTTTTTGGCCTAACAGCAAAATGCTATGTGTGGCAGAAAACACTGCACATCACCCTGAATACACCATCCCCACCGTGAAACATGGGGGTGGCAGCATCATGTTGTAGGGATGCTTTTCTTCAGCAGAGACAGGGAAGCTGGTCAGAGTTTATGGGAAGATGAATGGAGCCAAATAAAGGGCAATCTTAGAAGAAAACCTGTTAGAGTCTGCAAAAGACTTGAGACTGGGGTGAAGGTTCACTTTCCAACAGGACAATGACCCTAAACATACAGCCAGAGCTACAATGGAATGGGTTAGATCAAAGCATATTCATGTGTTAGAATGGCCCAGTCAAAGTCCAGACCTAAATCTAATTAAGAATCTGTGACAAGACTTGAAAATTGCTGTTCACAGACAGACGCTCTTCATCCAATCTGACAGAGCTTGAGCTATTTTGCAAAGAAGAATGGGCATAAATTTCACTCTCTAGATGTGCAAAGCTGAGACATCCCCAAAAAGACTTGCAGCTATAATTGCAGTAAAAAGTAGTTGGCTCGGGGGGGCTTAATACAAATGCACGCCACACTTTTTAGATGCGGTTTGTTCACTAAGGTTCTCTAACAAACCTTCTGAGGGCTTCACAGAACAGCTGTATTTTTACGGAGATTAAATTACACATAGGTGGACTCTATTTACTAATTAGGTGAATTCCGAAGGCAATTGGTTCCAAAAGATTTTAGTTGGGGGTATCAGAATAAAGGGGACTTGAATACAATTGCAAGCCACACTTTTCAGATATTTGTAAAACATTTTGAAAACCATTTATCATTTTCCTTCTACTTCACAATTATGTCCCACTTTGTGTTGTTCTATTACATAAAATCCCAATAAAATATATTTACGTTTTTGGTTGTAACGTGACAAAATGTGGAAAATTTCAAGGGGTATGAATACTTTTTCAAGGTACTGTACCTTAGTGGGTGATTAGTTGTCAGTTCCTATGCAGCCAGTTTTGTGATCTGGTGAGTTCACATCCCCTTCTGGGATGGATTAGTGATTCTGATTGGTCATATCTGGCATGTGACCAATCAGAATTGCTCTGATCTGTCCTGGAAGCCCTACAGAAGCCCCACTGTTATTAGAATTCAATTAACCCATTAGTAAAATCTACTCACTTGTTTGTATGGCCTCGACGCACAGGTGATCCTTGGAGAACATCTAAATTACCACTAAGGAGATGGTACAAACCAAATGGACCTCCAGGATGTGACTGTTGCATCAAACTATTCAGTAAAATTGAACCTAATAAGGTGGTAATAAACAAATGAGTATATTCTAACAAAATATGGCAAAACAAACCATACATATAAACAGAGTATCTTTCAATTATTAAAAGCTGAATGCCAGGCAGATACAGGAAACAAATAATGCAGCTCTGTAATTACCAAAACATCAGTAAATGTATTTTAAAAACTCAGTTTTTCCATTTTAATTTTTGAATAAAAAATGCTTTTCTAAATACAAACATGTCTGTATCTCTTCATCTCCATTACATGGGGCGCAGGGCAACTACTAATTACAGAACTAGGAAGGAAGATACAGTTCACAGGAACTGACAAGGACCCTGCATTCCTGATAAGATCAACGGGTACCTTCTGTATTTGCAAAAAAAAAAAAAAAAAATACAGTCACTACATATAGGGATTATAGGCTGCAATATAATGCCCTTTTGCTCTTGGGTTTAGCTATTTTTAAGTAGCTGAACTAGACTTGCGATCACCTAGAAAAAAAAAAAAAAAAAAAAATATAATATAGGATCCATCTCTGCACACAGCTGATGGATGTAAGTGCTATTTATGGACAGCTGGGCCTGGTGCTGGTTTGCAGCAGTTTCTTCTGGACTCCAATTTTGTACACTGTTCTTGCTAACATTGGAGCATCCTATATATGACTGAGATTAAAGTGGATGTAAACCCACCACTCACCCAGTATAAACTAATGGAACAGTATAAATGTAGATGTACATACAAGCCTCCTGCATGTATCCCTACCTTGCAAATGTCACCCTATTCAGCTGTAGCAGCATTGCAAAACACTGGAATCAGTGGGTGTCTCTCTTTGCTGGAGCTCGGTGGGTGGAGTTGTGACGCCACAACACTTCCCATCCATCTCTAAACTGAGAGCTGGGGGAGACGGGAGGGGGGAGTGTGAGGCTCTTTTTGCTCCATGCAGGAGATAAGAATATGACCTGTCAGTCACACAGCATGGGATGAAACATCTCCCATTTCTCCCTCAGTGGTTTTCCTACTGAAAAAAGATAGGATCATTACTCAGAGTTGGATTAACTCTTCATGGCAAAACTGGGCCCCATGGTTCCCTCAATGAACTATGGCTCCCCACTGCCGGCAGCACTCATGCAGCCCCACTTTTGTGAGATACTGTATATGTGTTCTTATTGTTCGGAATATATGAGAAATTTATGTGTCCTTCTATGTGACATTTTCTACCGTTTGTATTTTCTTACTTTCAATAAAAACACTGACATCTAAAAATTACCTTTCATTTTCAATCTGCAGCGCTGCAATTTTCTGTAAAATGCAATGCAATATGCCAACTTGAAGGTGTTCTGTACACATATGGTGTACAGAACGCTCCCCCAGAAATGTAATTTTCTACTTGTGTGATTAGGTCACTGATTTTTCCAGAAATCAGAACAGATACAGATCAGATTTTGAGTACCCCCTGCAACAAAAATGTTGATTTTGGTGAGATACTCCCAAAGGGAAATCACATCTAAAAGGGATGCAGACCCTACCATTTTCCTCAGAGCCCTGCAGGTGCAGCAGCTCATTGATAATTATAAAATCAATCCCATACATATTCACTTTGCGCTTGGTGACAGGCAAACAAACAGCTGTTTCTTCAGCATAGCAAAAAGTAGGAATCTGCAACAAAGTTTGTTAAAATCCCTGCACTGTACATAGATCACCCAGAAGGGTACGCTTATTTTCTCAAAAAAAGTGGAGTTACTCTTATTTTTAACTTATTTTTTGATACAGTTCTGCTTTAACATTTGGCTCAAAAATAAATTTTATAAAATGTGTGCAATGCTTAATTTTATGTACTTTTTACCACATTTTTCAAACTGTAAGGTTTCCCTTTCAAACGTGTGAGTATTTATAAGCTTAGTATATCTGAGCCCAGGGTGGGTTTGTCAAACATTTTTTAGCTTAATGGGCAAGTGATCATGGAACAAATGGCATAGGGGGCTTGGCATTGCCCTGGGGAACACATAAAAAACAGTGATTTTAAAGTGATACTAAAGTCTTGTTATTTTTTGTTTAAAAACAACAAACATGTTATACTTACCTGCTCTGTGTAGTGGTTTTGCACAGAGCAGCACAGATCCTCCTCTTCTCTGGTCCCTCGCCGACATTCTGGCCCCTCCCTCCGAGCCGCCGCTTTGTGTGTCCATTCAGACACAGGGCCGCGGTTTGCCCATGCCCTCTCTCTCTCCTCACTGGCTTACTGAATTTGATTAACAGCTACGGGAGACAATAGCGCTGCTGTGTGTCTCAGCCAATCAGGAGGGGGAGTCCCGGACAGCCAAGACTCTCGTGCAACACAACATCGCTGGATTGGGGGGTGGGGGAGGGGGGTATTGTGGGAGCTGCACACTGAAGTTTTTTTTATCTTAATGCATAAAAAGATAACAAGAAACTTCTGCCTTTAGAACCACTTTAAAATGGGCAACATTAAAATTGCAAAATGTGTGACTGTGTATGGGACTTCTACTTAACCACTTCGTATTTCACATGTGTGGCATTTGGGACTTTACTTAGGACTTTTTTTTATTTGCATTATTGCAATTTGCTGTCTTATATCTACTTTCAGGATGTGTGTGTCTCACTTCTATTTCATTAATGACTTTAAATAACATGCATACAAAAGTGATACATATGAAACATGTATACAATCTACCACAGCACTGCTGACATTTAAAAAGAAGAAAAAACTATATTAAAATGACAGTTCCCCATTGCTTATTGTTACTAAACCCAATGCACTGACTCTGGTAGCTGATGCAATATTTTAGTACAAATTGAAGGGATCTTGAAAGGTAAAACAACTTAAAAATGTAAAACTAAAGCAATAAAAGGAAAAATCACAGAAGCCATTTTACATATTTGTGTTTATGACGGACCACGTACACACCTTGGGTGTTCATCCTCTGCATACCATAAGACCTGGAAAATACTTTTGCTTGCTTAATTGTTGCATAAGACACTTCAGTCTCTATAAAATAAAATTCAAACAAAACAGATCATAACTATCAAATAGGATTTTTGACTTGCTGTAAACATAATTTCTTGGAGCATTTTAATTGTTGCATAAGAAACTTCAATCTCTATAAAATAAAATTCAAACAAAACAGATCATAACTATCAAATAGGATTTTTGACTTGCTGTAAACATAATTTCTTGGAGCATTTTACTGTACCCAGGAGGAGTATTCAGGAATACAGTTATGCTGCTGCTTTTAGCAGACTTGACACTGGCAGGGAAGGCTGAGATGACAGTCCAGTATAGCCCCTCCCAGTTCCTGCATGCCTCAGTTTTCTTAGGAAGCAATAGTAGGAGTGGATCATAACAGTGGAGGGACCGATGTCCTGTAACGTAATCCAAGAAAAGGATTTTGCACCAATTCAAAAATCCAGTTTTCTTAATTGTACATCACAGATCACAAGAAGAATATTTTGGAACACACGGATATCCAAAAGCAGTTTAACTGAGAGGTGGCAACAGAACAAAAAAGGGCTACCTGAAGAACCTTATGATCAAAGCCAGCATTAACATGTGAGCAGAAGACCAGGTCGCAGGCTTGCAAATCTGAGAAAAGGCTGCCTGATGCTGAAGTTCATGAAGAACTGATTTAGTGGCATGCACCTTTGCTGAAAATGGGGAACCTTGCCCTTAAGGTCATTGACTTGAACAATGAGCCGCCAAATTCACCTAGATAGTGGAATGAGAACCAGGCTGTCCCCTACGGGGACGATCAGGAATGACAAACAGAATCAACCTGTTGAAAGGGAGCTGTAGCTGAGAGATAGACTCGAAAGGCATGTACCACATACAGGCAATTGAGGGATGTTTACAGGCAATGGAGGATGTTTAGGAGCAGGACAGAGTCCTGGTTAAGGTGTAATGAAGAAGCCAGTTTAGGGGAAAAAAAAAAAAAAAAAGAGGCCTTGGGCCTCAAAACAACCTTGCCCTTGTGTAGCACAAGAAAAGGGGGATTTTTTTGTATAACTTACCGTAAAATCCTTTTCTCTGAGTTCACTGACAGACGCAGCCTTCTTATGACACATGGGGTCATACTCATCCTACTAGGAGTAGCCTAGGCAAAACAAACAAAAGTGTAGGTTGGTTCCTCCCAGGGGGCCGTCCTCACCTTAGCATATAATCCCCCTGCTCTGTACAGCACATCAGTTCGTAACAAGCAATACAAAACCAACACAGAGGGGTGGGTGCTGCGTCTGTCAGTGAACTCAGAGAAAAGGATTTTACAGTAAGTTATACAAAAAATCCCTTTTTCTCTTCCGTTCACGGACAGACGCAGCCTTCTTGTGACACATGGGGACGCCCCAAAGCTGTGCCAATCAAGAGGGGCGGGCAAATCATAACAACTGTACCCAACAGAAAAACGCCCTCTCAGGCGGCGCTAACCGCGCCTATACTGCCACTTGCAACACCTTGTGGCCAAAAGCAGCATCCGAGGATGCCGAAACATCAATTTTGTAAACGTAGTAAACGTGTGCACTGAGGCCCAAGTAGCTGCCTTGCACACCTGAGACACAGAAGCCTGGTGTCTAAACGCCCAGGAAGTACTAACTGCCCTGGTGGAATGAGCCGTGACTGGGAACGGGGGAACCTTACCCCGAATCTCATATGCATGAGTCACGGTCTTCCGTATCCGAGATACGGTAGCTCACTAGGCCACCATACCTTTGCGCGACCCTTCCGTCAGCAAAAATAAAGAATCAGACTTCCGAAAGGAAGCTGTAGAACTTAAATACACCCGCAAGGCCCTCACCACATCCAAAGAATGCAGCTCAACTTCTTTGGGATGTGACGGGTGCGGGCACAATGAGGGGAGAACAGTATCCTCATTTAAATGAAAGGAAGAAACCACCTTCGGAAGAGATGAAGGGGAAGGCCGCAGAACTGCCTTGTCCTTATGGAGGACCAAGTAAGGTGACCTGCAGGATAATGCAGCTAACTCCGACACCCTCCTGGCGGATGTGATAGCCACCAGAAAGGCCACCTTCTGCGACAACAACTGTAAGGGAATGTCCCTAATTCTTTCATATGGTGGCTTCTGCAACACAGAAAGCACCAGATTCAAATCCCACGGTGCCAAAGGCGACCGTATCCGAGGAGCCACATGACATACCCCCTGTACAAATGTACGGATCAATGAATGAGACGCCAAGGGCCGTTGAAAAAGAACCGCCAGGGCCGAACTCTGCCCTTTAAGCGTATTTAACGCCAGGTTCTTGTCCAGTCCTTGCTGTAAAAATGACAGTACTCTGGATACTCTATAAGAGTTCCAACCCCCTGCCTCGCACCAGGTAATATAGGCCTTCCAGGTCCTATGATAATTCTTACGTGAGGAACTCTTGCGTGCTTTTATCATAGTAGGGATTACGGAGTCAGAGACACTCCTCTCCCTCAATACCTGGTTAGAGGAGGAAAAATGTACAGCAACCGATACTGACCCCGAGGCCTGTGAAGCACTGCCCCCCGAAGGATCAGAGCCGCGTCCGTTGCTGTGCTTCTTGTTCCCGCCCTAATGGTCTACCTACGCCACCTTGGTGGCATTGACCGACTGAACCAGAACTGGGCGGCGCAGCCTCCCTGTTCAACGGGACAGGTAAAGCCTGCTCGCTCTCAGTTCCGGTACCTACATCGACCAATTGAGGGGAGGAGAACTTCTCCCCCCCCTTTAGGGCCAGAACCTGAATCCCCCAAACCAAGGGTTCCCGGGACTGACACTCCGACCTGATCGGCCTGTCCAGGGATAGAGGAGATTTGTCCCACCGCGACAACATTGCCTCTCGCAGGAGCCGAGTGTTCTGGGCGTAAGGTATCGCTTCGCAAGTCGACACCCTGAGCCCCAACACCCGTATACAGAACCGTAAGGAGAACCGTAAGGAGAACCACTGGCACGATCACAGGGTTCGCCCAGCCTGAAGCGTTAGGCGCTTGCTCGGTGTTAGGAACACCCCTGTCTGTACCGTGTCCGGAAACAGACCCAGGTACTCCAGCCGGCAAGCCAGCGCTACTGATGACTTCTGACTGCTGAGCGCCTGATCAGCGCCTAGAAGCGCCCCCGACGCTCCTGCTTGAGCCTCAAGTTTGAGGGGAAGGACTTTTCTGGGGGCAGAGAGCTGCTTGCAACCCCCAGAAACTGGCCCCCCACCCGTGAGGCGGGTGGGGGCAACCCATCATGCAGAGGCAGACTTGTCCTCCGCTTTTTCGGACTTACGGTGCCCGGGCCTCTTGCTGTGGCCCGTGAATGCCTTCTCGGCCTTGCCCGCTGGGCCGGGTGCCCGAAAAAACTTCTTCTGACCAGAACAGACAGGACCCTGCCTATGACGAAGATCTCGTAGCTTCGGCTCTGGAAGGAAAGTACTCTTCCCTCCCATGAAATCCTTAATAATTTTATCCAACTGTGGGCCAAACAGACGCCCTCCCTGAAAGGGAAGATCTGCCAGAGCTTTCTTTGAAGCCTGGTCACCCGACCAAGAGCAGAGCCACAGCACCCGCCTGATAACAATTGAAAAAACAGACATTTTTGACAATATGGGGAGAAGATCCAAAGCAGCATGGCATATGTAGCGGAGACCCTCTTCCAAATGTTGCACTCGCTGTACTTCAGCCTGTGCAAATTCAGCAGACAAACTAGTGCGCAGTGCGGCAGCGTGCTCACGAAGAGACTGTGCCGCCATAGCAGTTGCTAGTGCTGGCAGCAGTGGCTGACCCGGCCAACAAGAATAGTGTGCTTTAGACACTGTCTCTGTGCGGCGATCGGCCGCCTCTTTAAAGGATGGCGACCCCTCCAAGGGGATGGTGGTTGCCTTATTCACACGAGCCACGGCAGGGTCCACCACTGGGAAGCCCATCTTTTAGTAAAGCTTTCCTCAAAGGGGTAGCAAACAGCAAAGCTTTTAGGCAAAGCCAAGGAACTTGGTGGCTTACGCCATTCCTTGAACACTGCCTGTTCAAACACCTGATCATAAGGGTAAGCCCTAGGGGACCTAGGGGGTCTAAGTGGTCCACAAACATATGCGGACTCATGCGACTCCCCTGTTTGGTCCAGTTGCATAGAGTCGCGAATATCAGTGATCAGTGCTTCCACTATCGCTTTATCCCGCGAACTAGGAGCCTCCTGATCCTCTTCGCCCTCTTTGGGCAGCTCACCCTCTGAAAGATCCACAGGTGTGACCACTCAAGCGCTTTCTAGATCTGAATCCTCCCCTGAGGAAAGAGGGGGGGTGGGCGCTTCTGGGGGCCCCTCGGAATGGGCACCCCTGCCCGGGGGAGGAACTCCCCAAACACCGCCCTCAGCTGTTCCAAGGACACAAATGCTCCTGGGGTGGACTGTAGATCTGCAGGTGCCCCTGCCATAGAATTGCCGGCCTCTGACATCTCAGCCCGGCACCCCCGCTGTGTAACCACCACCTCTACCCCATAAATCAGCCAGGGAGACTCGGGCGGATTACACCCACCGCTACCAGCACCCAGGAAGCGCCAGCTATACTTGCTGTTTGATGCCTCAGCACTCCAACCAATGAGCAATGCCAATGAACTTCTGCATGTCAGGAGCTTGTTACTGTGTGTCAGCCATGCTGTCCAAGCAAAAACCGGAAGCCCACACCTGTTTTTAAGGACTTCCTGCACAAGGACTGCAGTTCTCCCAATCGACCACTGGAGGCCGCCAGAGAGCAGGCTGGAAACCACATGGTTCTCAAACAATGGACGCTGCCATTACACACGTGCGGTCGGCCATGAACGAGCGGGGCTCCAAAATCCAATGGCGACGACCCACCTAACACATTGCTCCGGACGGTCGGTGCAGATTCGAACGGTTAGTGAAAAGGTGCCTGCGGGGGATTGAGGGGGGAGGGGGAGTGGGGGGAGGCCTCTAACAGACCCCCCACCGGCTGACCACCACAGAGCTGCCTAGGTGCCCACTCTCCATGCCTCTAGGGCGGAAGAGGGGTTCACTCACCAATCCGACGGGCACAGCGGGTAGCCACCGGGAGCAGACTTACCTCCCCGCAAGAAGGCATGCTGCTGGCCAGGCCACTGGACAGGCGAACCAGTCACTGGGCTCTAGTGGGTTTTAGCCACTGGCCGTCCGCACGGAACGGGCGCTATGCGGTGGGCCCCCCTAAGGGGATTCGCATAGTGTTGGCCGGACTGGGGAAAGATTAGGATTTGAGATATCCTCTATACCACCAGCCAGCTTCTTGATAGCAGTCTTCCTTAGATGAATCTTCAGGAGACCGCTGCTCCCATAGGGAACCAGGTCTACTCCTTGCACTAGGCAAATAAAAACTGATGTGCTGTACAGAGCAGGGGGATTATATGCTAAGGTGAGGACGGCCCCCTGGGAGGGGCCAACCTACACTTTTGTTTGTTTTGCCTAGGCTACTCCTAGTAGGGTGAGCATAACCCCACATGTCATAAGAAGGCTGCATCTGTCAGTGAACGGAAGAGAAATTTAGGATAAACTGAAACCCCCTACAGGATCTCATCTGGAGACAAACCAGCTTAGTATGCTGTTGAACCTGGAGACCAGAAGGTCCATGTACAGCATCCACAAACTCCGACAAAGATCTTGAAACACCTCAGGCTGAAGATATCATTCTCCGGAGACCAGATGATGATGACAACTAAGGTCCACATGCCAGTTTTCCAAGCCTGAGATGTGCATGGCGGCATGGACTAGAAGTTCTTCCCAAGACAGAATCTGATAAATTCCTCTTTGAGCTGCAAAACTTCCGGTGCCTCCCAAATGGTTGTTGCGGCATTACTTAACTGAATCCTGGACAGATCATCTCACAGACAAGAGGTCCAGTGTTGACGGGACAACCTTATCCCCCCCGAGTGCCAGAATACATATCAGGAGTTGGGCTTCCTCCGATGTGGAAGTCTCCTGACCACTTCTGATCTCAATAAACTGGCATACCTTGAGCACCTTCATCCATTCGAAGTGTTGAACATGTGACCGACCATTCCAGTATAAGCTTGCTCCTGCTGGTCAGGCATATAGATGATCCAGAGACTGTCCCCTATTGTCCCATGCTGCCAGAATGTTGAGCTGCAACAGCCTGAAATTAATTAATTTGGCCATATGATGTTTTTCTCCAAGGCAGTTTAATCAAGCCCAAGACCCTCACGGAAAACAGAGGGTCAGATTGCTCCTGAACTGCAGAGTCTGAGCGTGGGAGTCTGGAATTTGTCTAGGGCAAGGAAACGCTTGGACAGAGGAATGTCTAAAATAAGATCCAGATAATCCAAGAGATGACATGGATCCAGCACTGACCTCTGGAGATTTAGGATCCATTTAAATTTCTGAAGAGTCTGCACAGCCTCATTGGATATTGGCTGGCAGAGAACAAGCTGACTGTTTCTTCAGAAGAAGGTTATCTAGATACCCATTATGGAGATGCCCTGAGAGTGAAACAGAGTGAGCAAAGGGGCTAACACCTTGCTGAAAACCCGGAGGTGCAGTGAACAGTTCATAGGGAAGAGTAATATATTTTATATATAGCATTGGTATGTTTTGCATCCACACCAAAATGCAGGTAGTGTTCTTTCCAGGGAAGATGGTGACATAGGAATACTTGGTACCTGGGAGCCTGAAAGAAACTAAAGGAACTCTTAGTCTTAGGAACAGAGGGTTTCCCAGTAGTAGATTTTGCCTTGTTTTTCTAGGACAAAAGGGTACCATTCCCATTGAAGACTTCCTTAACCACTTCAATACTGGGCACTTTTACCCAATTTTCAGCTTTCTGTCACACTTTGAATGACAATTGCACAGTCATGCATCACTGTACCCAAAGGATATTTTTGTAAACGCAAATAGAGCTTTCTTTTGGTGGTATTTAACCACCACTGGGTTTTTTACTTTTTGCTAAACAAAAAAAAGAAACCAATCAATTTTCAAACAAAACAAACGTTTTTTTCTTGGTTTCTGTTATAAAATTTAGCAAATAATCTTTCTTCATAAATTTAAGCCAAAAAAGGGATTTTATTATAACTTACCGTAAAATCCTTTTCTCCGAGTTCACTGACAGACGCAGCTCTTCATGACTATGTGGGTTTTATGTCCGTTACTACTAGGAGTCAACTAGGCAGGGAAAAGAAACAGCTGGCCCCTCCCCTGGGGGCCGTCCTCCTTTCCTACATCAAACCCCCTTCCTGTATAGCTCTTCAGTTCGTACACAAGCCGTATAGAAACAGAGCCCAGAGGGGTGGGTGCTGCATCTGTCAGTGAACTCAGAGAAAAGGATTTTACGGTAAGTTATAATAAAATCCCTTTTCCTCCTTACGTTCACCGACAGACGCAGCTCTTCATGACTATGTGGGGACGTCCCAAAGCTGTGTCAAAAAGAGGGGTGGGTAAACGCTAACAACTGAACCCAATTGAACCTCTGAAGAGGCGCCAGTCGTGCCTACACTGCCGCCTGCAAAACTTTGTGGCCAAAAGCAGCATCCGAGGATGCGAACACATCAACTTTGTAAAAGTGTGAACCGAGGCCCACGTGGCCGCCTTGCACACCTGGGACACCGAAGCCTAGTGTCTGAAGGCCCAGGAAGTACTAACCTCCCGGGTAGAGTGAGCCGTGACTGGAAAAGGGGGAACTCTTCCCCGAACAGAATACGCATGAGTCACGGTTTTTCTTATCCAATGAGAAATCGTAGCCGAAGAGGCCGCAAGTCCTTTGTGCGGCCCTTCTGGAAGAACAAACAAGGCGTCAGCTTTCCGAAAAGGAGCTGTAGCAGCCAAATACACCCGTAAGGCCCTCACTACGTCCAAGGCATGCAACTCAAACTCCTTTGGGTGTGATGGACGAGGGCATAACGAAGGCAGGACAATATCTTCATTGATGTGAAAGGAAGAGACTACCTTCGGAAGGAAGGAGGGAGAAGGTCGCAGGACCACCTTATCCCTATGCAGTACCAATAGGGAGACTTGCACGATAGTGCAGCTAATTCCGACACCCGTCTAGCAGAAGTGATGGCTACCAAAAAGGCCACCTTCTGCTACAGAAGCTGTAAGGAAATCTCCCTGAGCTTCTCATAAGGTGGTTTCTGAAGAACAGAAAGCACCAGATTCAAATCCCACGGGGCCATCGGAGATCTTACCCGAGGCGCACACCCTGTACAAAGGTACGAATCAGAGAATGTGAGGCCAAAGGCCTCTGAAATAGAATGGCTAAGGCCGAAATCTGGCCCTTGATAGCACTCAAGGCCAATTTTTTGTTGAGGCCCTCCTGTAAAAAGGTCAGGACCCTGGATACGACATAAGAGCGGGGGTTAAAGCCCTCCGCCTCACACCAAGCAATGTATGCCTTCCAGGTGCGGTGATAGATCTTGCGAGAGGTACACTTGCGAGCTTTTAGCAAAGTAGGGATTACGGAGTCGGCGACTCCCCTGTCCCTCAGCACCTGGGACTCAATAGCCAAGCCGTCAAAGCCAGCGAAGGTAAAGCAGGGTGCAATATGGGTCCTTGAGACAGAAGATCGTCTCGCATGGGGAGCCGCCAGGGAGCGTCCGCCACCATTTGCACCACGTCGGCGTACCAAGTGCGCCGGGGCCAATCTGGGGCCACCAGAATTGTTGGAATCTCCTCCGTCATTATTCTGCGTACCAATTTCGGAAGCAGTTGAATCGGACGGAAAGCGTACAGAAGACGATAATGGCTCCATGGGACCACAAGAGCGTCCGTGGCCACTGCCAACGGATCCCTCGTTCTGGACACAAAGGCTCTCACTTTGTGATTGAACCGGGACGCCATGAGATCTACATCCGGCGTCCCCCATCTGAGACGAATCTGATCGAACACCTCCGGGTGAAGGGACCACTCCCCTCGGTCCAATGTCTGGCGACTGAGAAAGTCCGCCTGCCAGTTCTCCACACCTGGAATGTAAACCGCCGAAAGAGCCGGAACGTGAAGTTCCGCCCAACGCAGTATTAGAGCTGCCTCTACTGCCGCCGCTGGGCTCCTTGTGCCCCCCTGATGATTCACATACGCCACCGCCGTGGCATTGTCTGATTGAATCCGAATCGGGCGGCCTTGCAATCTCATTGTCCAATGAAGGAGACACAGTCTGATTGCTCTCAGCTCCAGTACATTGATGGGCAGAAGAGCCTCCTGTGCTGACCAACGGCCCTGGGCCAAAAGCTGGCCCAGGACTCCGCCCCAGCCCGTCAGGCTGGCGTCCATGGTGATAATCATCCACTGAAGAGGCAGGAACGACTTCCCCTGCGTTAGAGCCGGATCCCGGAGCCACCACAGCAGGGACACCCTGGCCTGGGGACTCAGTCGGATCGGGCGATCCAACGACCGGTGGGACTTGTCCCACCGAGTCAGAATTGCTCGTTGGAGAGGACGAGTGTGACTCTGGGCAAAAGGTATCGCCTCAAACGACGAGACCATGAGCCCCAGTACCCTCATACAGAACCGTAATGACGACTGATGGTGCGACAAGAGTGTGCGCACAGCCGACTGTAAACCCTGCAGCTTTTCTGAAGGGAGAAACACCTTCGCCTGTTCCGTGTCCAAAATGAGGCCCAGATACTCCAAAAGGTGGGAGGGGGCCACTGATGACTTTTTCAGGTTTAGTAACCAACCGAAATCCAGTAGGGATGCCATCGTGATGCTCAGATCTGTACCGCCTCGGAAAAAGCCTTCCTGCGATCCCGCGGGAGATTTAAGTTTGAGGGGAAGAACCTGTCTGGGGGTAGAGAGAGGAACTCTATCCTGTACACGGTGGACACCACTTCCCTGACCCAACGGTTTGAAATGCGGGTCAACCACCGCTCTGCGAACCCCAGAAGACGTCCCCCCACCCGACACTCGGGCGGGGGCAACCCATCAGGCAGAGGAGGACTTATCCTCCGTCTTTTCCGTTTTGCGCTGCCAGTGCAGTCTCCCGGCCCCTGCAGCGGGCTTACCAGAGCGGGTCCCTTTACCTGCCGTGCTTGCTGCACGAAAAAGCTTCTTCTGACCTGAGGGTGAAGGCTCCTGTCTACGGCGAAACTCACGCATGCGGGGCTCCGGAAGGAAGGTACTCTTACCCCCCGTGAAATCCTTGATGATTTCATCAAGACGTGGGCCAAAGAGATGGCCACCCTGAAAGGGGAGGTCAGCCGAACCTCTCTTGGAAGCGTGGTCGCCCGACCAGGAACGCAGCCAAAGAATTAGGCGAAGCCTGACAGCCGAAATCGATATTCTGGACAACAGGGGCAGAATATCCATGGCCGCATCACAGAGATATTTGATCCCTTGGAGTAAAAACTCAGCCTTCTGCGGCGAACAGGTCTTATAGCTAAAGCCGACAGTCCGAAGCGGATTAAGAAACCGACGCAAGGACCAGCCCGCTGGTGCGAAGGTTCTCTCCAAGCCGACTGGAGGGGAAAGTCCCACCGGTAGAGAAACCGGGTGCAGAACTACTTTAGTAGTTCCTAAAGTGCCCCCCATTCTCATGGAAGGAAGGCCTCGGGGCGTACGCACTCAAAGCGGCATCTGTCCTCGGAAGTGGGAGTCCAGTCTTCTTCGAAAAAGCACGTCGTTCGTGCCGTCCATTTCCCTGGGCGAGACCATTCGGGCGACGTCCCCGGCCCTCTGACGTGACCGTCGCGTTTTGCCTTTTCTGCCTCCTATTCAGGAGGAGACGGACTACC
>BLSH010397643.1:261894-273836 GCA_018402905.1 Glandirana rugosa | reverse complement strand
ACAGGCGGTGGTCACTGATGGGTGACAGGCGGTGGTCACTGATGGGTGACAGGTGCACCAATGTTCACTGATGGATGACAGGTGCACTTTATTGGGGCAGATGTGGTGACTGATTGGGTGACAGGTGCAATGGGGGGGCAGGGGTGACGTGGCAGGTGTTTTGTAGTACAGTACAAACACAGACTGGTAACTCACTGATCCAGGCTCTCCTCTCCTCACACTGGAAACGGTGTGTGAGGAGAGAAGAGCTGGTAACAGCTAGTTACCAGCCTGTGTTTACATTTGTGATCGGCTGTGAATGGATCACAGCCGATCACATGCTAACAGCCGCTGACCTTTACTGTGGGTGGCAGGCAGTGTTCCCTGGGAACACGCAGCCACCCACGTACACGTGCAGCGAGCGCCCGATCGCGCGCACGCTCAGTGTAGATCGGGGAATACCACTTTGTGATCAGCCGTGACTTCGTCACGGCCGATCACGTGGTAAACAGCCGTGCCAAATGGCTGTTTACCCCAGTCGGTGACGAGTGGTGTCCTATGTCATATGACGTCCACCCGCTGTAATAGCAGGTCCGTCCCGCTGTCATTTGACGGTGGGCGGACCTGAGGTGGTTAAACACATTGGAATGCAGAGAATGCGGAGAGAGGTGTCAGATTCTCAGCTTGATGTCGGAAGGTGGGCGGGACAAGCTGATGTTAGCTGTTCAGTCCCGCCTACCTCCTGATCTCCGTGAAGAGCTGCAGCTCTCTCTCAGCATTCTCTGCATTCCAATGTGTTTAATCACACTTACAAAGCACAGAACGGCTCTTAGAAGCAACACAGCTCTATTTAATGTGAAACTAAACTACCTTTAGCTTGATTTATAGCAACATCTACATTAATAGATTCTGCCATAATCATTGCAGTGACCTGCAATGCATAACCACTGTTGGAGTGTGCAGAGAAAAGAACAGAATCCACAGGATGTGCACAGTACAGGAAGAGAATGGGTGATACTAAAAGTTAAAGGTTTTACACAACTGGTGTTTGAGTTGAAGTATATTTTTCTATATGAATGACCATTTGAATTCAAGCTAATCGTGTCATTTATTATGGAAAAAGTAATTTTATGTCCACTCATAATTGATAGTTTCTATTAGAGATAATCATGTTTATGGCAATGGTTGCAAATTTTAAACCAAGTCCTTCAAAATTAAGGTGCTATAATTTTTTTTTTCTTTTTTTTTTTGTAAAGGTGCTGTAATTTTGATATATACATTGTTATGTGACACTTCGTGATCTTTTGGCCACCACATTTGATACAATTTTCTTGGTAAATGTTTATGAAATTAAATAGGTTCCCAGGTTTGGTTTTCCTCAACTCTCCCCAATTGCTTGGGTGTAGGACTGCCATGTAGAGTATAGTGACACATTAGGTGTGGGTAGTTTTTACACACATATTGGAGTCAGTGTAGAGAAGAGCCGGTTAGCCTGCCAGAATGTCTTTAGTGTGGGAGGAGACCAGAGCACACAGAGGAAATACATACATTAAGTGGTTTTAAGTCGGGCCTATGGTTGGACATTGTTAAGTTTAAAAACAAAGAGTTCAGGTGGGAGATGGGTGGTGGTGTTCCTGTACCAATATTTTACCCTGAACGAGAAAAAGCTGAGTTTTTCCTTTTAGTGTTAGGCCACGTCACTAGGGATTGGGGATTTAACTGTTCAGAAATCGAACTCCATGATAGGCTATATGGACATTATTGTTAAGTATGAAAGGTTGGACTGGCAGTCTTGGTAACACACCTGCCTTGACGTCAACCACAAGCATATTGGAGAAAGGAGACAAACTTTTGACAGCAGCAACCGTCTGTAAAGACTTTGCCAATGATCAGCAGCTGAACTGTTGCTGCAAGCTACACCTGTTTCGATAGTTGAGTATCTGAACTGTTCCATCCGCTATCATGGTCAAGTACCTGAATCTGATCGTGAAGTACCTGCAGCCGTGCCGCAGCTGCGATCTGATCACCGGATGTCTAAGACTCTACTGTCCATCACCAGGTATGGAGGACTTTGAAGTTTCTACACGTTTAAACTCTTGGAAAGGAAAGTTTGATGTTCATACCTGCTCCTGTGTTTTTTCGAAAGGAGAAGTTTGGTGTTCTTCTGTTAGTCCAACATATAGTTTTTTTAAGTTTGGATATTTTTATATTTTTCAGCCCTAACATAGCCGAATGAGATGTTTTGTGCAGGTAAATCAGACAGGGAAAGGAAAGTAGGTATCTACACTTTAGATCCCCCATTTTTCATTTAAGGTAAACCAGGGGGTGGGAGAATGTGTTGCGTTTATGTACAGTTGGAGGCATTATAGGATTTGTGAGCCAGGGGGTGGAGTGTTGGGGAAATTGCATATTTCATATTCCTTATTAAGGTTGGCCTCACAAATATCTATTATAGCCTCTAATATCCTGGTTAGCTTGCATGACTCAACTTATTGCCATTTGAACTGCCTTATATGGACAAGCCCCCTCTCCTCAGGAATGTGAAGGTCATATCGTTGCATACCAGGGTGTTGGCAGGGGGGGTGGTCTTTTTCCTTATAAAAGTTCTATATTACCACAGCCAAAACCTATATGAGGTAGTCTCATCCAGAACGGCCATGAGGCCAGTGTCTGGTCCCGGTCACCTGCACCATGAAAGGGACCCATGGCGGGAAACAAGCACCTTTAGTTAAGTATTCTTGATCTTTTCTTTATCTGTATCTGTCATTACTTTGTAATAAATGTTATACTTTTAAGTATTTGTGTGATCTCTCTTTACACATATCAAACACAACCCCAAAAACGCAACAATAGACTCTCTTCTACAAAAAGCTACCGGACATAGTGGTTCCGCTCCTCTCTCTTCAACAGGCTTACGCAAGGTGAAAACCTATCTAAGACTATGTTAAGGGCCTCTATTGTGATGCTTCCTAAGCCAGATAAAGATTCCCAATTCTGGGTCAACTTCTGTCCGCTCTCCTTAATGTCGACCTAAAAATCCTGGCCAAAGTGCTTGCTACGTAAATCAGGCAATGTAAAATTTGATTCAAAGACCAGGTGGGCTTTGTGCCCCTTAGACAGGCCACGAACATCATCCGTCGAACACTCCACCTCACTCTCAGGGCACACCGTCGGACTCACCAGTTAATGTTGCTTTTCTTAGACATTTGGAAAGCATTCAACACCCTATCCTGAACCTACCTAAGATCGGCCCTGACCCATAAGGGTGTGGGTGCCTAATTCCTTAAATTAATTGCTGATCTGTATAGTGACCCCTCAGCCAGTTTGAAGTATATGCGACACAAATTGCCATCTTTCCCTATAGTCCAAGTTACTCGTCAGGGATGCCCCCTTTTCCCAATTCTAGTTAAAGACCTCTGGCTGTACACATCCGTTTGAGTCCTGACATCAGGGATATTGAATTGGCCGGTGTACACCATAAATTAGCCATGTTTGCAGACGGCATCTTGATGTACATTACATCTCCGCATATCACATTTCACAACTTGATATCCCTGTTGAACAGTTTTTCCTCCCTTTCGGGTCTCAATGTCAATCAGGCCAAATCCAGAACGCTGAATGTTTCTTTGCCAGACGCTACACTGCAAATGGTGCAAGCTCAATTCTTCCAACGGTCCAACTCTATCCCTTATCTTGGGATCACGCTTACTCCAACATACACTGCCTTATACGGAGCCAACTACCCTCCTCTCATTAGAACTCTGACTTGACACAGATTTCCTGGCTGGGGTGGATATATGCTATAAAAATTACTCTCCTGGCAAAACTGCTTTATCCCTTTAGAGTTTTGCCCATTAGACACCTGTACAGACATAGGATTCAGGGAGGGTTGGGGATGTCAAATATCACTTACTATTACAAAGCAGCTCAGATAGCTCCTATTTTTCAAATGTATGCAGGAAAGGCTGCACCTCTCTGGACCCTTATCGATATAGTACACACTGATCTGGTCCCACTCTCCTCTATACCCGGGCTCCTGCCCCAACTGTGCCCTAAACCTTAAAATCCTGTCTTGTCTCAAACCCCTGTGGTATTGGAATGTATAAAATACTCGGCCCATCTGATATCGCCGCACCTCCCTCTTCTTGAAGTATTTAAATGCCCTTTATTCCCTCCAGGATTGGAGAGTCCCCAGAACTAACACAAGGGTCAAACGATGGTTCGGTCTCTGTTGTCCATTCGGGGCATTGTCACCTTCCAATATCTCAAAGACACATACGACATCCCCGACTTACAGAATTTTCATTGCCTCCAAATTTGCCATCTGCTGGAATCCCTGACAAGAAACCATGATTGGTCAATGACAGCGACCACATTTGAAACCAAAATGTCGGACAGCCCCTACAACCCAAGGTCTCATTTCCCTATTATACTCCTCCATCCCAAGCAATTTGAACTCACGTACCCCATCTTACTGCACTAACTGTGAAAGGGACTTTAGTGCCACACAAACCCACCGAGACCTGGAATAAAATCTGGGGGGCACCATTTCTTTCTTCCTGCAACGTCACAACATTAGAAAACTCTGTCCCAGTGGTACTTTACTCTGGCTAGAATTGCTAAAAGTCTGCCTACCTACCCTCCCACATGCTTTAGGGGATGCTCAAACATAGGTGATATGAAGCATATATGGAGACACGCCCAAAGGGCAAATAACTGTGGATAAGGGTATACAACATGGTCAGTTCGGTACTACACATAAATTTACGAAAAGACCCTTGGGAGGTGCCTCTACACAAACTGATAGAAAGCACTACCAAATGAGAACACGCTCTTGTGACCCATATATTTCTTGGCCACGAAACATATGATTGCAAAAGCATGAAAGACACCAATTCTCAATTTTGACAAAGTCAAAAGCTGGGTATACGGCACTCTAGTGAACTGAACGGATACCCATGATAAATTCCTATGTACCTGGCAGCCCTGGTTAGATTACTTTCCATTAACACAACCACCTGCGCGCTTACTGGAACTGTATTTATAACAGTACATTAATATTTCTGTAGCAAGCCAACGAGACAGGGATGCCCCCCCCCTTTTTTTCCCCCCTTTTCTCTCTCTTCCCTCTCTTTCCTTTAGCTTTTCATCTCTTACTTCTGATTCTCTCCACCTTGGAATTGAACCTTTTCCCACAGAACGGTACCCCTTCTTGGTCCCATGAACAATGATATGACTTCAGATCTGTGGTTCCCAGCTGAAGGGCCCTCTCTTTGGACATGAAGCGTATCACAATCTTGAGTATGGCTCTGATATTTTTCCACCTTACAATTTCATGTTGCTTGGTTATTTTCTTCATCATTACATCATTGCTTAATGTTCAATATTTGCAGAGAGAAACTCCTTTTGAATCTGTACCGGTTATCGTACATTCTTCTTGCTCTGTGTTAGGGTCTATCTATGTTTATAGTTTCTAATAAAATTCAAGTGAAAGAAATGACTGCAAATGATCCAAACCTGGCAGGCAGGACCTTTCTCCATAATAAAAAAAAAAAAAAAAAACTAAACAAACTGCTCACAGTCGTCTGCTCTGACGAAGAGGTGTGCCAAGCAAGTTTTAGGTGGATAAGCATTTGAAAAAAAAACACTTTCCTTTTCCAATAGTTATAGAATCTGTTGCCAAATATCAACTATTCAGCTTATAATTTAACTCACTAGTGAAAAATGAATAAACAAAAATATTCTCCAGTCTGCTCCTAGAGAACCAATTACCGATTAGGGCTGCCATCCTCCTCATCATTTAGTATAGCGATTGTGAAGCCAGGCTGTTCATTACAGTCCAACACATAAAGAGACACTTCGGCTCTTCCTAAGACAGTCATGAACAACTGATTTCTGTAAGGCTAGGATCACATCTGTGCAGGTTGGGAGCCCTTGCATAGTAGTAGGGAGTTTGTACAATCAAATTGTAATGTGTGTGGTGAGCTGAAAGTGGTTGTAAACCTTATTTTTTTTTAAACAACAAAATAGGTTATACTTACCTGCTCTGTGTAAGGGTTTTGTACACATCAAGCCCCAAACCTCCTCTTCTGGGGTCTCCTGTTGGCACTCTTGGGTTCTCCCAGTGTGGCACCATAGGAATCAACTGTCCATTGACAGACAGTGCAGCTCGGGCGTGCCACCCCAGCCCCACCACCCCTCGTCACAGAATTTGATAGACAGCAGCGGGAGCCAATGGCAATTACTGAATTTGCAGGATGTTGTTCAATATTCTGTGAGGTAGCAAGGTTAGCTTATCAGGAGATTTTCATTTCACAAAATGTCAGTGTAGTAGTGTAAAACTACAAATTGTATGAAAATCAGCCACCCCCAATAAAATTACATTTATTTTCTACATGAAAAGTTATCACAACCTCCGCAAGAGAGACAAATGCTGCAGAAAGAAGTTATGTTAATTTGCTGAGGGTTAATAAAAATAGAAGTATGGCCAAAGCTTATTTGTTTATACTTCTCATGTGGGTCACAGGAGTGCACTTACCTTTACACCCCTGTGACCCATAATCAGCCGACAGTGGGCAAAAGTCCACTGTCTGCGAATGTCACAGAGCTGCTCCAGTCTCTGGATATATCCAGACCATAATGTTGGGATCCATTCAGATGATTGACCAGCAGTTGGCTCAGCCTCTCAGTGTGTGGCTGAGAGCCTGAGCAAACAGCTTCCACCTCCTCCAAAGCCTGGCGCTCCACCGGAGAGTTGGAGGGGCACAGTACAGAAGGGTGACTGTCTCAGAGCGGACCTGAGAACTGAGCGATCAGTAGTCAAGCGAGCTTATAGCCAGTGGGGGACAGCTACAGCATCAGACCGATGCCACGGCCATATAGGCGAGTATGTACAGTATCTCACAAATGTGAGTACACCACTCACATTTTTGTAAATATTTTATTATATTTTTTTCATGTGACAACACTGAAGAAATGACACTTTGCTACAAATGTAAAGTAGTGAGTGTACAGCTTGTATAACAGTGTAAATTTTCTGCTCTCTTCAAAATAACTCAACACACAACCATTAACGTATAAACAGCTAGCAAGAAAAGTAAGTACACCCCTAAGTGGAAATGTTCAAATTGGGCCCCAACTGTCAATATTTTGTGCGGCCACCATTATTTTCCAGTACTGCTTTAACCCTCTTGGGCATGGAGTTCACCAGAGCTTCACCAATGGAGTCCTCTTCCACTCCTCCATGAAGACATCACAGAGCTGATGGATGTTAGAGACCTTGCGCTTCGCCACCTTCCATTTGAGGATGCCCCACAGATGCTCAATAGGGTTTAGATCTGGAGACATGCTTGGTCAGTCCATCACCTTTACCCTCAGCTTCTTTAGCAAGGCAGTGGTCATCTTGGAGGTGTGTTTGGCGTCGTTATGTTGGAATACTACCCTGCGGCCCAGTCTCCGAAGGGAGGGGATCATGCTCTGCTTCAGTATGTCACAGTACATGTTGGCATTCATGGTTCCCTCAATGAACTGTAGCTCCCCACTGCCAGCAGCACTCACGCAGCCCCAGACTATGACACTCTCACTCCATGCTTGACTATAGGCAAGACACACTTGTCTTTGTACTCCTCACCTGGTTGCCGCCTCCCACACTTGACACCATCTGAACCAAATACATTTATCTTGGTCTCATCAGACCACAGAACATGGTTCCAGTAATCCATGTCCTTAGTCTGCTTGTCTTCAGCAAACTGGTTGTGGGTTTACTTGTGCATCATCTTTAGTGAAAGCGATCACACCAAATTTAACACCTGCTCCCCATTCACACCCGAGATCTTGTAATACTAATAAGTCACATGACTAATGCTAAACACAACAATATTTTTTGCTTTCGGCTATAAAACCTATCCAGAAAAAAAAAAAAAAAACTCAAAAAAAGGGTATATTGATTGGTTTGCATGAAAGTTATAGCCTCTACAAACTATGGCAGTGGTTCTCAACCCTGTCCCCACAAGTACTCTTAACAGGCCATGTTTGCAGGTTTTCCTTTATCTTGCACAGGTGATTTAAATCAGAGTCAATGGCTTGGTATTTTATACAGATATTTTATCTAAGAGAAATTCCCAAAATATGGCCTGTTGGGGGTATTTGAGGGCCGGGTTGAGAACCACTGAACTATGGCATATGTACTGGAATTTTTATTTATTTTTTTTTTACTAGTAATGGCGGTGATCAGCGAGTTATAGTAATAGGACGGCACACAATCTCATACTGACACTTTGTGGGAACTAACTGCCACTGACATCGCCAGTGACATCATTACAGTGATCAGTGCTAATATGAACTAATGACACTGGGCAGAAAGTGGTTAACATCTAGGGCGATCAAAGGGTTAAATATGTGCCTAATAAGTGTTTATGTGTGTACTGTGTGCTGCTTTTACTGGGGATCTAGTTTTTTTTTATTCCCTGCTTAGCAGGGTGCAGCAAAATGCATCTGCGACTTTCCTGGGTTAGCTGCACTTTGCCATAGACTTCTATTATATCCTGCAGGTGTGGTGCTCTCTGAAGGAACACCAAAACTCCTGCATTCAAAAAGTGCACCAAACATGCAAGATATAATAGAAGCATATGGGTAAGCATAGCAAACTCACAGGAAAGCTGCAGGTACACTGCACTGCATTCACGGTGGGGGTAAAATTGCAGCACATCAGTGTAAAAGCAGCCCTATACTATTATTCCCAATAAAATTGCTTCACATTCTGGAGACCGCTAGCTTGGATAAGAGGTGGAGTGCAGTTGGCATCACTCCGCATGGGACAGGAACCAGCACTACAGAGGAGGCACTGGCTTATGCGGCTCTTGCTTCCTACTACAGCTCCAACTTTACAAGTATTCCCTCTGCATTGCACTCTGATGCTCTGAAATGGCGGGTCAGCAAACCCAGACCGCAATCTACCAGTCACCTGTCCGCAATCTACTGGTATATTGCGATCTACAGGATGCTGACCCCTAGTCTACATAAAACCCCTGCAATAGAAATGCACTTAAACTCACCTTTTGCTTTAAATCTTCAAGCGGAGACTGCAAAACCTCCAGACCAAAGCCATTATTATCATGGGGATCTAGTAAATAAACAGGACAGGACTATACATTACACAAAAATATGGTAGACAAAATAAACTGGTATACAAGTAAATTAAACAGACACTTACTTTTGGTATTCCCCTACAAGTTGCTTGGGATTTAGAACTACTCTAGTGTGAATAAAAATCAATTAAAAAAGTGCTACTCACAAAATTGCATACAAGCCAGGGGGAGGATGAAGCCTGCCTTCTAGTTACACATAGCCACAGGTTTTCATTATGCATTACAGGGGGTCCCCTAATTACAAACGACTCCTTCTTACAAACGGAGGTAGACAACAGGAAGTGAGAGGAAATCTACCCATAGGAAGGAGAAATTCACTCCTGTAAGAGTTATTATGGGAAAAAGCTGTCTCCATTGAAGCTTTATCACCAAGGTTTGTTTCCACAACAACCCAAAATTTTCAAAATCCAATTATCATTGGGACAGGAAGTGATGTGAAAACTTCTGAACAGAAACAGACAGCAAAACAAACATTACAGGGGTGTTAACCCTCCCCTATGCTATCCAAAAAGCTTAAAAATATTTTCTTAGGCTGACGCTACACTTAAAAATTATTCATATTATATATATATTACACAAACTGATAAACATTTTGATATATATTTCTTTTAATTTTGATGATAACTGACGACTAAGGAAAATCCCAAATTCAGTATCTCAGAAAATCAGAATATTGTGAAAAGGTTTAATATTGAAAACATCTGGTGCCACACTCTGATCAGCTAATTAACTCAAAACACCTGCAAAGGCCTTTAAATGGTCTCTCAGTCTAGTTCTGTAGGCTACACAATAATGGGGAAGACTGCTGACTTGATAGTTGTCCAAAAGACGACCATTGACACCTTGCACGAGGAGGACAAGACACAAAAGGTCATTGCAAAAGAGGCTGGCTGTTCACAGAGCTCTGTGTCCAAGCACATTAATAGAGAGGCGAAGGGAAGGAAAAGATGTGGTAGAAAAAAAGTGTACAAGCAATAGAGATAACCGCACCCTGGAGAGGATTGTGAAACAAAACCCATTCAAAAATGTGGGGGGAGATTCACAAAGAGTGGACTGCAGCTGGAGTCAGTGCTTCAAGAGACACTACGCACAGGCGTATGCAAGACATGGGTTTCAGTTATCGCATTCCTTGTGTCAAGCCACTCTTGAACAACAGACAGCGTCAGAAGCGTCTCGCCTGGGCTAAAGACAAAAAGGACTGGACTGCTGCTGAGGGGTCCAAAGTTATGTTCTCTAATGAAAGTAAATTTTGCATTTCCTTTGGAAATCAGGATCCCGGAGTCTGGAGGAAGAGAAGAGAGGCACACAATCCACGTTGCTTGAGGTCCAGTGTAAAGTTTCCAGTGTCAGTGATGGTTTGGGGTGCCATGTCATCTGCTGGTGTTGGTCCACTCTGTTTGCTAAGGTCCAAGGTCAACACAGCCGTATACCAGGAAGTTTTAGAGCACTTCATGCTTCCTGCTGCTGACCAACTTTATGGAGATGCAGACTTAATTTTCCAACAGGACTTGGCACCTGCACACAGTGCCAAAGCTACCAGTACCTGGTTTAAGGACCATGGTATCTCTGTTCTTAATTGGCCAGCAAACTCGTCTGACCTTAACCCCATAGAAAATCTATGGGGTATTGTGAAGAGGAAGATGCGATATGCCAGACCCAACAATGCAGAAGAGTCGAAGGCCACTATCAGAGCAACCTGGGCTCTCATAACACCTGAGCAGTGCCACAGACTGATCAACTCCATGCCATGCCGCATTGCTGCAGTAATTCAGGCAAAAGGACCCCCAACTAAGTATTGAGTGCTGTACATGCTCATACTTTTCATGTTCATAATTTTCAGTTGGCCAAGATTTCTAAAAATCCTCTCTTTGTATTGGTCTTAAGTAATATTCTAATTTTCTGAGATACTGAATTTGGCATTTTCCTTAGTTGTCAGTTATAATCATCAAAATTAAAAGAAATAAACACGTGAAATGTATCAGTCTGTGTGTAATGAATGAATATGATATACAAGTTTCACTTTTTGAATGGAATTTGTGAAATAAATCAACATTTTGATGATATTCTAGTTATATGACCAGCACCTGTGTATATACATACATACATACACACACAAATCTTTGGGGAAGGGAATGTTAAGCCCAACAAAGGTAATGACAAAAAAAAAAAAAAAAAAAAAAAAAAAAAAGGGACTGCTATTATGTAACTAATGGACCGGGAGACTAACATGATGTGCCCAATCCAAAATGCACCTCACCAGGATAACGTGAAAAAGTGGGGTGGGGGGGGAAATATATGGGCAAAAACTATAATAGAATAATATAAGAAAAATAAGAAGTAATAACAGGTGAGTTTTAGCATAATCCAACTATACACTGTGTGCAGAATTATTAGGCAAATGAGTATTTTGACCACATCATCCTCTTTATGCATGTTGTCTTACTCCAAGCTGTATAGGCTCGAAAGCCTACTAAATGACTCTACGTGTAGTGGATTATACGAATTAACCATCATCCGAAAGCTCGGATATGTCGAACCTCATTCTGTTGTACGTATTTCTCCTACTACACCAGTTTTATGAGTAAACGGATTATTAAGACGTGTGTCACATATCAACCTAATACGATTTTGAGTGGACAATAATGAAGAATAAAAAGAATATAATAAGATAATATCAAAAACGGGTATATAAAGGGGGGGGTGGGGTGAAAAAGTGCAATAGGACCACTCCACGTAAAACCTAACCCGTGTAGTACAATCAGAGGGCCAGGTAATCAATGTATTATCGTCAGGGAAAAAAAAAAAAAAAAAAAAAAA
>BLSH010397643.1:248940-261065 GCA_018402905.1 Glandirana rugosa | reverse complement strand
TAGAGAACCTGTGGTCCATCATGAAATGTGAGATTTACAAGGAGGGAAAACAGTACACCTCTCTGAACAGTGTCTGGGAGGCTGTGGTTGCTGCTGCACGCAATGTTGATGGTGAACAGATCAAAACACTGACAGAATCCATGGATGGCAGGCTTTTGAGTGTCCTTGCAAAGAAAGGTGGCTATATTGGTCACTGATTTGTTTTTGTTTTGTTTTTGAATGTCAGAAATGTATATTTGTGAATTTTGAGATGTTATATTGGTTTCACTGCTGAAAATAAATAATTGAAATGGGTATATATTTGTTTTTTGTTAAGTTGCCTAATAATTATGCACAGTAATAGTCACCTGCACACACAGATATCCTCCTAAAATAGCTACAACTAAAAACAAACTAAAAACTACTTCCAAAAATATTCAGCTTTGATATTAATGAGTTTTTGGAATCATTGAGAACATGGTTGTTGTTCAATAATAAAATTATTCCTCAAAAATACAACTTGCCTAATAATTCTGCACTCCCTGTATAGGTGGGGGTTCACGAGTCCAGGGAACAATGAAAAATATAATAGAAATTTGCTGGACACCAGGCTCATGACCCAGATCAAATGTCTCAAAGGAGTGCATTGATCTCTCATTCATACCCCCAGGTGACAAAGTGTAAAGAGTGAATATCCAATAATCCTCCCTCTCACACAGCCTTTTATACAGTTCGGCCATGGGGAAAGATTTGGACACCGATTCAATAACGCAGACACGCAGATCCGGGGTACACTGGGCATGAGAATCCAGAAAATGCCTAGGGACACTGTGTTGATCTGAGCCTTTTTCGACAAAATTACGATGATCCCCGAACCTTTTCCTCAGAATACGGATGGTGCAGCCTACATACAGCAGACCTCAAGGACAGGACAAGCAATACACCACGTACTAACAATAGTGTTTCCCTTTGGTAGCAAAGTCCTTTTGGCCATGAACAACATGAAAGCATGTGAGGCACAGCGGCTTCTTAACATCCCTTTGACGTTAAAGAATCTCAGAGAAGCACTGATCGATTGAACTGGAGGCCTAATGCAGCTGGGAGCTATCTGAGCTTTGAGGTTCCTAGCACGTCTATAAGACACTTTAGGTACTGCAGGTATGACCTTTTTGAGCAAAGGGTCCTCATTGAGGATCGACCAGTGTCTCTTGAGTATTTGTTCCATCCTCCTAAATTTTGTATGGAACTAGGTGGTAAAACAAAGGGGTTGTGGACTGGGGTCTTGTTTTCCAGCAACGTCACTATGACAATCGATCTGAAGGTAGCGATTAAAGGCTTCATCCACCAACGAATCAGGGTAACCCTTCTCGATAAACTTTTGCCGCATCAGCTGACCGTGGGCGCAATAATCCTGTTTGCGCGTACAGTTGTGTCTGAGGTGACAAAACTGACTCTTGGGAATATTCCTCACCCATCGTGGGGGGTGGCAACTCTTATAATGTAGATAAGAGTTGCCCGCTGTGGGCTTAGTATAGTTTTGGGCACAGATACTATTATCCTGATGGTACAATTCTAAGTCAAGAAAAGCCAACTTTTGGGGATCTGTGACAAAAGAGAAACACAGACTCAGAGTTGTTATTACAATGTTGGACGCTTCGGGACCATCCCAGATGATAACCACATCATCAATATACCGCCCATAAAATACCACATGTGAGGCATAAGGGTTGTTAGTCCAAATATAGCGATGTTCCCAGTGGCCCGTAGTTAAATTGGCGTAGCTGGGAGCAAAGTTCGCGCCCATAGCTGTACCCTTAGTTTGGATGTAAAACTCGCCGTCATGTTCAAAATAATTATGCGTGAGGCAGTACTCTATAGCCTCCAATAAAAAATGGGCCTAATGAGGATTGATGCCAGCGTCTTGATCTAGGTGGAACTGGACAACTTGTAACCTGATGTCGTGGGGTATGGAGGTGTACAGAGACGTTACATCCAGAGATAACAAACGGTATGTAGATTCCCATTGGTATTCTTTTAGCAATTGAAGTAAATGTAAACTATCTCTGATGTAAGATGGCAAATTCTGTACAATTGGCTGCAGAAAATGATCCACATATATATAGAGAAATAACTGCTCAGGCTTTGCATTGCGGCCACAATGGGCCTGCCTGGGGGATGGACAGTGTCCTTATGAATTTTTGGGAGGTGGCAAAAGTAGGGGCGTGGATAATAGTCATGTTTGAGAAAGGAGACTTCAGCGTCAGTGATAGCCCCCTCGGAAACAGTTCTATCTATTAGGCTATGAGCATCAATAACGAAGTTGGGTAACGGGTCGCTTTTAAGTTTCAAATATGTATTGGTATCAGACAATAGCCTATGGGATTCCCGGAGGTAGTCACATCTATTCTGAACAACAATCCCACCTCCCTTATCTGCTGATCTGATGATCAGATCATGGTTGTGTGTTAATTGTTTGAGAGCTAAAGTCTCAGCAGGGGTACGGTTACTAAACGGGATGTGATTGGGAAAAGGATGTAGTGGGTTCACACATGCGGCGCATGTCCGCATACACCACCTGATAAAAAAACTATGGATGAAGGGGCCTTTAGCAAATGTGGGATTGAATACGGACTCAGGGCGAAAGGACGTGTGTAGCATGGGAGGCGAAGTAGGTAAATGCTGCGTCACAAAATTCACATATTCATCAGGGTCTTCAGTATAAAGTTCCTCTAGTAGTAACAAAGTTGTATTGTGGTAGTGAATGGACTCCATGGATGTTTCCATGGGTGATTCAGAAGCAGAGGGAGAAGTGTGAGTGACAGGCAAAGGGTGGTGGACTCTCTTTGAAGCCTCAGAGTCTCCAGAGCCTAATCTGGGAGAGAGAAAACAAAAACAATGTTTTCTTCTTCCAGCAAAAAACATTCTGGAGCCCCTCACATATGTGAGACCCCTGTGTTGTGAATCTCACTACTCCAGTTGCAGGGTACAAGATCAGTCCAAGAGGCAGGCAAAAAACGTGGTCAAACAGTCCAAGGTCAGTTCCAGATCAGGCAAAAGTATGTACAAAATCGGTAGGCAGAAGTGTGGTTGAATAACAGTCCAGGGTCAGTGCCAGATCAGGCAGATGTATGTACAAAATCGGTAGGCAGAAGCATGGTCAAATAACAAGCCAGGGTCGGTTCCAGAGCAGGCAGTGGCATAAGGGGTGTGAACTGGAAAAAAGAACTGAGGAATCAATAATTGACTAGGGTGTGAGAACGCCGGAAGCAGTCACCTATGCGTAGCAATAGAAATAAAATATTCAGCGCAGAAAGAAATGATCAGCTATAAAAATTGAATGCAAGCTGCAATGCAAGGTAATTCATAAACCTTCCAGGTAATATATAAAACAGTAAAGAATAGTGCAGCGCAAAACCAGTCTCTCGTTAATGTGGCACAATAAACAGTCTTGTTCAGGTCTTGGAAAGGAGGTGAGAGGCTTTGAGTGTTGGTGGTGGCAGGATCCACGATTTTTCACCTGCATGCTTCTAAAATTTTTTCTCACTTTTCCTCACTCCAACGGAATCTTTGGAACGAGAGCACCTATGCATAGAACTGATTGGGAAGGGCACTGGGCACAATAAGTGGTGTCTCTTCTAACTCCTCTATTAGAGCACACCCGGCATTTTTGGCCTGTAAGGTATTGTATCAGGGAATTGACGCTCTGAGAGTCTACTACACACATCGGATCTAAATATTTTCTGGTGGGCCGTTGGGATATAGAAGTGTGGTGACGATATCCTCCTGGTAGCCAAGGAAGGGCTTGGGGTTTACTGTAGAATTGCAAAATATGACATTGGTATTGTACATGGCCAAATGAAAAAAAATAGAGAGCAACTTTTTTATACCAGTGGTATGTTCTTTTGGTAGATAAATAGGGTTCCAACATTTGTTCGTTTAGGTCGACTCCTCCCATGTACAAGTTGTAATCATGGATACAGGTGGGTTTCTGTATTGGGCCATTTCTTCTGGGGATCTCTACCAATGAATTGTTGTGTAGAGGATAACATATACACATCCCTTCTGTCCCTCCACTCCACAGCCAGAATTTCCTCATTCCGCAGACTCGCCGTCTCTCCTTTTCCAAGCCTCATGTTGACGAGTCTTTGAGGAAAGCCCATCCGATTTTTTCTGGCTGTGCCACAAGCTGGTGTACTCTTCCTGTTGAGGTTCCGGAACAGGGGTAAACTGGTATAAAAATTATCCACATACAGGTGGTAGCCTTTGTCCAGGAGTGGGTAAATTAGTTGTCAAACAATTTTACCGCTTGTACCCAAATATTCTGGGCAATTAGGGGGATTCAGCTGGAAGTCCGTCCCTTCGTAGGCTTTGAAGGCGTTTTGTAAACGTACCCCGTGGTTTGGTCGCACAATTTATATACCTTCACCCCATAGCGGGCCCTTTTACTGGGGATATATTGTTTCAGTCCCAGCCTGCCACAAAATTTCACCAGGGATTCATCGATGCATATATGCTGGTCCGAGGTAAATAATTGGGGGAATATTTCAGAAAAATGATTGAGAATTTTAAAGCCGGACATAATTTGGGGCATTTCGGGGAGGGCACTGGGTATTATCGCTAAAATGGAGAAATCTCATGATCATGAGAAATCTTTTCCGGGGCATTATTGATGAGGAGACCGGCATGTGGTAGATGGGGTGAGTGGACCAGTAGGAGGGGAGTTCATTTTTTTTTTAAAGTCAAGTCCCATGCAGAACGTGAGGCCCAAAAAAGTTTTGAACTCTTCCACCGTTACGTCTCTCCACTCGTAAAAACCAAATCAAAAAAATTAATGGTAGAGAAATTTTCTGTGTCCACCTGGACTCCTGGTTGGGCAGTAAAAGGGGGAATCCTAGCTTATCCTGAATTAGGAGGAAGCCACAAGGGGTGCTGGAGTGAGTAGGGAAGACCGGCATGGGACCTAACCGTTTGGGGCTGAGGTACAGCGGTGCTAGTGGATGGCACAGCGGTGCTGGTGGATGGTATTGCCTCCTCACCAACGCGCCTTCGTCTGGCCGGCGGACAATATTCCTCATCTGAGTCCAGCTCCGATTTGCTACTTGGAGACCAGATCGTAGGTCATATCAGAATCAGGCTCAGACTCAAAGAAACCTGCAGGAGAGAGCTCCCCATTGCTCTCCTCGGCCGCAAGAATATTGTAGGCCTTCTCAACAGAAAAAGATCTTTTTTGCCATTGTTGCAGCACTAATTGACACTGATGACACGTTTGGCACTAATGAGGCGATGGGAACTTGTGACACTGATGGGACTGATGTCAGGTGGCACTGATGACAGGTCAGGTGGTACGGATATGTGGCACTGAGGACAGGTTAGGTGGAACTGATATGTGGCACTGAGGACAGGTCAGGTGACACTGGTGACAAGTAACACTGATGGCACCGACAGGTGGCACTGACAGGTCAGGGGGCACTGACACGTGGCACTGACAGGTCAGGTTGCACTGATGACAGGTCAGGTGGCACTGACAGGTGGCAATGACGACAGGTCAGGTGGCACTGATGACAGGTCAGGTGGCACTTTATGACACGTAGCACTGATGACACTTTGATGACACGTTACACTTGATGGCACTGACAGGTGGCACTGATATGTGGCACTGATGAAAGGTCAGGTGGCACTTTATGACACGTGGCACTTGATGGCACTGACAGGTGGCACCGATGATGTGTGGCACTGACAGGTGTCACCGACAGGTCAGGTGGCACCAACACTTGGCACTGATGACAGGACAGGTGGCGCTGACGGCAGTTCAGGTGGCACTTTATGACACGTAGCACTGATGACACTGAGGACACGTGACACTTGATGACACTGATGATACGTGGCACTGACAGGTGGCATTGATGATATGTGGCACTATGATGGGCACAGTTTATGGGCACAGTAATGACTACAGTGTTGTTTTCCAACTCACAGAGACACAGGCAGCAGGGATCGATCAATCTCTCCTCACACAGTGGTGTCTGTGTGAGGAGAGAGAGACGGCAACAAGAGATGATCTCATATGTTTACATTTGAGATCATCTCTCATTGGACCCGCCAATCACGTGGTAAACGGGTGCTGTGATTGGCCATTTAACACGATCTGTGATTGGCTGTGTCCAAGGGACACAGCGATCACAGATATTCCCAGCTGCGGGTCCGCAATTGCAGGCTGGAAGCTCGCGAAGGGTCGGGCATCCATGGACGTCCGCTGGGCAATTGGGATCCGCGCTGTAGCCATCTTTCGGCTATAGCGTGGATCTGAACTGGTTAATGGCATCCCAGTCTTACTCCATAGGGATCGATATTGAGTTGGCCCACCCTTTGCAGCTTTGAAGGCTGTCCACAAGGTTTACGAGTGTGTCGATAGAACACCTTTGGGATGAATTTGAGCGGAGACTTGAGCCAGGCCTTCTCGTCCAACATCAGTGGCTGACCTCACAAATGCGCTTCTGGAAGAATGGGCAAACATTCCCATAAACACAGACACACTCCCAAACCCTGTGGACAGCCTTCCCTGAAAAGTTGAAGCTGTTATAGCTGCAAAGGGTGGGCCAACTCAATATTGAACCCTACAGACTAAGATTGGGATGCCATTAAAGTTCATGTGCGTGCAATGGCAGGCGCCCCAATACTTATGTAAAATATAAAAATACAATATCAGCGCTAAAAGCTAAGAGCAGCAGCTGACAAAAAAATCCATTTATATACAGTCCATGTAGAATCTGCAGGTAAATGGAAAATCCCAACACCAGCTCATGTGTGCAGGAATGGAAGAAAAACACAATCCACTAGCATGTCCAGCAAGTCTCCTTACCAGAAAACAATGGGAAAATTGCATATAGGAATCTAATTTCCTCCACATATCAGGCCAGCCAAAGGGGACATCCATTGCAGACACCTCTTCATGTAGTGAACTTAAAGAGGAAGTAAACCCTGATGGGTTTTACTTCCTCTTCAGTTCATGCATAGTGCCTGCAATGTAAAAGCATAATGGACTAGTATGCATCACATACTAGTCCATTATGTGCCACTTGCCAGCAGAGGAATCCAGCGATGTCCTCGCTCCAGGCCGCGTCCATGTCTGTGTCTCTTCCTTCCGGGTGCCACGGACTCTGGCGCTGTGATTGGCCGAAGCCGCGTGACGTCACTCCCGCGCATGCGCGTGGAATCGGTCAGTCACGGCACAGTCTCAGTGAAGAAACGGCACGGAGGCCATTTCTTCACTGCGCATGTGCCAAAATGACGTTGGCGCATGCAGAACACTGCATAACTCCTGAACCTTGCAGGTTTAGGAGATTTGCAGGGTACCTACAGGTAAGCCTTAATATAGGCTTACCTGTATGTTAAAGTGGTTGTAGTGCCTTTACAACCACTTTAATCAGACAAAGCAAGCATGTAATAGGAGCAACCTTCCTCTGTGGCTCTCAGCAAACATATAGAGGAGAAAGGAAGCAAATAATGAAGCCCGCCAGGGTAAGAAATATATTTAAAAATGCCTACTTAGATTCAGTATGTAAAAACAAGCTTGTATGAGGCACCATGGTTAAGAAAACGTGCTGGATATGGAGCAGCAATAACTGACGCGTTTCATCCAATAGGATTTCGTTGGAGGTGTGGCTACCATACACAGCGCACATATTTATATACAGAAAAACAGGAAATGAGAGCGGAGCGCATCGCGTCACCGCCGGTGCGCTCCAACGACCGGAACTGGAAGTTTAATTCACATGTACACATCCTGGAGTGCACCACAATAATAGAGCCTACCTGGAAATAAACCAAACAACACAGTGGAGCAAATAGCGTCACCGCCGATATGCTCCACCAGCCGGAACCTTAAGTTTTGTTGACATTAGCATCCTGAAGTACATTACAATAATAGAGCCCACCAGAAAGCAGGCAAATCTACATAATAAGACGCTCAGCATTGTCACACACAGCGCGTCTCAAAGGGTTAATGCTTATAATAAAAAAATCATTCAACCTTCAAATATTAAAATAAAAAATGGGAAGTATCCTCCCATGATGTTCCAGATAATGTTGTGAGACAGAATGCTTGGGGATTCCCTTAATGATATTGGCCACATGCTCACCTACCCTCACGTTCATGGCTCTTACAGTTTGATCCACATACTGCAAGTCACAAGGGCAGGTGAGCATGTAAACCACACGTTCTGGGAGGTGCAACTGATAAAGGTCTTCACATCAAACGTCTTATGCGTGACAGTAGAGCTGAATCTTCCTGTCCTTAAGTTTATTTAGCTGGCAAATCTTACACTTACGACAAGGGTAGTAGCCTTTCAATTGTTGGAAAAAAAAGGGACTCTATGAGGTGGATCCATGATATTGGGAGCCACTTGGAGTCTCGGGGGGGCACTCCCCTGAAGACCACCTGTGGTTTTTCAGGGAGTATGGGGCCCAAAACCTTGTCATTCAGTAACATGCCCCAATGCTTTTTCATAATTTTTTAATGTCACAGTGTTCATGGGAAAACATAGTGAGAAAAGAAAACCTAAAATCCTGCTGTGTTGAACATGGAATATCCTTATTCTCCTGAATCATGGTATTTCTATCCATATCTCCAACCTCTCTAATTATTTCCTCCAAGACAACTGGTTCGTACCCCTTATCAAGGAATCTACCCTTTAGGGTTTCAGCCTGTTTGAAAAAAAATCATCCCTAAAGGGAACAGTTACGCCTAAGTCTGATAAACTGTCCCTTAGGAACCGCCTTAAGCCAACTGGGATGATGGCAACTCCCAAGACCTATATAACCGTTATGGTCCGTACTTTTGAAAAACGTGGTGATCACCAAAGAATCGCCTCTCACTTCAATATTCAAATCAAGGAAGTGGATCCTGGTGTTGCTGGCTTCATATTGTAAAACTATGCCCAATGAATTAGCATTGAGCTCACACATGAAGGAATCAAGAGAGGTTCTACTGCCATCCCATAGGAGGAGGACGTCATCTATGTACCTGCCCCAGAAGACCACCTCCGGTCTCCTATTGGCATAGATGACATCCTCCTCCCCAATACTTATGGTAATATAGTGTATCTCAAACCAGGGAAAACAATGATGTCACCATCTTATAGAAACATATGAATACTTACAGTGTGTACCACAAACCATACAATTAAACCGGCATAATTCAAATAGCAAGATGCAGGTAGACCCTCATCCCCTACCACCAGCCAGCAGAAAGAACCCGTCCACTAGGAGACACACACGCACACACACATACACCAATGAGGCCACAGGTGCAATCTAAAACAGCTAAAAGCAGTATGGAAATATTTCTAGGTATAAATATATGTAACAAACACAGAAGGTAGCCATATAGAAAAAAAAGGGGAATGTTTTTAAAACAGGAGTAGAGTGATAGAGTGAATTATACTATTGTTGCAGAATGGGATATATTACAGCGGGGGTCAGCAACCAGTAGATCACGGTCTGGGCTTGCTGATCCACCATCCCAGAGCAATGCAAGCCTCACCAGCGCCCCCGCACCTCTGGCCACATGCGAGATTGCATGCACAGAGGCTTAATCCTGGTCGTTTTGAGACACAGAGCTCGCAAACAGAGTTGGGATTTAAAAAAAAACAAAACTGCTCATATGCGAAATGCTCGTTAACTGCGTTACTCGCAATCCGAAGTACCACAGTACATGATATTTTTCAAATGGTAATCAGGTAAACATACTTGTAACAACTCTTGCTGGTCTGTGGGGTATTGGTCTGCGTATCTGAGGAAAAGAAGATGTCGACTGTTTGTTATCTGACAGCACTTTGCCTTGATTTCGATTAAAATGAAGATTTACGGAATTGCAGTCCTGTGTGAAGGCCTGTGAGGCCAAAATATCTATTTCTTCCAAATCATCAGCTGTAAAGTCTTCATTGTCACCAAAAACCTCATCCATGGCTTTGCCTTCGGAAGCATTTGCTGGTCGTAGGCGTTTTGAAGGAGGACAGCTGCTCTGACCATTGCATGGAGGGTAGACTCGGAATGGTTCAGGGGAGGAGTTAGCATTAACACAACTTGTACCATAAAGCATTGAAACGTCCCTTTTTTTGGTAGCAAAGAGAGGGTTTGTTGACATAGCTTGCAAGCCAGATCCCCTGCAAAATGAAAAAAAGCACAAGTCAGACCAACACACCAAAAGGACTAATTAAAGTAAATTCCAAATTATTAACGTTAACCTAGACTTAGGGCTTATTTACAACAGCCCATTTGGGATGGGTTGGGCAGTGTCGCCCAACACAGTCTCATTGCATGGACAAGGCTATTTGTCCTATTGCTTCACTTAACACCAATGCACTAGGTCGGTGTGCATTGAAAGAAAAAAAGTAGGACAGGTTAAATTTTTAAGCAGAGCAGCACACTGCACTATCCTGCACTCTTGTTTTGCCCCTCACCCCCTCAATGTGACCGTAGGTTCTAATGCTCTACAAACCAACAATGATATAAAAGGGTTAAATTCCCTGTTCTCTCCTACACATACTAATTATTTTGTAACTTTTTTCAAATATTTTATTTTCAGCAGAAAGGCAGTTCCATGTAGAGGTCGACCGATATGGGTTTTTCTCTGGCAGCTGTCGATATTTAGAAATCGGGGCGGCCGGTGGCCGTTTTTTTGGACCGATTTTTTTTTTCTTCATCTCATAAAATCTAACAGTTAAAGCGGTAGTAAACCCATGCATTTAACAGGTTAAAAACCAGTCACATTTCTGGCATGTGCCGGAAATGTAACACTCCCATTGGCTGTGCTCTAAACCAAACTGTCAAACCATCCAATGGCTGGTGTCATAGCTGATCACATGTTCAGCATCATGGCAGTTGTAAATTAAACAGAGGCCAAGATGGCAGCTTCCTTGGCTGAAAATTATAGGAGGGTTTACTACCACTTTAAGTAATAAGAAGGGATACAGAAAAATTGCTTAAAGTGTTACTAAACCCAGCAATATAAAAACAATTCATCTTCCCCCCACAGTGCACACAGCTTCTAAATATTCTTTATATATCAAAATACTGCTGCCATGTACCTTTTTTTCATCTGTATATTGCAGTCAGGTGATAAACTGCAAGTAGCCAGGACCTCCCCAGTTTGCATGTGGGAGGAGATTTCACTCTCTGATGCAACTTCCATTGCATCAGTGACCCTTCACCCCCAATCCGGCCAGAGCTGATTGGTGCTTTGCCTCTAGAAATGCACTGTAGTCTGTATCCATGTGAAACAGGAAGATGGAACAGAGCATGTGCAATGTTTCCACACTGCCTGCATACAGTATAGTATAGTCTAATATAGGAGACAGGGCAAGAAGGAAGTATCTGGTCATAAAATATCAAACAGCCTTTTTACACAATGCAGAGGATTAACCCCTTAATGTACACAGTAAGTATAGCAAACATGCTATTCTGCATATACAGACAGATTTTACTGTTGTGGGTTTAGTAACACTTTAAACATTTATTAAACACCACAACAAGCCTCCAATAAGTGCGCTTGTATGTATAATTTAGATCATGGGTCGGCAACCCTTGGCCCACACCCGGCCTGCCGCCGCTAAATCTATGGCCGCTACCTTAAGACCGCCGCACGCTGACTCACTGCATCTCTACAACCTCCCCTTTGCCTCTGCTCTCGACTGGCGTCATGCTGGGGCCCACCCACTGCATTTGTCAGACAATGAGAGAAGAGAGACGCGGTGAGTCATCTGAGCACCAGGCAGCGCGCTTAATGGGTGGCTGGGGCGGCTGATATGTTCTTATAGAAACTGATGCATTTTTTTATTCCCCCGGTCTACAGCCACCCATGAACACCGCCCTCCCCCCCCCCCGTCTACAGCCACCCATGTATCCCCCCCTGTCTACAGCCACCCATGTACCTCCCCTTGTGCATAACAACCCTTGTATCCCCCCTGTGCATAACCACCCCTGTATTATCCTGTGCATAACCACCCCTGTATCCCCACGTGCCACCGATACGTGGCCCTATATGTACACCACAATACGTGCCCCCCGTATGTACCCACCAATACGTGTCACCACCCCCCTATGTCCCCACCAATACGTGCACCCCTATGTCCCCACCAATACGTGTC
>BLSH010397643.1:219651-231686 GCA_018402905.1 Glandirana rugosa | reverse complement strand
TGGCACATGGGAGGTATGCATCTCGGAGGTCCAACGTGGCCATGCAGCACTTCTGGAACACTATGTTCCTTACGGAAAAGATGGATTCCATCCTGAAGTGCTTGTATTTTAAAGGACTGGTTTAGGGGCCGCAAGTTCAGAATTAGACGGAACTTGCCTGAGGGTTTTCTTACCACAAATATGTGTGAGTAAAAGCCCTGACCCCGCTCTTCCCTGGGCACCTGCAGCCGTACCTTTTGGTCTAAGAGATCTCCTACCAGGAGACTCAAGGCCTCTGCTTTTTCTGGATTTCTGGACAGTGTTGTTACCAGTAATCTTGCAGGGGGATCGCCTCGAACTCCAATCTGTAACCGTTCTGGATCAAATCCAGAATGTATGCATTGGAGGAGATTGCTGCCCATTGTGGGAAGAAGTTCCCCAGTCTTCCTCCCACTGGGAGACAGGAGTCATTGACTCTTTGTGGGCTTCTGAAGAGGATTGAAGAGTATTCCTCCTCTACCTCTGCCCTTATGCCCCGTCCAGTGCTTCTTTGGCGCACCTTCGCGACCCTGTGTCGCTTGCTACCTGGGAGCACGAAAGGACCTCCGGCTAACCTGCTTTCTTTTGGTTTCTGGAAAGGCCTTTTATCAGCCGTGCGCTCCAACACCTCCTCCAAACCTGCACCAAATAGATTGTCTCCCGAAAAGGGAATGCTGCAAAGGCGTAGCTTGGATGCCGAGTTCCCTGTCCAGGTCTTCAGCCAGAGAGCACGTCTGGCTGAATTGACCAGGGCAGCTGATCTGGCAGCCAGTTTAACTGACTCTGCCGCGGCATCCGCCAGATATCCTACTGCCTTGAATAGCAGCGGGAATGACTTCAAAATCTGTTGCCTGGAAGTACCAGCCGACAGGTGTGTTTGGAGTTGTGTAAGCCAACTTTCTACATTCCTGACCACACATGTTGCTGCTAGCGCTGGCTTTAGTAAATTTCCGTAAATTCCCATGCTCTGCGTAGCAGAACATCTCCTCTTTTGTCCATTGGATGCTTTAGAGTTCCCATGTCGTCAAATGCAAGGTCTGACTTCTTGGAAACTTTGGAAAGGGGCGCGTCCAATTTAGGAATCTTATTCCAAGGTTTGGACGGATCCTCTTCCAAAGGAAAACGCCTTTTCAGACCTCCTGAAAAAAACGGCTTCCTTTCTGGATCCTGCCATTCTACCCTGATTAACTCTTCCAGGGATTTATGGACCGGAGACACTCTTGGTTTTTTTGATCCTTCATACATCAGATCATGTTTGGACAACAGTACCTTCTCTTCTATTTCAAGAATGTCGTAAATAGCTTTTAGCAGGTCGTCTACATCTTCTAACGACAACTTGTATCTAGAGCCCCTTGAGGGTTCCGCATCCCCTCTTTCATCTTCAGAGCCAGACTCCGCTCCTGAAGAGCCCCGGGATCTTGGATCCTCTTCCGGACTATCCTCCTTCCCTCTGGTGAGGATAGGCCTGACAGGGACTGTAGGGACCTGCATTTTTTCAATTAGGCCCCTGAAGGATTTAATAGTTGAGGCCAACTCATCCTTCACTGAACCCAAAATTTTGTGACATGCTGTAGTAGATTCGTCTCTCACTAGGCTATCTACACAGCTGCGGCACAACGCATGTAGAGCTTAACCTGGCCGCACACACCGCACATTTTCTCTTGGGACCTGCCGCCTCCACCTTCTCCTGAGCTTTAACCTATGTAAAGTAGAGAGACAAGGCATGAAAACATCAAGGCTGGTCCATTCCTCCACACCTCTGTGTAGTACAACATACAATAAGAAAAAAGTGCTACTGAAACTGAGACTAGTCTGTCTAGCCCATAGTTCAGAATAACCTCCCATGGTAACAGCAATAAGGACCCGGTCCCCTGCTTACCTGAGAGGAGCTGGTGCCTGCAGCTGTTGGTTCCTGAGCACATGCTGGACCCTGCATGCCTGCTTGTTACTGTGTCTGCTTGCAGCCTGGCAGTGCGACACTGAACCACCAGCAGCCCCACTCCCGCCGTCTGCGCCGTTTAAATGAGGCTAGCCACACCTCACCGGCGCCTGCAGATGACATCACTTGGCCGGCTTAAGCTACCTATGTAACTTCCGGTCGCCAGCATGGGATGTACGGATGTTCCCGCCCGATGAGCATTCCCGCCCGAACAAGCGTTCGCGCCCCTTCTGCCGGAATTGACAAGCGGGACGCCTCCTCACCACGAGGTGCATCTGAGCCGGCTCCCCAGACCCGACGGAATGGACAGCTGGCAGCTTACCATCTGCAGTCCTACCTCTCCCCGAGGTTTGAAGGCGGCTAAATCACAGCCCCTCTCCCTTCTCCAGGGAGGGATCGTGCGGGCTAAAAAAAGTACCGTGATGCTCCAGAACCCCTCCAGTTAACCTCTGAGACTTGGGGCTCCTTAAGGCTTCCGATGTGCGACCTATCCTTCCGGAGGAAACACAAATACTGAGGTATGTGGCCTGGAGGACTGCCATTTAAAATTGGGGATGTTTCCTGTCCGGAGGGGAGGAGCCCAAGGTCTCAGAGGCTGTCCGGGAAGACGACTTGAGAAATGTATGTACGATATCTTTGTCTTTGATGTTGATTTTCTCAATAAAAACAGATTTGACAAAAAAAAATAGCTCGGACTGTCTACTTTTCAAAAAGGGGTCATTTGGGGGGTATTTGTACTTGACTCCTGACATTTCAGGGCTTCAAGAAATGAGACAGGCTGTCAGTGCATCAGGTGTGATCAATTTTCAATGATTGGCATCATAGCTTGTAGACTCTATAACTTTCACACAGACTAAATATACACTTATTTGGGTTATTTCTACCAAAGATAGGCAGCAGCATAGGTTGTGGCCCAAATTTATGAACAAAAATGAATTTGCAAAATGTTATCATAGAAACTAAAAAAAGTTTTTTTTCTTCAAAATTTTCGACCTTTTTTCACTTATGTTGCAAAAAAATGAAAAACCCATGAGGTAATTAAATACCACCAAAAGAAAGCTCTATCTGTGTGAAAAAAAAATGGTAAAAATATGGTTTGGGTGTTGCATGACTGAGTAATTGGCATTCAGAGTGTGAGAACACTGAAAGCTGAAAATTGGTCTGGGCAGGAAGGGGGTGTAAGTGTCCTGTATTGAAGTGGTTAAATCAGCTAAAAGCATTTCAAATGAAAACAAAAAGGTATTCCATCTCTTACAGGTATTTTGATGCACCTGGAATGTATTTAACGTTTTTAAACTAAGGCTGGGTTTACCCTAATGCGAATTGGATGCGGGTTTTCCCACATCCAATTCGCATAGCAGGAGATTGTGACCAGCTCTCTACGGAGTCGGTTCACACATCTCCGCAGCAGGTCCGGTGTGGTTTGCACAAAGACGCTGTGCGTCTTTTGGTCCATTTCAGGTTCGAATTCAGCCCACAATTTGGCCTGAAATCGGAACTGAAACTGTGAACCAGCACTCACCGGACCACTGCTGTGCGCCGCTGAGGATTCCAGTGTGAACTCAGCCTGAAGGTCAAAATGCTACTGAGACTCCGTCAGTTAAAAATAAACTGCTGCAGGTATAAAGTGCAAGCATCTGCTTTAAAACCTAGAGACCTTTTTTTCCCACTGAAATAAATACTAAAGCAGCCCGTTTCAGCCAGGATTCTGTGAAACAAGTGTTCCTTGAGAGGCTGCTAGGGCTTCTTAGAGCCATGAGCAATGTTGGATTGATCTCCCCCTTAGGCTACTTTCACACTGGAACGTTATTCAGCCACTGCGGTGCTAAAAATAGCACCTGAAAAACTCTCCCCCTATTGTCCCCAGTGTGAAAGCCTGAGTGCTTTCACACTGAGGCGGTGCGCATGCAGGACAGTAAGAAAAGTCCTGCAAGCTGCATCTTTGGGGTGGTGCGGTGAGCGTTGTGTACACCGCTCCCTCCATTGAAAGCAATGGACGGCGCTCCCAAAGCGGCTGTACACCGCCTTGGAAGCCCCGATCAGCTGCGCTTTTAACCCCTTTTAAACCCCTCTTGGGGGTTAAAAGCGCCCCGCTCCCGCCTGCATAGCGGCGCCATAGCCCAGTGTGAAAGTAGCCTAACACTGACCTCCAATGTAAGGGAGAATTTTTCCAATGATCGCCAATACAAAGGACTTGTCTACACTAATGATTGGGGGGTGCTGGTAAAACCCTGCTGTTAGGCCATGAAAGTTAGGCTGTAGTGTGCTGTAAAAATGTGCTTTCATACAAAAAGCACTGGAAGGAGTAAAGCTATTGCAAGACTGACCAGTCATGTGATAGGGCTCTCTTCCTATGCAAGCATAAGCACTGTAGATTGTTGCATAGAACAACCTGTAGAACACTGTGCGATCCACACCAGTGCCAGTGTTTTGTTAAAATGTCACGCAAGGTCTACATTAGGCCAGGTTTACGTTGGTGTACTGTGGTTTGGATGCAGAGCGATTGTATGCGTGTTTTACATGTGTTTTTAGGTGCGTTCCCATCGACTGCTATTAGACTGTGCATTTTCTGAAAGGGCAATAAAGATGCAGCATGCAGGACATTGATGCCCCTTCATGAAAACGTACGTGTAATGGAAGTTGATGGGAGCGCACCTAAAACCAGGTGTAAACCACACAAACAAATCGCACTGCACCAGTATGAACCCAGCCTAAGGACCCGTTCAAACTAGAATGCGGTTCAGGAAACCTGTGTTCCGTGCACGTTTGCCCTTGCGATCTGCAGGGTCAGTGCAATGTTAAAAATCGCTCCTTAACCACTTGCCGACGGATCTCTGTTCTGACAGAAGCTGTGATCACTCCCCTCCCCCTGCCAGCCCAGCCCACACACAGTTAGAACACACCCAGGGAACATAGTTAACCCTTAGAGCACCCCCTGCAGGTTAACCGTTTCAATGCCAATGGCATTTACACAGTAATCATCACATTTTTATAGCACTGATCGCTGCATAAATGCCAATGGTCCCAAAAAAGTGTCAAAATGGTCCGACATGTCCGCTGCAATATCGTAGTACCGATAAAAAATCGCAGATCACTGCCATTACTAGTAAAAAATAAAAACCCCAAAAATTAATACTCATAATCCGTAAACGCGGCAACTTTTGCGCAAACCAATCAATAAACGCCGATTTTTTTTTACCAAAAATATGAGGAAGAATATAAATCAGCCAAACCGATGAAAATAATGTTTTTTTATTTTTTTGTTGGATTTGTATTTTAGTAAAAAGTAAGAAATCTGTTTTTTTTTTTTTTGCAAATTTGTCGCTCTTCTTTTGTTTATAGCGGTGATCAGAAATGATGCAAAGGGGATCAAATACCACCAAAAGAAAGCTCTATTTGTGGGGGAAAAAAAGGACGAAAGTTTTGTTTGGGTACAACGTCGCACGGCCGCGCAATTGTCAGTTAAAGTGACGCAGTGCCGAATCGCAAAAAGTGCTCTGGTCCTAAAGTGTGAAATCCTTCCGGGGCTGAAGTGGTTAAGCAGGTTGCAAACACAGTGCGTTTACCAGCACCAGATCACATGCTACAAACCTACCATGCGATTTGGTTGCAGTGGGTTTCAAAAAGTAGTACATGCACCACTTATGGCGTGGTGCGATTGAAAATAAATTAGCTGAAATTGCGCACACACACACCATGTTACTGTGCAATTCCTAGTGTTCACCAGTGGTTCTAGAGGCTGAAGGTTTTATTTTATCTTAATGCATTTTCTGCATAAAGGCCCATTTACACTTGTGTGACTTGTCATACGGCTTTGGACAAGTGACATTTGGACAGCTCTAAGTCAATGATGGACACACAGCCAGCTTGCGAGTGAGCCTGCACGAGTGTCCCCATAGCAAGCGGCTTGCTTTGGTGGGCACTCGGTGGGGGAGGAACCAAGAGAGCCAGCAGGGGACCTGAAAAAGAAGAGGATCAGGGCTGCTCTGTAAACCATTGAGCAGAGTAGGTTATAACATGTTATTTAAAATAAAAAAAAAATTGTTTTTTTACAAATACTTTAAGCTTATCAAAAATTACATATACAGTGAAGACAGGAGATGAAAGTAATTTAAAGAAAAAAAAAAAAAAAAGACTAAAAAAGAACTACTGCAGCCACCACATTGAAGGATTAGAAAACTAATATTTTCGTTTTGGGGATTAGATGCACTTTAATAAATAAAGTAGCAGTTACATTGTCTCATGTAACATTAATAGGAACCACTAGGTGGGAATGGGCAAGTTACAATGTTACATTTTATCAATGTTACCAAATATAGCCAAAACATTTTGAAAACACCTGGTATGTTATTATTGCATCCTCTGTTCCTGGGGAGATATTGGCTGTATATGCTCACCAAGACACAAATTAAAGTGGTTGCATACATACCCCTTTTGTCATTTTTACCTACAGGTAAGCCTATAAAAAGGATTACCTGTAAGTAAAATGAATATCTCCTGAACCTGTACGGTTTAGGAGAGATTCTCCCTGCAAGCAGGCGCTGATGTCACGGCGAATGTGCCGTGATGCCCCAGCGAAGGCCTGGCGCATAGCGCCGGACCTTGCGGGGGAAAAAAAAGCTGCCACGCGCATGCACGGGAGTGACGTCTCACGACTCCGGTCACTCACATCGCCGGAGCCGCAAACCTGGAAGCAAGCCCCTAGGGAAGATGTCAGCTCCCTCTGCGGGGACCGAGCCGCCCGGACGTATCTTCGTTCTGAGGTATTTTATAATGAGCTAGTATGTGGTGCATACTAGCTCATTATGCCTTTGCCTTATAGTTTTGTTTTTGGAGAGTATACACCCGCTTTAATAGGAATCCTTCCAAACAGGGATAAAGGGAAACACTTGTTTTAGTAGCGTGGGAAGGGATAGAATTCCTGTTGAATGTTCTAATTATTAAATTTGTCTCCCTTGCTGGGGTGATTTTCCTAAATCCATGTGTAATACAAGGATAGCAAGCTATGGAAAGTGTGTTCAGTAGGGGCACAGACAGCAATAAAATCCTGACAGAAGATTTACTGGATAAGGGCACTTTCACTCTAACCCCATAAAGTGGCAGAATTTCCGTAATGTGTACACCCTGCAAGTAAAATCTTCCTTGCACTGGCAATCCCTATAAACTTCTATGGGCCAGTCTCCAGCCAGGCACTACAGAAGTCCCTGAGGACCCTGCACATGACACAGCCAGTGAGAAGATGATAGGAGGGGAGGGGGTGCTACAATGCATTCAGGTTATAAAAAAAAGCCCTTTTCCTTTAGAACCAATTTAATAAAAGTTGATTCTTGGAAGCACCAAGGCAGTGTTAAATGGTTTGTCTCAGCCCTCTAACTGCTACATCTGCAGGGTACCATATTCTTTTGAAAAACAGACTAACTGGTCGGATCACCAGATGAAAATAAAGGAAAGACAGCCTAAAAAGAAAACGAATGCAACCATCACATCTGGTAAGCAGCAATATAATAATTGTTTGCATTTGGGTTTAAAGGAGTTGTAAAGTCTCAAGATTTTCACCTTCATGCATTCTATGCATGAAGGTGAAAAACCTTCTGTGCTGCAGCTGCCCGCCAGACCCCCCTAAGGGTCCTTTCACACATGGCTGTCCATTTTCATGGACTCCGCTTGTTCAGCATGGATTAGTCCTTTGATCCTCGCTGAGCCGGCGGATGACAGGTCTGTCTCTGCTCACTGTGTAGAGATGGACCTGACAGAGCCACGCTGTCCTCTATGGACTATGGGATGAAAATGGATCCGCCTGTCCATTTTCATTTGATCCGCCAGATGGATGAAAAATAGGGTTTCCATCTGTCTGGATTTAGCGGACCAGATCAGAAAGTGGTGGATGTCAGCGGCATGTCATCGTTGGCATCCACTACTCCATAGGAGGTTAATGGAGAGTCCGATCAGGTACGCCTGAAAAAATGGACAGGCGGACCTGATCAGTCCGAATGTATGAAAGGGGCCTAATACTTACCTGAACCCAATCGTTCAAATGACGAGCATGAGCCCAGCAGCTTCAGCCACTGTCTTGGGTCCACATTGGGTAGATGGATAGCAGCTGCTGTCAATCAAATCCAGTGACATGAGACTCGGGTGCCCCCATGGAATTCAGCTCTCTGTGGGGGCACTCGCCAAAGAGGATGAGCCAGGAGTGCCCCCAGAAAAGGAGGATCAGGGCCACTCTGTGAAAAACCCTAGCACAGAGCAGGGAAGTATGACATGTTTGTTCTTTTTAAAAAAAACAAACCTTTACAAGCACTTTAATGCTGCATACAATCTTTTTATGGTCAACTTTAGATTTACCAAAACTAGGGGGACCTACCTAAACCATGGATTCATTGTGTATGCCATCAAGTAGGCCTTGTTGAGGAGATTGTACAATTGGTTTGCAATGTGTGTGATGAGCCTAAAGCTTCGTACACATGGTCCGATTTTCAGATGACAGAACGTCCGTATTTTGTTGGATGCTTGTCTCATGTCGAAAGTGACGAGCATATGAAAAATACGAAAATTGTCGTATGACTGAACTCAACGCCTGAAGTGACGTAACGTTTTGAATATTTTTACTGGTCTGCACACCCAGCTTTTGTCTGCCGAAAAATCAAAAATCGGCTGTTGAAATGAGCATACTAATGGTATGAATTTCGGATGACAGGCCGTCAAACTAAAATTCCCGTCCGAAGTTTGCATGGAGTGTACGGGCCTTAAAGGAGACCCTTCTCCACGACCCCCAATTTATGGGGCCCTTTACTGATCACTTATGCAAAAGAACACCACAGTTGTCACCGTCTATATCGCTTTTCTGGCCTTTCAGTTTTCCTGTATATGAGTTCATCCCATTGTCATTCACAGTAAAGTGGGGTACTATAAGAAAATAGGGCAAACGATCATCCAATTTTCCTTGTTGTTTCAAAGCAAGTAGTAACCAAGAAACAATGTATGAAAATTCTCGTACAACAAAGGCTTTTTGTTGTTTATTGTTTCTGATCATGCAAGTTCATTCGTTTCTGATTTTTCTTGTACGAAAACAGTACACATCAAACGAAAAGCGTTTGTTTTGTTCACATAAGAGAATATATTTGGACATTTTCTTTCGGAAAGTCGGACTTGGCTGTCGAAAGTTGTGTACACAGGATCAGAAAATTGTACGATCGTTCCTTGGGTGAAAACGTAAATTGTACGATCGTTCCTTGGGTGAAAACGTAAATTGTACGATCGTTCCTTGGGTGAAAACGTAAATTGTACGATCATTCCTTGGGTGAAAACATAAATTGTACGATCGTTCCTTGGGTGAAAACGTAAATTGTACGATCGTTCCTTGGGTGAAAACGTAAATTGTACGATCGTTCCTTGGGTGAAAGCGTAAATTGTACGATCGTTCCTTGGGTGAAAGCGTAAATTGTACGATCGTTCCTTGGGTGAAAACGTAAATTGTACGATCGTTCCTTGGGTGAAAGCGTAAATTGTACGATCGTTCCTTGGCTGAAAACATAAATTGTACGATCGTTCCTTGGGTGAAAACGTAAATTGTACAATCGTTCCTTGGCTGAAAACATAAATTGTACGATCGTTCCTTGGGTGAAAATGTAAATTGTACGATCGTTCCTTGGCTGAAAACATAAATTGTACGATCGTTCCTTGGGTAAAAATGTAAACTGTACAATCGTTCCTTGGGTGAAAATGTAAACTGTACAATCGTTCCTTGGGTGAAAATGTAAACTGTACAATCGTTCCTTGGGTGAAAACGTTCCCCCGATTTTTCTTATAGTGTGACAGCTAACATTTCCTATCCCTTCCTGTATTCGTGTATTCCAGCTTATAGTGTATAGTGTGCTGGATGTATAGATATAAAATTGTCATTACAAGGGATGCTCCATGTTATAACAGGTGAGAAAGCCTGCTGTACATTGTGACACAGGTCCTCTCTCACAGTACACACGGCCAGGTACCCGGCATGCTCACCACACTACACCGAGAGACAAAACACAACATTGCCCTGTCCCGTGAGGAGAAAGCGAAGTCATATTACCTGGCTTCCTCACAGAGCCCCGGACCCCACCACCTTCCTCTCCCCAGCTGCACTCATGTCTTGGCGGCTTCCCGGTTCCCAGCACTCCAAGGGGTTACAGAGCACAAGCAGCCAATCATGAACGAGCGCGCGCACGTACCCTCTTCCTGGACAGCGCCGAGGACGCGCACGCTCTATACAAGACTAGAAGCTTGAAAGTAATTGGCGCGGTTTAATGCAGTGTGACACCCGGGTGGGTTATTTCTGGTTATGGCTGCTCTCCGGCCGTTTGAGAAGATGCCCGTAATTAACACTGCCGCCGTTCTGGTGAGTTGCCCGCACTCTGTATGAATGTGAGCTCAGCTGAGGTGTCTTGGTATGTGGTTGGTGCGAAGACATAACTTGTCCAAGAGGCTCAGCTGTGAGAATAGCCTGCCTGTGTAGTGACATTGAAGAGCTACAACTCACCAACTTCACTTATGTAGTCTGGAAACTTTCCTAAAGCTGAATTCCAGCCAAAACGCCCCCGGAAAAGGTAAAGTAACCCCTCAGCTCCGGAAGATTTTACCCCCTTCATGACCAGGCCATTTTTTGCTGTTCGGCACTGCGCTACTTTAACTGGTAATTGTGTGGCCATGCACTGCTGTAGTGAAGCAAAACTTAAACTTGTATCAGTTTTTCCATACATTTCTGCCCAAACGTATTGTGCTACATTGTTTTTGATGGACAAAAACCCCAATATGTGTATATTGAATGGTTTGAATTAAAGTTATCTTTTTTTTTTTTTATACTACTAATGGTGATCAGCGACTTATAAGGGGACCGTGATCTTGCTGCAGACAATCTGACACTAACTGATGGGGGAACTTACTAACTGCCACTGTAATCACCAGTGACATTAATTCAGTGATAATACTATATGGTTCACTGTACTAATGACACTGGCTGTGAAAGGGATAACATCTAGGGCAATCAAAGGGTTAAATATGTGCCCTGCATTGCAGCAGGGATAAGAAAATGACAGATCACTCCCTCTGTACAGAGCTGTGATTTTACTGGGACTTGCTGACAGGCTCCTGCTGTGTACAACATCGGGAGCTGGCCAGGATACACGCACCCTAAACCTGGAAATGGGCAGCGACACACCAGTAAGTTGCTTTGCCTACAGCGTACGCCTGTCTGCAGTATAATACAGGTGGGCAGTCAAAGTGGTTAAAATAGTGTTTTTTTGGGGGGGGGGGGTAATTATGGGAAACGGCCCTTCTCAGTCAGGATATTGCACTAAACCTACAGGTAAAAGGCAGAACCTTCTCTAAGTGGAAGAGTGGGTTCGATAATAAAAATGTGCGGTTCCTCCCACCGAGGACAGGGCCTTTGTGAGTAAAGGGGGCTCCATTCCTGGGAAATAACCAGTAATATAATCAAAGTAAGTGGGAGCAGAGGAACTCCTGCAACCAGCATATAACCCTAACCATGAGTATATAGATGAACATTAGTATGAAAATAATACAAACTGCATATAAGTAAACATGAATACATACATCCAATGTACAATCAGGTATTACCAGCAAGAGCCCTGGTACACATTTACCTGGATGGAGATATATATATTTCTCGATACCTCTCAGATGAATGTTGCAGCAAACACCAGTTGTAGGGGCCCCTAAAGATAATGCAGCCTCTGTCGGAGACCTAAAGACAATCTGCAGTCATGGGGAGATACACCAACTGTTGGGGTCTTCTTCGTCGTAATAAAATATATTGTTTATTTTTTCCATAAATATTCGTATTAAATTATCGCCAAAGTTGTCCCCAAATGAAGGAGAAATTTATGATAATCCTTGACTCTCCGTTTCATCTATCCGCTGGGACACAAGGTCACGGTGTTGTGTCAAAGACCACAACAAAAGACCAACCTGTTGTCAACCACATAGAGGGGTACTGACGTCTAACAGAAATCCAGAGGCTGTCTCCGACGTAATAGAAATCCCCGGGGATGTTGACCACAAACGACGTTGTAAGTAGACT
>BLSH010397643.1:75638-98169 GCA_018402905.1 Glandirana rugosa | reverse complement strand
ATCCCCCTCAAGCACCTTTGCACTAACCGTACGAATCTGCACCGACCGTCCGGAGCAATGTGTTAGGTGGGTCGTCACCATTGGATTTTGGAGCACCGCTCATTTGTGGCCGACCGCACGTGTGTAATGGCAGCGTCCATTGTTTGAGAACCATGTGGTTTCCAGCCTGCTCTCTGGCGGCCTCCAGTGGTCAATTGGGAGAACTGCAGTCCTTGTGCAGGAAGTCCTTAAAAAGGGGTGTGGGCTTCCGGTTTTTGCTTGGACAGCATGGCTGACACACAGTAACAAGCTCCTGACGTGCAGCAGTTCGTGGGCATTGCTCTTCGGTTGGAGTGCTGAGGCATCAAACAGCAAGTATAGCTGGCGCTTCCTGGGTGCTGGTAGCGGTGGGTGTAATCCGCCCGGGTCACCCTGGCTGATTTGTGGGGTAGAGGTGGTGGTTACACAGCGGGGGTGCCGGGCTGAGATGTCAGAGGCTGGCAGTTCTATGGCAGGGGTACCTGCAGATCTACAGTCCACCCCAGGAGCATTTGTGTCCTTGGAACAGCTGAGGGCGGTGTTTGGGGAGTTCCTCCCCTGGGCAGGGGTGCCCTTCCGAGGGGCCCCCAGAAGCGCCCACCCCCCCTCTTTCCTCAGGGGAGGATTCAGATCTAGAAAGCGCTTCAGTGGTCACACCTGTGGATCTTTCAGAGGGTGAGCCGCCCTCAGAGGGCGAAGAGGATCAGGAGGCTCCTAGTTCTCGGGATAAAGCGATAGTGGAAGCACTGATCACTGATATTCACGACTCTATGCGACTGGACCAAACAGGGGAGTCGCATGAGTCCGCGTATGTTTGTGGACCGCTTAGACCCCCTAGGTCCTCGGTAGCGCGCGAAAGGGCGCTGGTGGCCTCCCTGATTACCAATATCTGTGAGTCTTTGCGGCTGGACCAAGCCGGGGAGTCGCAGGAGACTGCCTACGTTTGTGGGTCCTTTAAGCCGTCACAGACCCCTAAGGCATATCCTTATGTCCAATTTTTTGACCAGTTTGTGTATAAGGAATGGCAGCGTCCGCAGAATTCCTTTTAACTGCCCAAATGTTTCTCTGTGCGCTATCCCTTTGAGGACAGTTTTTTGCAGAAGTGGGCATCCCCCGCAGTGGACCCTCCGGTGACTCGCCTGAATAAGGCGACGACCATTCCCTTGGAAGGGCCTCCATCTTTTAAGGATTCGGCCGATAGGCGGACGGAGGCGGTATCCAAGGCATTGTTCTTGGTGGCGGGGGCAGCCATGAGGCCAGCTCTGGCGTCGGCCATGGTGGCGCAGTCACTTACGGAATGTGCGACAGAATTGCACGAGTTGGGCTGCGGATGTTCACCTGAGGCTTTGCAGCGGGCTGACCATCTGATACAGGGTCTCCGGTAACTGTGTGACGTGGCCTTGGACCTGCTCCCCATGCTGTCGAAGATGTCTGTTTTTGCAGTCATTATCAGACAGGTGCTGTGGTTGCGGTGTTGGTCAGCTGACCACGCATCCAAAAAGGGCCTCACGGACCTTCCTTTTCAGGGTGGTCAGGTTTTTGGGGCACAATTGGATGAAATCATTAAGGATTTCACCGGGGGGAAGAGTACCTTTCTCCCAGAACCCAAGTGGCGGGATTTCTGCCGTAAGCAGGGTCCTTCATCATCGGGCCAGAAGCGTTTTTTTGTGCGCCTCGTTCAGCGGGCAAGGGCTCAAAGCCCGGCAAGTCTGCATCGGGGTCCGGTAAGCGGCCCTGGCAGCGCAAGCCCGAAAAGACAGAGGAAAAGTCCTCCTCTGCATGATGGGTTGCCCCCGCCCGACTCTCGGATGGGGGGCCAACTTCTGGGGTTCGCAGACAGGTGGACTGCCCGCATTTCCGACCGGTGGGTGCGGGAAGTGGTGTCTTCCGGGTACTGGATAGAGTTCAGCACTTTACCCCCAGACAGGTTCTTCCCATCGAACTTGAGGCTTCCGCAGGGGGTGTCGAGAAGCTCTCTTAGGGGCTGTTCAGACGCTGTCCAAACAAGGGGTGATTCTGCCAGTACCTCCATTGGAAAGGTTTCGTGGCTTCTATTCAAACCTCTTTGTGGTGCCCAAAAAGGGTGGGGTCAGGCCAGTTCTGGATCTAAAAGCGCTAAATCACTTTGTGAAAGCGCGGAAATTCAGGATGGATTCGGTCCACTCGGTCATGGCCGCCCTTCACCAAGGGGACTTCATGGCGTCTCTGGATATCAGGGACGCTTATCTGCATGTTCCCATTTGTCTCCGGCATCAGCGCTTCCTGCGCTTTGCGGTAGGAGACCTACATTACCAATTTGTGGCACTTCCCTTCGGTCTGGCCTCGGCTCCTCGCGTCTTCACCAAGCTGTTGGCTCCGGTGCTGGCTCCATTGAGGCAGAGAGGCATTGCTGTGGTAGCATACCTCAACAACCTACTCCTGCGAGCGGAGTCTGCCTCGGCTCTGGAGGACAATGTTGCTATCACCATGGCCTCAATGAGAGACTTCGGCTGGCTGATCAACCTGCAGAAGTCGACATTGACCCCGTCCTGTCGACTGGAATATCTGGGTCTAATACTGGACATGGTGCAGGTGAAGGTGTTCTTACCTCCGGCCAAGTTGCTGACACTACAACCATCAGTGCGAACCCTGCTGTCACGTCAGTGGTCCTCCTTGCGGTTCTGTATGCGGGTGTTGGGGCTCATGGTCTCGGCCTTCGAGGCGATACCTTACGCCCAGAGTCACACACGCTCCTGCAGCGAGCGATCCTGTTACGGTGGGACAAGTCTCCGTTGTCCCTGGACCAGCTGATCAAATTGGATCATCAGACCAGGGGGTCATTTACCTGGTGGCTCCGGGCCCTGGCTTTGACGTTGGGGAAGTCGTTTCTCTCCCTAAATTGGTCGATAGTCACGACGGACGCCAGCCTATCCGGCTGGGGAGGGGTCCTGGGGCAGTTGTCCGCTCAGGGCCGTTGGTCGGCGCAGGAATCTCGCCTTCCGATAAATGTGCTGGAGCTGAGGGCAATCAGGCTCTGTCTCTCCCACTGGTCGGCAAGGCTGCGCGGCCTCCCGGTTCGGGTTCCGTCGGACAATGCCACGGCAGTGGTGTACCTGAACCATCAGGGCGGAACAAGGAGCTCGGCAGCAGCTGCGGAAGCGGCCCACATTCTGAGATGGGCAGAACTTCACATGCTGGCAATCTCCGCCATTTACATTCCGGGCGTAGAAAACTGGCAGGCGGACTTTCCCAGTCGCCAGACACTGGATCAGGGGGAATGGTCCCTACATCCAGAGGTGTTCTGCCAGATTTGCCACAGGTGGGGCACGCCACACGTGGACCTAATGGCATCCAGGTTCAATCACAAAGTGCAGACTTTTGTGTGCAGAACAAGGGATCCGTTGGCGGCCGCCACGGACGCACTGGTAGCACCTTGGGTTCGGTACCAGCTTCTATTCGCCTTCCCTCCCCTCAAGCTTCTACCGCGGCTATGCACAGGATAGAAGCGGAGGGGATCCCGACAATCCTGGTGGCTCCGGATTGGCCTCGGCGCCCTTGGTACGCCGACGTGGTGCGGATGGTAACAGATGTTCCCTGGCGCCTCCCGCTTCGCGAAGATCTGCTGTCACAGGGACCCATCCTGCACCCTGCTTTACCCTCGCTGGCTTTGACAGCTTGGCTATTGAGTCCCAGGTGCTGAGGGATAGAGGTGTCTCTGACTCCTTGATCCCTACCATGCTTAAGGCACGGAAGTGTACTTTGCGCAAGATATATCATCGCACCTGGAAGGCTTATATTGCCTGGTGTGAGGCGGGGGGTTGGAACCCCCGCTCTTTCTCTATATCCCGGGTGCTGGCTTTCTTGCAGCAAGGCCTGGATAACAAATTGGTTTTGAGTACACTCAAAGGTCAGATTTCGGCTCTGGCGATTCTTTTTCAACGTCCTTTAGCGACGCATTCTTTGATACGTACATTTTTACAGGGTGTACGTCATGTGTCTCCTCAGGTACGGTTGCCTTTGGCACCGTGGGAATTAAATTTAGTACTTTCTGTACTGCAGAAACCGCCATATGAGAAAATCAGGGATATTCCCTTACAATTGCTGTCACATAAGGTGGCCTTTTTGGTGGCCATTACATCCGCTAGGTGGGTGTCGGAGTTGGCGGCTTTGTCATGTAGGTCTCCCTACTTGGTCCTTCATAAGGATAAGGCGGTGCTGCGCCCTTCTCCTTCGTTCCTACCAAAGGTGGTTTCCTCTTTTCACATTAATGAGGACATTGTTCTCCCTTCATTGTGTCTGCACCTGTCACATCCCAAGGAGTTTACTTTACATTCTTTGGATGTCGTGAGGGCTTTGCGGGTGTATTTGACGGCTACAGCTTCCTTTCGGAAGTCTGATGCTTTGTTTTTACTGACAGAAGGGCTGCGAAAGGGTTTGGCGGCCTCGTCGGCTATGGTTTCCTGTTGGATCAGACAGACGGTAACCCTGCGTATACGGTTCGGGGCCAAGAACCCCTTTTCCGGTCACGGCTCATTCCACCAGGGCGATTAGCACTTCCTGGGCCTTCAGACACCAAGCCTCGGTGTCTCAGGTGTGCAAGGCGGCTACATGGGCCTCGGTGCACACTTTTGTTAAATTTTACAATCCGCGGATGCTGCTTTTGGCCGCAAAGTTTTGCTGGCGGCGGTGTAGGCGCGGCTGGCACCTCCTGAGAGGATTCTGTTGGGTACAGTTGTTATTGTTTACCCACCCCTCTTGAATGACACTGCTTTGGGACATCCCCACTTGTCAATGAGAAGGCTGCGTCTGTCAGTGAACGTAAGAGAAAATAGGATTTTTTAACTTACTGTAAAATCCTTTTCTCTGAGTTCACTGACAGACACAGCACCCACCCCTCTGTGTTGCGTTTGTTCGGCTTGTTACGAACTGATATGCTGTGCAGAGCTGGGCGGTTATATGCTGAAGTGAGGACGGCCCCCTGGGAGGGGTCAGCTTGCCTTTTTTTCTTTTTTGCCTAGTCTACTCCTAGTAGGATGTGCATAAACCCCACTTGTCAATGAGAGGGCTGCATCTGTCAGTGAACTCAGAGAAAAGGATTTTACGTTAAGTTAAAAAATCCTATTTTTGTACTACAAGCGGTCGTACGACTATTGTACCGTATGTACAGGGAAGTTGGTCCAACAAGTTGTACGTGCAAAACACGCATGCTCAGAAGTCAGGAAGTGTCCCTTTGTGTAAACCTACATTCCTAATTCACAAATCACATGCAACTGAACTTCCTCTTTATACGCTCTTAGCACGTCACTACGTTAGGCTTGGTCGTATGATCGCTTAGTGCACGTCAGTATGCGAGACACAACAGCCAAAATACGATTTTGGACGTCCGGTTGTACGACCGTTGCACCGTGTGTACGAGACTTGAGAGCTTTGAATTCCCTGCTAGATGCCCTAGACCAGTCTGGGGAATCTGCCTTTACCTTTTTTCGCATATAGGCTTTTCATCAATAACTTTCTTGCAAAAAGATGTAAATCCTTAATAGTATCAAACTTATCCAAGGATTGATTTGGGTAGAATGACAAAAAAAGAAGTAACCCCTTAGTCTCCTCAGGTGAAAGACAATAGGAGGATAACTTGACCACACTTAATCCTTGTGTTTCATTATATAGGGTTCGATCCCCTTTCCTATTTTCGGGGAGTTTATTGCTTGGTCTAAAAAATTCTCATCAGATTTGTGTTTTAGACGTGGTTGTTTGATCCTTACATGAACTTCTAGATTTGTAAGAGGAAGTGAACTTAGAAGGTGCCATCACCATACTATTAGGGCCACCAGTTTCTGTGTGCATAGCATACCCACCACCAACAGGTTGGTTAGAAGTTTCCATATTGTCAGTGATATGGCTGAAGAACTGGCAATCCTTCCAGCACTCATCGTGGCCAGGTCAGGCAGATTTCCACGCGCATGTGTACATGCAGATGCGCGATGGCACGAACGTGCGCAACGTGACAGATTTTGGCGCCCTCTGGCCTGTTTAAACCTGCCACTGACACATGCAGATTGCTGGATTATCATCAGCTTCCCCATTATCTCCTGTGCTCTGTGTACCCTGATCCTTGGACTTCCTGTTATCGACCTGGCTTGTTACCCACTTATCCTGATCTCCTGGCTTGACCCCCTTGACTTTTACCCTGACTCTGCTCCTGCCTGTTCCCTCGTGTTTAACCTCGGCTTGGCTCGCGACTTTGCTTTCTCCAGTCCACGGTGTATGATCCCGGCTTTTTCCAGTCCTGCTATCTGAACCTTTCTCTGATTTTTCTACTGTGTATGACCCCTGGCCTGGCTCCTGATTTTGTTCCTGGTTCGCTCCGCTGCCTCATACCTCTGGAACCACCCGAAGCACGTCTGCCTTACAGCACATCCAGCTACTCTCTGGTGATCAGCTCATCAAAAGGTAGTAACCAACAAACCGTGCTTCTTTGGGCACTGCACTCCCTGTACCACTCTCAGGAGTGCGCTGCACTCAGCCACAAGGGGAGCCCTCTCGGCAACTCTGCCTCAAACTGTAAACCTGACAGTATAATCCAGCCATGTCAGGGGCCGACGGAAGTGCGTCCCCGCTGGAGACTCTGTGCCAACAGGTCACTGCTCTCACCCAAGCAGCTCAAAGACTGCAGGAAGGCTACTTCCAGCTGGAAGGTCGACTGCAACATTTGACAGTGACACCTGTTTCTGCAGACCAAGGCCCATCCTCCACCAGCTCCGCTGCACCTGCCCAAAAGTGAACCACCTCCACTCATACTGTGGTAGTCCCGACTCCAGAACCACGGGTACCAACTCCTGAGCGGTTCTCCGGAAACTGGAAAAAGTTCAGATCCTTTAAGAATGCCTGCTTGCTGTACCTGACCCTGCAGCTTGAGACTATAAAGGTATAGGGTTCATCTCACTATTACCAGATGAACCCCAGACATGGGCCCATATTGGCGAAAAAGAGTCCAGCCATTAACTCTTTAAACACATTTTTTGATGCCATGGCACAGTTCTACGAAGATCCCCAGCGTGTAGCCACCGCTGAAGCTTCTCTGCATACACTACAGCAGGGACGGCGACCGGTAGAGGACTATACAGTGGACTTCCGATAGTGGTCTGCAGACGCAGGATGGAGTGAGGCAGCACTGAAATTCCAATACCGGCTTGGACTATCTGAATCCCTCAAGGATGAGTTGACCAGAGTTTAGGCTCCTGCTACACTTGAAGGCCTCAGTCAATTGGCTATACAGCTCGATGGACTCCTATGGGAACGATGGTCCAAGCGATCTGAAACCTTCAGACCTGCCTGGATACTGCCTAAAGTTCCTGTTCCTTCAGTATTTGTGCCTACACCTGAAGCTGAACCTATGCAAATTGGCTTGGTCCCTGGTGAGATATTTAATCGTCAGCCAGCTAATCTCTGCCCCTTTTGTGGAGGAAACTGACATTTCCTATGCAATTGCCCCATAAGACCCAGCAAGCCATCTTCTTATACTCCAGTATACTTCCACGTCTCACGGACTTCTCCAGCTCATCTCATTCTCCCTGTCTCAGTGCTGGAGGCACATAATCCTCATATCAACTGGATCAAGAAGGAAGTTATTTTTAACTCTTCCTATTGCCTTGTTCCTTTATTTAGAGATTCTACTAGTGACTAATGACAGTCCAACTTGTACCCAGCAGAAGCCAGAATTTATCATCAGCTTACCGGGAGTTCCTGGATGCCTTTGATAAAAGAAAGGCCAATGCTCTTCCACCCCACTGGCCATATGATTGCCCAATTGAGTTGCTCCCAGGGGCTGAGATCCTGTTTGGAAGCATATTTCCCCTCTCTGAGATGGAGCTTGAGGCATTGCGGCATAGATGAGAACTTAGTAAAAGGGTTCATCCGTTCTTCCTCCTCTCCTGCTGGTGCCGGTATTTTGTTTGTTGAAAAGAAAGACAAGACACTAAGACCATGTGTGGACTACAGGCAGCTCAATTAAAAAATCGCTACCCGGGGGGGCGTGTCCGGACCTGTAAGGAGACAGACATGTCTGAAAGGAGCTCCTGGTACCCCTGCCTTCATCCAGTGCCATCCTCGCTTCTAGAGCACCGGTGAGAACTTTCATCCACCCCTGTAGATTACTCTACCTTCCCTCCAGGCCCCGGGCTGTATATCTTTAGTATTTGGCCACCGTTCCGGGACAATCACACTGCCGGATTGAGCCTACACTCCCCGGCCACGGCCGTCACAATTTGGGCCTCATCCAGCCTTTGGGGACAAAATACCTTACCATCCGCCAGCCCTAGGTCATCATCTGGCCACCCTGTGTGCTCCTGAACGGCAACTAACGAACCGAGACGCGCTGAGCCGGCCGCAAGCACTCAGCCAAAAACAAAACAGCCGGGCTATGACCACTTTCTCTTATCTACACTTCCAGATAGCTATTGCCAATTAATAGCATTATTATTTCACAACTAACTTCATTAGAAATCTTTATTTTAACAACCGGACAAGAAGCAGCTCATGTATATGAGTGAAATGTAATACAACAGCTTTCTCCACAAGGGTTGCCAGGACCATCACAAGCAACTAGAAGCTAACAATATCACCATCACTCTACTAGACATATTGACATATCCTACTATTAATGTCCTCCAGGAAAAGAAAGGACAGAAACAAACTGGGCAAAATGACTGACTTTTTCACACAATCCAGTAAAATTCCAATGTCGGACAACTCAAACAACAATCCCAAGGCTCAGCAGAAAAACAAAGGCAGCAACCTTACAACAAATCATAAATCTACGGATACACAACAACCACCACATAACAAAGGGAAACAACTTAATTCCCCCTCATCTAGTCCTGCAAAATCAAAGCAGAAAATGATGGAATCCCTCTCTGATTCACCCTCCACAAGCGAATTGAATTTTTCCTTGGACGATACCAGAGAATTGCAAGATTCCATATCGAATTTCCCTACCGCAGACATCCCAGTATTGGATACAACCTTAAAAGACATGTTAATGTCTCTGAGATCAACAATCCACACTGACAAATTGTCTCTAGCACATCAGTTTAAATCTGAGGTTGCTGAAGTCAGCAATAGAGTTACACACATTGAGTCTAAAATGAGTTCCTTTGCAACTACATTTAACAAACTGGTCGACGCTCACAATGAAAGAGAGGACGAAATTTGGCAGATGAAAACTAAACTTGCAGACCTGGAGGACCGCTCAAGACGAAATAACGTCAAAATACAAGGAATCCCTGAATTGGTCAGACCTTCTGAACTAAACAAATTTTTCACAAACATACTCAAACAAGTACTTCCAGAGGCACCACTGGAAGACCTGATCATTGATCGTATCCACAGGCTCCTCAGACCTAAGCACATTCCTGAACATCTACCCAGAGATACAATTGCCAGAATTAATTTCTTCCACACGAAAGACCGCCTCATGAGAGCAACGAGAGACAAAGATAATCTCCCAGTGGAATTGCAAGAACTGTCTTTCTATAACGATCTCTCTGCTTTCACTCTACAGCAAAGAAGGCAACTGGCGACAATCACAAAACCACTGAACAACCACCATATTACTTATAGGTGACTTTACCCGGCCAAACTGCTGATAACCAAGGGTGACTTCTCTCACGTGATCTCTACAGTGAAAGAGGGGATGACCCTACTACGAAAGTGGAACATCATACCCCATCAAGAATCTGATAATAACTCTTCATCCGGCATAACTGCACACCATGACGGTGATACAGAGACTGCAACAATGTAGCATCATATATGTTTCACTGCATTTCATTCCCAAGTTCTGGCAACCCCGGAGTTTGCCACTTTGTACCTTGTTACCTTTCAACCCCCCAAGTTGAGCGGTCAATTGGCCGCACAGATTCTGAAATAGAATCGCCTGTTTTTACTTCTGTGTTTCTGTCATTATCGTTATTAATCTCCTCTTTCCTTTCTTTTTCCAAGAAATTTGGAAATATAATTTTTACAGTAACCTGCCCAGAGCACACTCCCAGCCTTAAAATAATTGTTCAACCTGCTGGACCCTTCACCAAAAGACTCTCCTGAACAAAAGTCAGTCACCTCCCAACCCTCGACTGGGAAATCTTTCCCGAAGTACCACCAAATCAAGACACAGATACGCCCAAGAAAGTGCCATTCCCTTTTAAAGAAAGCTAAACAAGATCACTATGACCTTACGGATCTCATCTATGAATGTTAAAGGCCTTAATAGCCCCTTTAAAAGACCAATGGCCTGGAAAGAAGCTTGCAACCTTAAAAGCGACATCATCTGCTTTCAAGACACATTTTGACTCCCATGGCCCGCCCTTGTTCAAACACAAGAAATTCCCACACATCCTGACCGCAAATGGACCCTCCAAAAAAGGGGGAGTGGCCATCGCATTTAAAGACTCAATCCACTTTTCCCTCTTGGACAAATTAGAAGACACCCAGGGCAGATTTCTGATCGTCGTTTGCAAGGTGAACCGGGTCAAATATACCTTAGTAAATGTATACCTGCCGAACACAAGGCAAATCTCTTACCTAAATAAAATTTGGAAGAAAGTAACCCGTATGCGACAAGGTCACACAATCATCTGTGGGGACTTCAATGCAATACCAAACAGGGATCTGGACTTCTCCGGGATAGACCCACTTAAAAAACACAGAACCACCTTGAAATCATTCATATCCTCCTCATACTTATACAATATCTGGAGATGCCAACATTCTACAGAAAAGGACTTTACATTTTTCTCCAATGCCCATCACACCTACTCAAGAATTGACCTATTTCTAGTGGACAAATTTTTGTTACAGAAGATTACCAAATCTGAAATACACAACATCACGTGTTCTGACCACGCCCCGATATCTATGGTGGTGGGGGATCTTTGAGCCGAGACCAGGGCAAATAGGTGGCGGAATGACATATATGTACTCTCCCAACCTGAAAACAAAATTCAAATAACGAAAGCTCTGAAAGAATACTTCGCTATCAATGCTCCCTCGGTCGAGGATCCCTTCACCCTATGGAATGCACATAAAGTCTACATTAGAGGTCTACTTATCCAACTGTCATCTAAAATTAAAAAGCGTAGGGAGCGGCGGCTAAAGGACCTCCTAGCCTCTATCTCTAAATTAGAGAATATTGACAAATCTTCTACTTCACAAATAACTAGAGACCAATTATATTCACTAAGGCAGGAACTTAAATCCCTACTGCTTTCCCAACACGAAAAAGCTATCAAAACGCTAAAGGCACAATCATATGGATATGGTAACAGGGCGGGAAAATACCTAGCAAACCAACTAAAAGACAAAATAATTAAGCAAAAGATTAGCCAAATTCACAACATTAGAATGAACTCTAATGTATATAACCCAACAGAAATTGCTAACGCCTTTTGTGACTACTACGAATCCCTATACAATCTTTACCAAGACCGGGACACTCCTCAACCCACTGGAAGTGCCATTTCTGAATTCCCTCCCTGTTATCGATCCAAAAGATTTATCAGTCCTAAATCAACCATTTACAGAATCGGAAATATCCTCCATAATTAAAAATCTACCTAAAAATAAATCCCCAGGACCCGATGGCTACTCATCCGAGTACTATCAACTTTTCAAAGATATCCTATCCCCACATTTGATGAGGGTTTTCCAGACCGCCGCTTCCTCCGCAAGTTTCCCGCCTGAAATGCTAACAGCTACGATCGTCGCCCTCCCCAAACCGGGGAAAGAATCTAATACCCCACAGAATTTTAGACCCATATCGCTACTAAATGTGGACGTGAAGATCTATGCCAAACTTCTGGCAAATAGATTAGGCAAAATTTTACCACAATTGATCAACCCCGACCAAGTAGGTTTTGTTTCAGGAAGACAAGCTCCTGACGCAACAAGAAGAATGATAAATATTCTACATAAAATGGAAAGCTCCAGAAGGCGTTCTCTGCTCCTTGCCTTGAACGCAGAGAAGGCCTTCGATAGGGTCCACTGGGGATATCTGAAGGAGGTTCTGGCCAGGTTTGGTCTGCATGGCCAGGTCCTTTCCGCAATCCTAGCCCTTTACTCTTCCCCGTCAGCGTATGCATTTGCAGAAGGAATGTTCTCCCGTAATTTCAAAATATCTAAGGGAACCAGACAGGGATGTCCCCTGTCACCAATTATTTTTGCATTGGTCATGGAGCCTCTGGCGGAGAAGATTAGATCTAACCCAAACATAAAGGGCATACATTCACAAGGATCCAACTATGTCATCTCATTGTTTGCTGACGATGTCATTCTCTCAATTACTGACCCAGACATCTCTCTGCCGGAGGTACATGAGACTCTGCAACAATTTAGTAACATAGCTTACTACAAAATCAACGCTACTAAATCCCATATATTAAGCTACGCTATTAACCCCAAAATCAAACTAGATCTGGCCCGAAGGTTCCCTTACTGTTGGTCGGACAAACCTTTGCAGTACTTAGGCATCAAACTTACATTCCCAGTCAATAACCTATATAAAGAAAACTTTGTGCCCTTAATCTCAGAACTGCAAAGAGAAATGACCAAAGTCAAATCCCATTTTCTATCATGGTCCGGCAGACTGGCTGCATATAAAATGCACTTTTTGCCAAAACTACTATACAAATTTAGAACACTCCCGATCCCACTACCCACTACCTTCTTCACTGCAATACAAAAAAAATCTGTCCGATTTTATCTGGGCAGGAAAAAAAGCCAGATACCCCTCACGTATACAACGGAAACATAAAATGGTAGGCAGCTTAAACCTCCCAGACATGAAAGATTACTACTTAGCCACAGTCCTAGATCAATTAAAGGCATGGTTCAACGATGTCTCTTCTAAACCCTGGTACCAGCTGGAAAGGGCGTGGATGAAAGGCAAATCTCTACGCTCTTTCCTAATGTCAATTGCCCTCAATCCGCTCAATCAGAAATAAGAACATCTTACAATAGCAGCAGCAACACAGGCTTGGACCCATCTTATAAACAAAAATGAACAGAAGGGCCCAGTGGTTAAAGTACCAATTCCTTTGGAGGCATTGGAGTGGTGCATCCCAGATTTAAACTTAGAGCAGTGGCAACGTAAAGGAGTGAAAAACTTACAAGATATACTAGACAAAGACAAACCCCAAACCTTTTCAAAATTGGCTAGCAAATTCGATTTACCCGAATCTGAGTTGTTCCCCTACTTGAGATTATCCTCATTCTTACGACCGTTGACTACGGGAGAATGTACACTACCGGAATACATCTGGAAATTTTGGTCCTCAACAAACCCCTTGGCCAAAGGAATTTCACTAATATACAATGCCCTTAGCGCTAAATCAAAATTTGAAAAGCCCTCCCCCATGTTAAAATGGGAAGAGGATATAGGCAAAACCTACTCAGACAAACAATGGTTGGATGCCGTTAAACATAGTTACCAATAGTCCCGATGCATGAACTTCCGAGAACTTACCATAAAGTTAATACTGAGATGGCACTATACCCCTTATATAACGGCTAAATTCTCAAACTCCAACACAAATGTTTGTTGGAGAGACTGCGGACAGGTGGGCACGTTAATCCACATGGTATGGTTGTGCAAACATATCCGTAGCTTCTGGTCCAAAACCTTTAAACTAATTTCCAAGATTACAGGAAATATAGTAAAACCAAACATAGAACAAGCAATACTAGGGATCAATATGTCAAATATCCCCGCTATTCTGAGACCAATTTCTATGAACATTATAATGGCAGCTCGCTCAATTATTATGCAAAAGTGGAAATCAAATGAATCACCAAAGGTCAGTGAAACCATTCGACTAATCCATAATATAGCTCTAATGGAAAAAATTCTGGCATATAAAGAAGGGAAAGCAGATAAATACCACCATAACTGGTCTTTGTGGAAACTGAAGGATTGATTTCATAGCCATTAAAACAATGTGCGTCTAGCAACAAGTGGGAGTAACCTAGTCAATTTTACTTCATCCTCCTCTACTCTTTTCTATTTTTCTCTCTTTTTACTCTTCCTGATTTTTTTGCTAATGTTAGTTGCTTCTTTATAAGTTATTAACTGAACAATGTACATTGATCCACTGGCGCTCTACCTATCTTCTCACCTTGCTCCCTCTGGGGGATGGGGTGCGCTCGCTCTGTCCCCCCTGCCCACAGTGTGTTCCCTGTGGGCGGGGCGGGGCGGGGCGGCCTCGGGCTCCTGGGGGTTACCTGTAGTGGAAACATCTACATACCCTAAACTTAGATCTTCAAGGACTAACATACTGAACATAGAGCAACATGTAAGCTAACCGGTTATTACTATATACGATATATACTCAAGCTATGTTTTTATGTTTTGATATGTACAAACTTCGAAAAACCCAATAAAAACTCAGTTGAAATAAAAATATAAACATCATTGTCCCAAGAAAACATTATTTCAGAAATAAATCCAGGTCATATCTATGGTTAAGACTGGATGGTGCCCTGGAGTTTAAGGTGTATATTCACCAGACCTCTCGCTGCAGTAGTGTGCGGTGCATGCCTCCCCCTCTGGCAGATCTATAAGCTCTTTCTGCCGAAAAAAGAAAGTTAATTTTACCAATCTGTTTTTTCCTAAAATGACGTGATAGATTAGATCAATTCTTAGTATTCAATTTATTGGTTTCATTATAATGCTAGGCCTTCCTGACCCTGAGGGGGCATATAGTACACCCCACACACTTGAGTTTGCATGCCCGCACTCTACAACATAAAAACCACATGTTCAGAATTACAATTAATATACTGCTTAATTCAATAATTGTTTCCAGTGGAAAAATATGTTTCCTTTTATGCTTTTTGCAGTATTTAAAAGTGTTTACACCACAAAAGTATGAACCTTTTACAGACAACCAGGTTCTATAAGCTTGAGTACCAGCTGAGTTGAACAAACTTGGAAATAACATACTGCCTAGACTAGGGGCTTGTCTACTGGAAAAGCCACAACCATTTTTAAGAATAGTGTGGAGATCTTTGTCTACATAAAGTATTGGAAGATGTTTCCTGATGATATTAGTAATTTGATGGAATTGATGTGAATAAGTGGTAACAAAATTGATATCAGATTCATAGCAAGAATGGCACGTCTTCTTTTTATTAGAAATGTTGTTGATTAAATTTGACCATTCTCTGCTTTCAGCAGTTGCTCTTGCTTTAGTAATATTCCATTCCATACAACCCCTCTTTTTTTGTCTATTGGCAACTGTTCCACATTCTCTGTCATAATCCAGAGAAGTGGAACAGCTTCTCTTTGCTCTAATAAAATTCTGATTAGGATAGATGTAATTGTGTGTGGTGAATGACAGCTAGTAGCAAATAATAACACATTCCCTGAACATTCTTTCCAATATGTTTTAGATTAAACCTTCCCTGTGCTTTCAATACTATGCCAAGATAACTGATGGCTACCCGATCATGATTATATGTGAACTTCAAATTCAGATCATTCTGGTTTAAATACTGTATGAATGAAATTAAATGTTCTTCCGAACCCTTTCAACTCATGATCAATAATGCGACAATACCACACTATTGTCTATTGACTATTGAAAATAAAAAGAAAGGAGGACAGAAAGAAAAGAAAATAACTGTCTTCTTTAACCTCTGGTGTGTGGTGTCTCCCTCCAGATACCCCCTTAGGGAGCTAGCTTTATCTTAAAGGAGGAGGGAGCATCCACACCAGCTTATGAATGTGAATATATATGGTTTCTTAGTAATGTTACCATAGAAAGCAGTAACAAGTGAACAGGATAATACAGTCTTCAACCATGAGCCTATGTTTAGAAATTGACTTCAAGAAGCATTTACATAAAATTTTGGCACCTTAATAGTAAAATATGCATAGCTTTTTATAAGAACAACTAAAGGCTACAACCCAACGAATACGGAACTGCATCTGAAATACGCATTTATTCATGCTATATTTTGTGCCTTTTCCAACGCTGATATGATCCTGTTATTGTTTGTGGCTGAACGTGTGTGTACACTGTCTTAATCGAACAATAAAGTCTTTATGGAAAAAAAAAAAATCGCTACCCATTTCCTCTCGTCTCTAAACTCTTTCAAAGGTTCCGTACAGCTCAGATTTTTACCAAACTAGATCTACGGGGAGCCTACAATCTCATCCACATTCAAGAGGGGGAGGAGTGGAAAACAGCATTCAGAACATGGTTCGGACATTTCGAATATCTGGTAATGCCATTTGGACTTTGCAACTCCCCAACTTCCAGCACTTTGTTAACCACTTAACGCGAATCGCCGTTTATAAACAGCGGCTGCTTTAAGTGGAGGTATCGGGGTATAGCCTGCAGCTACAGGCTATATCCCGGTACCGTTTTTTAGATGGGGTGATTGGCTAACCAGCGATAGCAGCCGATCCGGCTCGGGTGCTGCTCAGCCATTATCACGGACCGCGGGAGGAGACTCCCCCCTCCCTCCGCCTTCCGCCACTCTTCTCCGGCCTTCCGTCCCACCGGGAGACCGGAGCTCTGATCCGGCGCATCTGCTGGCTAGGTGGAGACCTGAAGGAAGCTGGAATCAGCTCCGATCAGGTCTCCTTCGTCAAATCCTGGAAGCGACATCACGCCACTTCCGGTTTACGTGGTGGCTAACGTCGCTGGTTTTAAATAAAAAATGACATTCAGAATCGCCATTTTTGGCGATCTGAATACTGTGAAATGTAAAGGAGGGATTAAGGGTCTTTTAGACCCTTGATCCCTCCATAAAGAGTACCTTTCACCATATATTACTATCACAAGGGATGTTTACATTCCTTGTGATGGCAATAAAAGTGATCAGAATTTTTTTTTTTAAAAGGAACAGTGTTAACCACTTGCCGACCGTGTAAGGTAAATACACGGCCACAAGGTGGATCCATTGTTCTGAGAGGGTGTACTATAATGTCGTCCCAGAATTGCACCCCCTGGGGCGCGGACACGGGAGTTTCTGTGCTCGCCGGGTTCACGGGACCCAGCAGGTCACAGATCGCGGTAAAGGGCCAATGGCAGCAGCCCTTTACCACGTGATCACACCGTCCAATGACTCCGTGATCACAATGTAAACACTGCAGGGTCATCGAGAGTGTCGGCTCTCTCCTCACACGATCCAGTTTGTGAGGAGAGAGATTGATGCCCTGCAGTGCAATACTGTACGTTTTTGTGCTAATCTACTGTGCCCAGCAGTGTTCTATTTCTGCTGCTAGTGTCACATCGGTGCCCTACAGTGCCGTCAGTGCCACTACAGCGCTCATCAGTCCCACCAGTGGCACCTGTGCCCATCAGTGCCACTACACTGCTCACCTGTACCATCAGTGCCACTACAGTGCCCATCAGTGCCACACCAGTGATCATCTGTGCCACTACAGTGCTCATCAGTGCAACTACAGTACTCATCGGTGCCATCAGTGCTACCTGTGCTAATCAGTGCCCCTAAAGTGCACATCAGTGCCACTACAGTACTCATTAGTGCAACTACAGTAATCATCTTTGCCATCAGTATCACATCAGTGCCACCAGCATGCCCATCAGTACCACTACAGTGTTTATCTGTGTTATCAGTGCCACACCAGTGCTACCTGTGCCTTCATTGCCAGTAAAGTGTTCATCAGTGCCACTACAGTGCTCATCAGTGCAACTACAGTGCTCATCTGTGCCTTCATTGCCACTAAAATGCCCATCAGCGCCATTTCAGTGCCCAATAGTGCACATCAGTGCCCATAAGTGAGCGCTCATCAGTGCCACCCTGTCATTGGATCCTCAGCAGCACCCGTCAGTGCCATCTCAACAGTGCCAGCTAATCAGTGCAGCCGCAGTGCATTAGTGCACATCAGTGTAACTTCATCAGTGCCCATCAGTGTATCCACATCGCACCAGTATGGCAAAAAAAAATTCCGCTGTGGAGGCATACCAGATTCTGAGCCTGAGCGAAGAGAGCAGCGGGGAACTCTGCGTCCGATTCTGATTCAGATTATGAGCCCTTTGTAAGCAGTGGGTCTGATTCAGAATTGGAGGAAGAACTGGTGCCCATGAAACAAAGGCGTTCTGGGGAGGAGCAGCAGGCTACAAGTAGCGCAGTGCCATCCACCTCTAGCGCTGTACCGTCCACATCTAGTGCAGTGCCATCCAGCTCTAGAGCAGTGCCACTGCAACAAAGGCCAAGCACTAGTGGGGTGGGATCTCAGCCCCAAAGGTCGAGGACCCATGCCAGCCTTCCCTATGCCATTCATCTAATTCAGGAGCAGCAAACCTCCCCCCTTTCACCATCCAGCCCAGATGAACACCGAAAATTTTGCCCTGATTTTGATTTTTTTAATTTAATTTTTGCAGGGGACTTTCTATCATCCATCATGGCCCAGTGCAACCTTTATGCCCAGCAGTTCATGAACAAACAACCCCGGTTCTAGTTACGCCCATCCCTTTTGAATTTAGAGAACTTACAGTGGAGGAATTTAGACTTTGCCCAGTTATATACCCCCGACCAAAACCTCTCCATTAACGAGTCCCTTGTAAAATTCACAGGCAGGCTGGCCATAAAACAGTTTATCCCCAGCAAAAGGGCCCATTGTGGGGTTAAATTGTACAAATTTTGCGACCGAGCCACCGGCTACATCTATGCCTTCTTGTTCTATGAAGGAAAGGACACCCAATTGCATCCCCGTAAATGCCCTGAGTACATTGAAGCCAGTGGAAAGGTTGTTTGGGAGCTCATCAATCCACTACTTGGAAAAGGTTACCACCTTTTATGTAGATAACTTTTATTCAAGTTTGCCCCTCTTCCGCAACCTTTACCGGAGGCAGACTCCAGCATGCGGTACAGTCAGAACCAACAGAAACGGCTTCCCGCAAAGCCTCATTAACGAAAAGCAAACACCACCATCACTGTATATATATGTCTTGTGCACAATAAATAAAACAAATGCAGTAAACACAACAGTTGCAAAAAGCAGAAAGGGTGTGTATGCATATAATAGTCCAAAATTCCATTCACTGTAGTGATACCAGCGCAACAGAAGAGTGTAGATTCTATCTATAAGTTGTGTCTTGAACAGTAGCAACAATCCACCACACCACCAATCAGGATGTGCCCTTACCAGAGCCCTTGGACCCCCTATTACGGGGGGGGGGGGAGGGAATCAGGGAATGCTTGTGTGGATACCTGGCTTCCACTCAGCCACAAGGGTTGGTATCCCCAGCGTGGCCTCCCGGATATACCACCAATACATTATGCTCAATAAAGATAAGAGGGCCACAATAGTGTGAGAACGTTTAAAATCAAAGCTTTAATAAAAAGTATTGCACTTACACGTTTCCAATGTAAACAGCGCAGACACAAAAACATCCATCCACATGTAAAGTCAGCAGTGACCATGTATTTCTAAACAAATTATCGTGCCTATTCGTAACCGTCCACACCAAGCCTCATTCGGGATCACGCGCGTGCGCACAACAGATTGCGTGTGGCCCCGCCCATCCGGCCTGACGTATGCGGCAACGGGGCTCTCCTTGTTTGCATACCAAGTATTACAGGATATGTGTTCCATCGCAGCTGCCAATCAGATAGTCCATGTTTGTATTACGAGGCTTGGTCCAAACCAGGCCTCGTCATGGATCACGCCGTTCGTACAACCGAATGCGCGTGGCCACATACATCCGGCCAACGCTCGCAGCAACAAAATTAATTTTTGTTTGCGCTACCCAGGGTGACAGGAAGTGCATTTCACCGCAGCCATCAATCAAATGGCCAATTAAAAATTATAAGCAACAACAACAAAAAATGATGTCCCTGAGAGTGAGGAAATGGTGTGGACGGTCTTAATACTGCAATATTAAAACCTTTTAATAACATAAAAAATAAAAAGGCCATCAAAGATCAACCTCATTATAAAAATAAAAAAATGTATAAAAATAGCTGAAGCGGGACGTGTAAAACAGGTAAGTACTTCCTACAAATTTTTTTTTTTTATGAAACCCAAGGGGAAAGGGATATACGGTCAAAAATCTGTATATATTGATCAGGAATTATCTATAAAGCAATTTACGTCCAGATCAATGTTAAGCCCAAAGGGCGAGTGGCTCTTAAGAAGAAAAATCCACTTGGATTCCAACCTGGATAGCTATCTAACTCTCAAGCTACCCTTCCAGTGGGGTAAGAAATAGTGTATTCCTATAAATAGGGTGCCTGTGGGATCTCTCGCATGCACCATATCATAGTGTCTGGACACACTATGATTTTTATATCCCTTACGAATATTCACCAAGTGTTCATTGAGTCTGACATTAAGCGCTCTTGTAGTCCTGCCCACATACTGCAGGCCACATAGGCACTGCAGCAGGTAGACTACATGTGTGGTTCTGCAGGTGATGAAAGACTCAACCACAAAATCCTTAGTAGTAACAGTGGAGGAAAACTCCATGATTTTTCTCCCATGACAACAGTTAATACTACAGGCCTGGCATTGGCCGGACTTGAAAAATCCTTTTAAATTGTGAAATTGAGGTGCACTAGAGGGAGAGTCAATGATGTTATGTACCAATGTATTTTTCAAAGAGTGTACCACCTAATGTTTTTGCTATCTCTCTGATGGGTTGGTTTTGTTTTTTTCAGCCTAATGATGGCTTGCTTCACTGATAGTGACAGCTCTTTGGATCTCATATTGAGAATTGACAGCAACAGATTCCAAATGCAAATAGCACACTTGAAATGAACTCTGGACCTTTTATCTGCTCCTTGTAAATGGGATAATGAGGGAATAACACACACCTGGCCATGGAACAGCTGAGCAGGCAATTGTCCCAATACTTTTGGTCCCTTAAAAAGTGGGAGGCACATATACAAACTGTTGTAATTCCTACACTATTCACCTGATTTGCATTTAAATACCCTCAAATTAAAGCTGAAAGTCTGCAGTTAAAGCACATTTTGTTTGTTTCATTTCAAATCCATTCTGGTGGTGTATAGAGCCAAAAAGATTAGAATTGTGTCGATGTCCCAATATTCATGGACCTGACTGTATATCAAGGACAGTATGGCAGTTATTAATTTGGTTGAGAATTGCCCCTATGGGAGATGGATGGTGGCTTGCCACCGGGGATGTGACGTCCCTATACACTATTATTCCCCATGACTTGCGGTTCCAAGCAGTACAGCACTTTCTGGATCAGGACAGTGAGCTGGTGCCGACTCAGAGGGATTTTATACTGGAATTACTTAAGTTTGCTGCCTCCCATAACTATTTTTGGTATGAGGGCAGATATTTTTTGCAAAACAGGGGGGTGGCTATGGGGGCTAAGTATGCCCCCAGCCTAGCCAACCTGTTTATGGCTAGGTGGGAGGAGGATGTCATTGATTCCCAGAGGAGGCCTGAGTTGGTATTCTGGGTCTGTTATATCGATAACGTCCTCCTCCTGTGGAAAGGCGATCAGGCGTCCTTATTGGAATTTGTGGGGTCCCTAAATCAGAACGATAGGGGTATTAAGTTACATTTTGAAGTCTGTCAAACTATGGTTCACTTTTTAGATTTAACCATCAAAATAGAGGGAGGTAGGATGTCAAAAACCACCTACTTTAAACCTATGGAAAGGAACTCCTTCATTTCCAGGGACAGTTGCCATCATAAGCCCTGGCTGGAAGGAGTTCCTAAAAGCCAACTACTCCGTATTAGGAGGAACTGTACCAACCTTACTGACTTTGATATACAGGCTGAGGTACTTATTAAGAGATTTGCCGAGAAAGGATATGAGTACCTACTTGCAAAATATGGTACAATTGGCGAGGAATACAGATAGAAACACCCTACTAACTAGGAGGAATCGCCCACCTGGCCCCCGGACTGAATTTTTTATTTTTTTAAATGCAAATGCTTTTTATTAGGAATAAAGAAAGAAGGCACAAGAGGTACATACACAGAGGGAGTGCTCAAATGCTCCCTTACCTTATACAATGCAACATCATACAGGTCAGTTAGGTCAGACAGTGATATACAGTGTAATTTAGCGAAGTCCCAACTAGCTCTTTTGCAGTATTTCCAATGCACAGTCAAGCATACAATTTGTGAGGGGACCTCCCCTGCCCTACTCCTGTTCTACTTCCGGATCAGACGGTGTGCCTAATGAGTCCAACCATCTGTCCCACACTTTGTGATATTTGGCCAGGCAGTTTCTATGTTTATACAACACCTGTTTGTAGGGTAAGGACTGGTTAACCACTTCCCGCCCGGCATATAGACAAATGACGTCCGGGCGGGGGGGGTCATTATCCTGACTGGACGTCTATTTACTTCCTCTGGATAATCCGCGATCGCGCGCCCCTGGGGGTGCGCATCGCGGCGATCGGTGGTGCCGTGGGTCAGTCTGACCCACCGCATTACCGACCGAGGTAAAAGGCTTCGATCCGAAACTAGTGTACCATTTTCCGAAGCCTAGCTTCGGAAAATGGAGCCAGCCATTACGCCACC
>BLSH010397643.1:44809-55652 GCA_018402905.1 Glandirana rugosa | reverse complement strand
GCCGCAGTTATATTATTTACCAAAAATCAACCGAGAACCCCATATCCTTTCTACAATACCATGAAGAAGTCCTCACCACCCTAGTGTACCCTGAAGGCCCACCAGAAAATATTGGATTCATTGAGCAGACTACAAGAATGTCACTTTCCTGAAAAACTGTGAAACAGGCCAGAAAAAATGCCGGATGTGCTCCAAAAGAGGTGGCAGAAGAGACACTGTGTATTTTTGTCCCCAATGCCTTTCCCAACCAGGCCTCTGTTTAGGTGACTGTTTCCGCCATTCCCATACTTCACTACATTATTAATGAAGTATGGTAAACTTAATTATCATTTACAGCCACACCCCTTATGCCACTATACTGCACTGCCTTCTTCAAAATTGACCCTGGCCTGCTATACGACCACGCTTCTGCCTCCCGCTAAAAATAGCTCTGCCTGCTCCGGAACGGACCCTGGCCTGCTATACGACCACTCTTCTGCCTAACATAAACATGCCTGCTCTGGAACTGACCCTGGACTGGTTGACCATGTTTTTTTGCCTACCTCTTGGGCTGATCTTTTACCCTGCTGCTGGATTAGTGGGATTCACACACAAGGGTCTCACATATGTGAGGGGCTCCAGAATTGTTTTTCTGGATGAAAAAAATGACATTTTTTAGTTTTCTCATTTCCGGATTAGGGTCTGGAGACTCGGAGGCTTCAAAGAGATTTGGTTGGGAGAAGCCTCTACCCCTGTCCCCATTCTTTTCTGGCCTGCTACCCATACTATGGATAATGTTCCTGCCTACAACCAGGATCAATATTTTGGCACTGCTGGTGATATCTCCAACTGCACTGACCCTGGACTGTATATGGACAGTATCCCTGCCTGTACTGACTATGGACAATATTCCTGCCTGCTGCCTGGACAATTCCATTCGCTGTCGCTGACCACGTCCCTGCCTGCTGCCTGGATCAGGGCTCTCCTCCTGTGGACAATGGCACTACTAAAACCACAGGTAATCTTTTGTTTACCCTTTGCTCAGCAGAATGTATTTTGGGGTGCAATTCTTGGTATGTACATGCTATATGTTAGAAATATGAAGGGCTTTCAAAAATGTGATAGGTTGTTAGGAAATTAGATGCATACTTTATGTCCCTAGAACACCTGACGGTGCTCCTTGGATGTTGGGCCTGTAATGTGGCCAGGCCGTGTAAAAGTCTCACACATGTGGTATTGCCATGCTCAGGAGGAGTAGCAGAATGTATTTTGGGGTGTCATTTTTGCTATGTACATGCTATGTGTTGGAAATATCTTATAAATAGACAACTTTGTGTAAAAAAAAAAGTGTTTTAATTCTTTTTCCACATTTTCCAAAAACTTCTGGAAAAAAATAAACCATTCAAAAGACTCATTATGCCTCATAGATTATATGTTAGGGTGTTAGCTTTCCAAAATGGGGTCATTTTGTGGGCGTTTCCATTGTTCTGGTGCTCCAGGGCCTTCAAAAGTGTAATAGGTGGTTGAGTAATGAGATGTGTAATTTTATGCTCCTAGAATGCCTGAAGGTGGTACTTCAATGTTGGGCCAGGCTATGTGGCCAGGCTGTGTAAAAGTCTCAAACATTTGGTATCGCCATACTCCGAAGGAGTAACAAAATGTATTTTGGGGTGTAATTCTTCGATGTACATGCTTTGTGTTGGAAACATCTTATAAATGGACAACTTTGTGTAAAAAAAAAAAAAAATGCGTTTTTTTCCCACATTTTCCAAAAAACTTCTGGAAAAAAAATGAACCACTCAAAAGACTCATTATGCCTCATAGATTATACATTGGGGTGTTTAGCTTTCCAAAATGGGGTCATTTTGTGGGCGTTTCCATTGTCTTGGTGCTCCAGGGCCTTCAAAATTGTAATAGGTGGTTAAGAAATGAGATGTGTAATTTATGCTCCTAGAACGCCTGAAGGTGTTACTTCAATGTTGGGTCAGGCTGTGTAAAAGTCTCGCACACTTGGTATCGCCATACTCAAGAGGAATAGCAGAATGTATTTTGGTCTGTAATTTGTGGTATGCACATGCCATGTGAGAGAAATAACCTGTTAACATGACCATTTTGCGAAAAAAAAAAAAACTTCATTTTGTAAAGGATTGCGGGGAAAAAGCTTAAAAAAACTAACCATGCCTCTTACTAAATACCTTGGAATGTCTGCTTTCCAAAAAGGGGTCATCTGGGGGGTATTTTTTTAATTCAGAAGAGGTTTATTGAAACAAATTTCAGATTACAACAAATGTTACAAGTAACATATGACAAATATGGCATTTCGGTGATAAAGAAGTTGCCTCATTTTCCAATTAAAAAAAACAATAAAAAGCCATAAAAGCACATTGTAGAGGTAGTGGCCTATGAATAATCTGTGAGGGAGGGGTACGGCCCCACAACACCGCAGCTCCCCGGCCTGGTTTCATGCCTCAGTTATGCAGTGGGCGGGCACCTCCAACCGGCGGACAAGCCGCGAAAGTCTCCTACTCCCCCTGTAACCCCCCGTTGCCCCCGGGGGGTCCCCCCGGAGCGAGGAAGGGCACACAACCGTTAGGCAGAGGAAGCCGCGCAGCCGCAAGGGCCCCCTGCATAATGCTGTTCCATGGGATGGCCACCAATAATGGGTCTAACAAGTAGAATACATAAATGGAAAATAAAACCACTCGTGTGAGGAAGAAAGAAAAAGGGAACAAACTTAATACGTTCTCTTATGTTAGGAGGTGGGGTAGCATGTGGGACCAGCAGGCCCAATCAATCCAGTTGGATATGGAGCCGTGCGTCACCTCCTGGCTAGGCCCGGAGGCGGACACGACTCCTCCCTCATGTCAAATCCTCTGAGTGGCCTGCTGACCCTGTGTGCGCACATTCAGCTTAAAACATTAGGACGGACCCCAACTCAGGAGGAATGGGAAAGAAGGAGACACAGAGCAAGGGGGGAAGCACTTAAGGAAGAGGAGGGGAGAGAGAGAGAGAGAGGGAGAGAGAGAAGAAAAAAAAAAAAAAGGGGGGGAGGGGAAAACCCCCACCGCTTTCCCACCCCAGGTCCCCAGACCGAATGCCCGGAGGAGAAACGTCCTTTCCAGGGTAAACCTCAGATACAGTCTAGGGCAAGGGCACCTCCGATGTGTAGGCGTCTGTGTAAATAAAGTGGTTCCAAGGTCGCCAGGTGTCCCGGTGGGCTTCCTCTGTATTGTACAGAGTCGCTGTAAGTTCCTCCATGTCTCTTATGGCGTTGACCCCGGCAAACCATAAAGCCTTTGTAGGGGGTTCAGGGTGCCTCCATCGAAGTGGGATGCATGCTTTAGCTGCATTTAAAAGTTGCATTGTCAGCGAGGTTTTGTATTTTTTGATCGGTCTCTCCGTCAGGTGCAACAAGCATGCAGTGGGGTTGTCATGTATATCGACCGCCGTGAGTTTCTCGATAATATCTGCCACCTCTCTCCAGAACAGTTGGATTTTGGGGCACTCCCAGAAGATATGGACCATTGATCCCCCTTCTCCGCCACATCTCCAACAATGGTCCGGTACCTGGGGAGAGATAGCGTGTTAGAGTGTGGGCACTCTGTACCATCGAGTCAGGATCTTATATCCCGTCTCCTGGATCCTAGTAGCTAGAGAGGATTTTTGGGGGAAATGGAGAATTTTGCGTCTTTGGTCTGGGGAGAGGTGGAGGCCCAAGTCAGACTCCCATTTGGTAAGAAACTGAGGAACGTAGTCTTCCGCCGGTTGGATCAGGGATGCGTAAATCAGGGATAAGGAATGCCGTATCGGTTCACCCTTGTGGCAAATAGCCTCAAAACTAGTGAGGGGACGTAGAATGCCCGGCACTCTAACAGAGTGACGCAAGAAGGAGCGCAACTGCAGCCCACTCATGAAGTCTAGGGCAGGGTCTGCTAGATGGGTCATATCCAGAATACAGTTAGCTGGAGAAGGTACAAAGTCAACCAGGCGTGAGTATCCCTCCTCTGCGAGGCGTCTCAGCTGCGGTACCAGCCGTCCTAACCCAAACTCTGGATTGCCTAGAATCGGTACCATTGGAGATGGCCGGGGTGAGATCGTGGAGGAACGGAATGTCTCCCGCGCTATCCGTAAAGTGCTTCCAAGTGTCGGATGGGAGCCCAAGTCTCGGGGGATGGGCAAAGCCAACCACAGCCAGCTCAGCGCCGTGTCCCGCAAATCCTCCATCTCCATTGAGACCCACTGCTTTTCCGCACCATGGCAATGCCAGTCCACTATCCGATTGAGGTGGGTCGCTCGATAATACGTCTTAATGTCTGGGAGGGCAAGGCCGCCCACTGACTTTGGGAGCGAAAGCCGGTGGAGGGCCTGTCGCGGTTTCTGGTGGGACCAGACGAACTTTCTGAATATCTGTGCGATTGTTCGAAAGAAGTACGGGGGCAGCCAGATAGGAATAGCTTGTAAGATATATAGAGTACGTGGCAAGACCGTCATCTTGAGCGCACTGCACCGCCCAAACCATGTCAGTGTCAAGGAGTGCCAGTGCAGTAGGTCCTTCCTGATCTTGGTGAGGAGGGGTTCATAATTAGCTTCGAATAATTTAGAGAGGTCTGCAGTGATATGAGTGCCCAAGTACTTGAGGGAAGTATCCGCCCATTGGAAGGGGAAAAATGGCCGGAGAGACCCAATTGCATCTGGACCCACAGAGATATTGAGGGCCGAGGACTTACTGTAGTTTACTTTGAAGTGTGACAAAGAGCCGTATGTCTGAATGGCCCTCAAGAGTATTGGAAGAGTGGTAACTGGGTCCGTAACAAAGAAAGTCAGGTCGTCAGCAAACGCTGCCACCTTATGAGGGCCCGACGTTTTATTAAAGCCCGGGATGTCCGGGTTGGCCCTAATTGTACAGAGGAACGGTTCAAGTGTCAAGATAAAAATTAAGGGTGATAAGGGGCAACCCTGTCGTGTCCCGTTCGTTATGTCGAAAAAGTCTGAGCGCGTCTCATTGACCCTGACCGCTGCGGATGGTCGCGAGTACAGGGCGGAAATCCAGCTCAACATCGAGGGCCCCAGACCCATATGCTCCAAGGTGGCCCGAATAAATGACCAATGTACCCTGTCGAAAGCTTTGTCTGCGTCAGTAGACAGCAGAAGGAGTGGTCGCCTAGATGACTGAGCTGCGTGAATCAAGTTAAGGACCCGGACTGTATTGTCTGGGGCTTCGCGTTGGGGGACAAATCCCACCTGGTCTCTATGAATAAGACCCGAGAGGTGGGGGAGGAGTCTATTCGCTAGAACTCGTGCAAACAACTTCAGATCCGAGTTTAGGAGCGCAATCGGTCTATAGCTTCCGCACTGCGCTAGATCCTTGCCTTCCTTCGGGATCAGGGAAATATATGCCCGGAGAGCATCTACTGGCATCTCCCGCCCTTCTACCAGGGAGTTAAGGGCCACCACTAAGCGGGGAAGGAGCAGATCGGAAAATTCCTTATAGTAGGCAGCCGTAAGACCATCAGGCCCCGGCGCCTTTTTAGGCTTGGATTGGGCCAAGGCGACCCCCAGTTCCTCCACCGTGATTGGATCCTCCAACTCTTCCAGCGCCCCTTCAGGGAGTTTCGGCATGCCCGAGGCCCCTATGTACTCTCGAATCTTGGTACCTAACGATCCAGAGTCTTCTATCACCGGTGAGGGGTCTAGATTGTACAAGGCTCCAAAAAAGGTGCAAAGCTCCCTTGCCATGTCGTCCGAGCTGGAGAGCTTCTGCCCTGAAGCTGATGTGATGTGTGGGATGAAGGTCCGCGAGTGGGGACCCCAGAGTGCCCTTGCTAGGAGCGCACCTGCTTTGTTTGAGAATTCGAACAGGGTCCGCTTGGACCAGGCCAGTTTTTGTTTTGCTTTATGTAGCAATAGGGAGTTCAGTTCCTCCCTTGTTTTCAGCAGTTCAGTATGGACCGCCCTGGCAGCTTTCTCCTTGTTTGTACCCTCTAGAAGTCGCAAACGCGCTAACAAAGCGTCCACCCGCGCCGATCATTCCTTTTTCAAGCGAGACCCTGTTTTGATGAGCAAGCCTCTGATCACTGGCTTATGCGCCTCCCACAGCGTAAATGGGCTGCCTACAGAATCCGCATTCAAGTCAAAGTATTCCGTAAGGGCTATATTTAGCCTCTGTCGGATGTCTGGAGATTGGAGAAGGGACTCATTCAGGCGCCAGGCCGGAGGGGTCCTCGTCTGAGAGTCCAGTTTCAAAGCGAGGTGGACCGGCGTGTGATCGGACATAATGATGTCACCCATCCGAGCCGACTGAACTCTTGTGAGTTCTTTATGGGGGATCAGGAGGTAATCCAATCGAGAATACGGTTGGTGAACCGGGGAATAGAAGGAATAATCCCTCTCCGTTGGGTGCGTGATGCGCCACGGATCGATTAGCTGTAATAGAGAGAGTTCCGCTTTCAGGCATTTAAGCCGCGAGAAAGATAGATGTGTGGCCCCCCTAGACGAATCCAGGGTCGGGTCCATCGTGAAATTAAGATCGCCTCCAAAAATGAGGATCCCCTCCCGAAACTCCAGGAGAGTCCAAGGCACTGATTGTGCTAGTAGGATGCTCACCCCTTTAGACTTTGAAATCGGTGATGGGCTATGGTATGCCGTGGGGAACGCCCTATTCCCCAGCTTGGGAACCTTGTCGTGTTTGAAATGGGTTTCCTGGAGGAACACGACCTGTGACCTGTTCTTTTTGAGGTCGGCCAGGAGTCTGGTGCGCTTCTCGGGGGTGCCCAAACCCCGCACGTTATAGGAGGTGAAAGTGACCGTGCCCGCTGCCATGGGGAAATTTCCCACTGGCAGCTTTGCGCACCGCGGTCAGTAGCTGGGGAGTAGGGTGGGGGGAGGGGGGGAGGAAGGTGGGTGGGGGGAGTGGAGGTAAGAGAAAGATCGGAGAGGACCCCGAGCGGGGATTTGATAGAGAGAAAAGAAAGGGGGGAGGTGGGTACTAAAGGTAACCTATTACCATAGATCTCCTGTGGGGCCTAACTGACTCCACAAGGAGACAACCCTAGCTTGGGAGGTGGGAAGAGTAGGCGATAGGGTTAAGGAGATGCACTAACCACAAGACTCCTCTAGACCGTGTATTATATTAGCCTGCCAAGTCATGGAGGCTGCAGTGACTGACACAAACTCTGTCAGATGTAAGAGAACATAAACAAAACTGATAACAAGGCACAGGCTTTAACTTATAAACTTTTTTTGAGCCGGGGTTACCTTGGGCAACTTAACGCAACTAGGTGGGTTCCCCGTCCCGCCCCCCAGCCGCCCGCCCAAGAGAAGCCCCTCCCACGACCAGCCCCCCAGGAGGGCCCCGCACCCCACCCAAGCCACTACTTTGTCACATGCCACCCCCAACAAAAGCAGGGGGAGGGCCCCAACTGAGGCAGCAAGATATCCCCCAGGGCCCCTGCGTGGGGTCCGGGGAGAAAGTTTTGGTACACCGTGGCCGGAATGGGAAGCGAAAGCCCCCCCACGGTTACCCGGCATATGGCAAGGTCAGACCTGGAGGAGGAAAACATGGTTAGCCACAACATGTAAAACAGAATAACATGATACACTTTATGACCTCTGCCCTGTAGTCCCCACAGTTCATTCCCAGCCTGGAAGCCCAAGTGACCTCCCGGAGCCCCAGAGTCTCCCCGAGTAGGGCCCAGATGACTCTCCAGTCAAGCTGCAAACCTGGAGACCACGGGTAGTAGATGCCCCTGCTGGCGGAGCCCCCCAGGGAGCAAAGGGAACACCCACCCCCCTCCACCAGGGTCAAGTGAGCGGGTCCAGACCCGGCGCCCAGGATGTATGCCAAGGCGCCCCTCCATGGTGCCACCACGGCTCACTGCTGAGTCAATAACACCGGGGGATATAGGGGAGAAGGCAGGGGCAAGTCACCAAGGGGGCAAGTTCTGGCAAGCGGGGGCAGGGGGTCCCACCGTCACTGCATCCCGCAGCCACCAGAGCAATGTGGCCACCCGAGACTCCGAATAACCTGGCCTGTGCCACAAAACCTGCAGTAGTCCACTGTTACTTCTCTTGTCACCTGAGCATCAAGTAATAAAGATTAATCTTCTGAGGTTGCCGGCGTCCGCCGGGGTGGGTTCTCGCTCCGACAGCGGGACCTGTCCCGCCGGGATCTCTGCGGGCGAGGAGGTGGGAGTCCTGAGACGGTTTTCTGCAGTAGGGACTCCAGCCAATCCGGTACTTCGATAACTGGTCTGTCCAGGAATTGGAATGCCAGGGGGAGCTGGGCAGGAGAGCGTAGGTAGAAGGTGGATCCCTGCTTCTGGATGATAATGTGAAAAGGATGGCCCCATCGGTAAGTCGCCCCAGCTTCTCTAATAGCCTCCAGCAGCGGGTGTACCATACCCCTCATCCTCCTGGTTTGGCGAGAGACATCTGGATAAACCTGTATTGAGGCACCGTCAAAATCGATAGGACCATGAGCCCAGGCCCACTGTAGGATTTCTTCCTTTAGGCAGAAAAAATGTACCCTACAGAGCACATCTCTAGGCGGCGGCCTGTCTGCTGCTCCCTGTGACAAGGGACGTGGGCCCTGAATCCTGTGCACTCGGTCCAGCTCAATGTCTGTAGTGGGGGTCCGCTCCAGGAGGGAGTTGAAGATAGCAACCACAGTGGTACGCAGGTCACCTCCCATTGTTGCCTCAGGAATACCCCTTAGACGGAGGTTATTCCTCCTGTTGCGATTTTCCCCATCGTCTAATTGTAGGCAAATGTCTATGAGCTGTTGCTTGTTTGCGGCCTGGTGTGCCTCCAGTGCCTCCAGACAAGCGTTCACAGACACTGAGCCGCTCTCCAGGGTTTCCACTCTCTCCTCCACCCCATCCACCTGCTGCTTCAGGGTGTTGAGCTCTTTGGACAGCGCTGACACAATGGAAGCTGCCATAGCCTAGATTTCCTGGCGTGTAGGGAGATCCGCCAGCATGTCCCTGATGTCTCCCCCTGATTGTGACGCAGGGTCCCGGGAGCTGCTTGCTATTGTTGGTGAATCTGGCCGGGGAAGCTCCGGAGAAGGTATGGGGGATAGAGGGCGGGGGGTCCCCACGGAGAGCTCACCTGTCCCGCTCGCAGCCACGCTCTTCCTCGTTCCCTGTACAGCTCCGGCCTGTGTGACTCATGGCGGCGCCATCTTGGGATTCCCTGCCGCCGCTTGTGCTTGCGCTGGTACGGGGTGTTGGCAGAGAAAATATCTAGTGATTTCGGCAGTCCGCCGCGTCCCGGGGTTCAGTGGGTGCTTCTGCAACCCGGCATGAGCTGTAAGTGTCAGCAGTCCAGATAGTAAGCGAGGATTGTCCCGGTCCGTGCAGAGCTCCAGAAGAAGCGTCTTTACGCCGCCATGTCTAGACCACACCCCCATCTGGGGGGTATTTGTACTTTCCTAGTTTGATAGTGTTTCAAGAAATGAGATAGGCAGTCAGTACATCAGGTGTGATCAATTTTCAGTGATTGCCACCATAGCTTGTAGACTCTATAACTTTCACAAAGATCAAATAATATACACTGATTTGGGTTATATTTACCAAAGATATGTAGCAGTATAAATTGTGGCCAAAATGTATGAAGAAAAATTACTAATTTGCAAAATTTTATAACAGAAACCAAGTAAAAGGCATTTCTTTACAAAATTTGCGATCTTTTTACATTTATAGCACAAAAAATAAAAAACCCAGCGGTGATTAAATACCACCAAAAGAAAGCTCTATTTGTGTGAAAAAAGGACAAAAATGTTGTATGGGTACAGTGTTGCATGACTGAGTAATTGTCATTCAAAACGTGAGAGCGCTGAAAGCTGAAAATTGGACTGGTTAGGAAGGGGGTTTAAGTGCCCAGTGGTCAAGTGGTTAAAATTAAAAAAAAAAAAAATTTAAAGCACCACAGTCCCCGCGAGCTCGCGTAGCAAAGAAAATGCATAAGTAAGTCGCGCCTGCATATTAAAATGGTGTTCAAACCACATGAGGTATTGCCGCGATTGCCAGAGTGTGAGCAATAATTCTAGTAAAAGACCTCCTCTGCACCTCTAACCTGGTAACCGTTAAACATTTTTAAAGCGTCGCCTATGGAGATTTTTAAGTACCGTAATTTATCGCCATTCCGCAAGTGTGCGCAATTTTCAACCGTAACATGTATGGTATCTATTTAACATCCTTTTTCACAATATACAAAAAAAGGGCTAACTTTACTGCTGTCTTATTTTTTTAACTTCAAAAAAAAGTTGCACTTGAAAAAACTGCTGCGCAAATACTGTGTGACAAAATCTTCTCTAAATCTTCTCAAAATTCTCTAAGGTGTTTGAAAAAAAAAAACTATTTATAATGTTTGGGGGTTCAAAGTCATTTTCTAGCAAAAAAAAAAACAGTTTTTAACTTGTAAACAGCAAGTGTAAAAAAGGGTCCCGGGGGTTAAGAACTCTTCGGGTGTTTAGAAGCGTGTGGAAAAAATAGCTTGCCTCGACCGGTCAGGTCTTAACGAACGTAAAAAACACCCAGGTAACTGTGGGGTAGTCACCTCTATTCGGGGTCTTTGACATAACTGGAGAAGAGCTTTAGTGTAAAAAGTCGAAAGTGTATGTCAGGTACGAAAGAGTTCCACATGTCGTGAAAGAAGTGTACACAAGATACTTCGAGGTCTTATCGACTTTTACTCTTATAGTAGCTCTATCTATTTTTTCACCAGATCTATAAGGGCTTTTTATATTAATTGGTGAATTGGGGGCCCTGGGAAAAAATGTGAACGACAAATGTTCAATTTTTGACAAAAAAAAAAACGATCTTTTACTGAAACTTGGGGGTTTGTAATATTTATCAAAAAAAAA
>BLSH010397634.1:0-10010 GCA_018402905.1 Glandirana rugosa | reverse complement strand
ATGGCTGTGATGGCTTCTAAGGGCAAACCAGTGAAACGCTTGTTGATTGGCTGCCCTGCAGCTATTCAACATGCGTGATTAACTACCAGAACCCAGAACCCGAACCCGAACGTTTTTTGAAATGTCCATGTTTGGGTCCGGGTCCCGGACACCCCAAAGTTTGGTACGGACCCAAATGTTACAGTTCGCTCAACACTAATTAGGAGGTGCAAGAACAGAACAGGAACTAGAAGAGTATCATTCTGAATCAGTCAATAACTCAAAAAGACAAAACCAAAAAAAAACAACATGTCTTGTGTGCTTGTTTCTAGTGCAACTTCTTACACATTTGTGAAAGAAACACATTTCACAGACAGTCACAGAACAAATTAATTATTTATTCCAGCATGGAAAGGAGGATGTGTTATCATTTAGCAGCAATAGCACTGCAGTAAGGTAAGGTAAAGTAAGCACAATGCAGCTCAAAGCAGCTGATGGTGTTTGAGCTGTTTGATTCATTTCTCTGCCTGTTAACTCCCCTCCATGTTGTTAGCCTATGCTATGTGTCCATTGGCCAGGCTTTGCACACTATTGGTGTTTCAGGAGTTTAGTAGCTGGCAGGCAGAAGAAAAAATCCAAATGAAACCTAAGGTTTTTTTCTTACTTGTAAATTTCCCTGCCACTAAACTCCTGGAAGACCTATAGCATACCTCCCAACAGTCATGGATTCTGCGGGATAGCCCCGCATTAGGACTTAGGTCCCGCAGTCCCGCTCAGCTGACTAGTTTCCCGCATTGACTCCACTGCCGCTCACTCTTCTTCTGCACAGCACATATGAGGGAGGAGAAATGACAGCCAATTTGCCAACATAACCTCGCCCTCACATTTCCAATTCTGGGCACTCAATGTCCACTGCCTGCCCGACATGCGGGTTCTCTGATATCTGACAGGTTGGTGATCTCTCTGCTCCCGCTGCACCTACACACATTCTCCTCCCCTACAGTCTGCAAGCCCCCCTCTCAGGATCAGATCATCTATTGGCCATTGGTCTACTACACTTTCTCTCCAGCGCCACCCTGGTTCACCCACATCGGTTCTCTGTTTTCCTTCTCCACAACTGACAGGTCCAGCTCCGATACTCCTTTCTCTGCAATCAGTGAATTTTGTCCCGCAGCTGTTTTACAGCTCTCCTCCCCCGCCGGCAGCATCTCCGATCCTGATACATATCTCACCTTCCCAGTCGTCAATCCTCCTGTCCTGACACATCAGTCCTCAGTTTTCCCTCCACTGGATGCTTACTCCCTTTCCCTACCAACAGGCACTCTGATTCAGCCACTAGCATTGCTTGTTTTCCTGGCAATTGTTCCTGCTAGACTCCTCCATTCCTTAAAGTGGTTGTCAACCTGTGACAACCTGTGACAACCACTTTAACCTACAGGTAAGCCTAGAATAAGGCCTATAATAAGGCTGATCTGTAGGTGCCCTGCATATCTCCCAAACCTGCACGGTTCAGGAGATATGCAGTGTTGAAGCTGTGCCAACGTCATGTTGGCACATGCGCAGTAAAGGAACGGCCTCCGTGCCGTCCCTCCGCTGACCCTGTGCCGTGACTGGCGGCTCCCGCGCCCATGCGCGGGAGTGATGTCACGTGGCTCCGGCCAGTCACAGCGCCAGAGTCGCGGCCCCGTAAGGAAGAGGGGCAGAAGATGGACGCGTCCAGGAGAGGGGACATCGAGGCTTCGTTTGCAGGTAAGTGACACTATGCATTGCATAGTAGCCCATTATGCTTCTAATTTACAGGGGGACATAGAGGAAGTAAACCCAATCTGGGTTTACTTCCTCTTTAATCACTTCTGCCCCGGAAGGATTTCACACTTTAGGACCAGAGCACTTTTTGCGATTTGGCACTGCGTCACTTTAACTGACAATTGCGCGGTTGTGCAACGTTGTACCCAAACGAAATTTGCGTCCTTTTTTTCCCACAAATAGAGCTTTCTTTTGGTGGTATTTGATCCCATCTGCGTCATTTCTGATTGCCGCTATAAACAAAAGAAAAGCGACAATTTCTTACTTTTTGCTAAAATACAAATCCAAAAAAAAAATATAAAAAAACATTTTTTTTCATCGGTTTTGGCCGATTTATATTCTTCCTCATATTTTTGGTAAAAAAAAAATCGCAATCGGCATTTATTGATTGGTTTGCGCAAAAGTTGCCGCGTTTACGGATGATGAGAATTCATTTAATGGTGTTTTTATTTTTTTTTTTCATTTTTTACTAGTAATTGCGGCGATCTGCGATTTTTAGCGGTACTGCGATATTGCAGCGGACATGTCGGACCATTTTTACACTTTTTTGGGACCATTGGCATTTATACAGCGATCAGTGCTATAAAAATGCACTGATTACTGTGTAAATGCCATTGGCAGTGAAGGGGTTAACCTGCAGGGGGCACTCTAAGGGTTAACTGTGTTCCCTGGGCGTCTTCTAACTGTGTGTGGGCTGCCCTGGCTGGAGAAAGGGGATGATCACAGCTTCCATGTACAGGAAGCCTGTGATCATCACCCTTCCCCCTACATACACGGACCTCCATTCTCTCGCTGCGGGGGGGCCATTGCGGGTAGCCGGTGGAGATCGAGTTCACCCTACCCGCTCCCTGACCCCCCCGAACACATTGAGCGCGCAAGCGTGCCTCTGGCGGCGCGCGCGCTCACAATATTAGTTATCACGGCCGCCGTCAGTTGACGCCGTTTTGCGATAACGAGCCACCTTGCTGCCGTCACGCTGCGGCGTGCGGTCGGCAAGTGGTTAAATAATTCCCTGCTTCACAGCCCAACTCCTTTACAGTGTAAGCCAGCCTGCAGTGTCTCCCTTTTAGCTGCCTGCATCCAATGCTTAGGATCCCTATCCCAGTCCTTATCTGTTTAATTTATATCCCTGGAACACCCCCCTTCTTCCTCCCCCCAGTGCCTGATGTAAAGATGGACTCTAATGTGAAACTCCAGATGCTAAGCGGGGAGCTCCTGATGTAAAGGGCTACTCTTGATGCATAGGGGGGGGGGGGCTCCTGATGTGAAGGGAAGACCCCTGATGTTATGGGGTCTCCAGTTGTGAAGGGGGACTACTGATTTTAATGGGGGACTCTAATGGGAAAGAGGGAATCCTGATTTTAAGGATGGGGGCTCCTGATTTACAGGGAGTCCTGATTTTAAGTATAGGGGGCTCCTTATTTACGGGGAATCCTGATTTTAAGTATAGGGGGCTCCTGATTTACAGGGAATCCTGATTTTAAGTATAGGGGGCTCCTGATTTACAGGGAATCCTGGTTTAAGTATACGGGGCTCCTGATTTACAGGGAATCCTGATTTTAAGTATAGGGGGCTCCTGATTTACAGGGAATCCTGATTTTAAGTATAGGGGGCTCCTGATTTATAGGGAATCCTGATTTTAAGTATAGGGGGCTCCTGATTTATAGGGCAATTTCTGATGTGAAGAGAGGACTCTTACTGTAAAAAGGGACTCTGATGTGAAAGGGGAACACCTGATTTAAAGCGTGGCTCTTAATGTAAGGGGTTGGCCTCCTGATGTAAAGGGGTACTCTGATGTGAAGAGGGGGATGGTTCTGATTTGAAGGTGGGACTCCTAAGGTGAACAGAGGACTGATGTAAATGGAGGAACTCCTGAGATGAAGGGGGGACTCCTAATTTGAAGAAGCAACTCCTGATGCGAGGGGTCATCTGATGTAAGCGGGAAATAAAAGTGTGAAACAGGGGTGGGGGGGCTTTAATGTGAAGGGGGACACCTGATGTGAAAGGGAGATGCTTGCTGATATAAAGGGTGACAAAGTATACCTCAGCCCTTGACTGTACCTGAATGTATACATGGCAGGACTTTCTTTGTGTAGGTTTATGTTAGTGAGCCTCTCATTCATAGCACAGAAATTAGGTAGTATTTTGTGGGTACAAGGACTGCGGACTGTGTACAGTATATGCCATATGTAGGCTTCAAACAGTATCAAACCCTAAATGTAAAAAAATGATATTGCAACTTACCAATCATTACATGTGGGGGCTGCACTAGTTTTCTTTTTTAGGCTTTTTTCCCTCTGTTTTCACCTGGTGATCTGGCCAGTAACACACCTACTGTATTACAGTGCCCCTACTTTGGATGAAGAAGCACAGGGGACACCTTTGGACAGCAGCATTGTCAGTCTGGGGAGAGGGGAGTATTAAATGGACTAGTAGATTTAGATACACTAACACGTTATAAGGTGTAGCAAACAGATTTTTTTCTTTTTGGATAAAGGTCTTACATAAATAAATAAAATCTGATCATTGTAAGAACCCTTGTCAGTGATAAATAGTTTGTCTCAACACTCTGACTGCTACATCTGCAGGGTAGCTTATTCTTTTGAAAAACAACAGCTGTAAGGGCTGGATCACCAGATGAAAACAGAAGAAAGCCTAAAAAAGAAAGAAAAAGAAAACTAAAGCAGTCATCACATCTAAGAGTTGGTAAGCTGAAATATAATAAATGTTTTCTTTTAGGTTTAATACCGCTTGAGACTCTATTTATCCATGCTACCTTAAGCTACCTTAATATTAAGCAAATTTTAGCCACGCTCATTTTTGTCACGGTGTGCCTCGCATGTCTTTTCCATCCCTAGGTGTCCCTCATTCTCAAGTTCCAAAGTTGGGAGGTATGCATATAGTGTGCAATGCATGCTTGGCCATAGACAGTTGGACACATAGGCAGTTGAGGGGAGTTAACACAGAGAAATAGCTCAAACGGCTGAAACACCTTGAGCAGCTGCATTGTTCAACTGTGCATGATGCCTTGCCTTGAAAAAAACTAAAATTTTAGAGAACAGAAATGTCATCATCATGTCTAGAGTTGATTGAACCTCTGGAAGTCCGGGTTCGGCAGGTTCAGCCGAACTTCCGGACGAAGTCCGGGTTCGGGACCGGACTTGACCTGAACTTTGACCTGAACCCCCCGAACCCCATTGAAATCAATGGGGACCCAAACTTTTAGGCACAAAAATGGCTGTAAGAAAGTCCTGGAAAGTCCTAGAGGTCTGCAAAAGGAAGGAAAATGGGGGTAAGGGTCGGACAAGTGTTGGAGTTGGAGGTTGAGGAGGCGGGGAAAGTGGCGGTGGAGGAGGAGGAGCCAACACTGTTTTTTTTTATTTTTGTGCATGAAATGCACCGTTGACCGCAAATGTAGTTTTTAGAATTTTTTTTTTAAACCAGCAATGTAGATGCACTTTTTAATTTTGTGCAAGAAACAATAATCTGTCCCTTTAAGCAACAGCAGGAACCTCTCCCTATAGAATTTGGAGATGATTTTAGATTCTAGTTGTACAGGGAAAGTTTCCAGCTGTTGCTTTAAGGGAAAGATAAGTGTTCTAAAATCATCTCCAAGTTCTATAGAACTATTCTATTAGAAGAATTCTCTTTCCCTTAAAGCAACAGACTCTACCTAGTCCAGTCAGATCGTTCTGTGCAGCAGGGTGAGGTGTGAAATCTGTCCCTCAAAGCAGCAGTACTAATATCTCTCCCTCCCTCAAAGCAGCAGTACTAGTATCTCTCCCTAGTCCTCAGTAATGCAGCATGAGATGTTCTGCAATCTGTCCCTCACAGAGCCAGCAGCATCCTCTCCCTAAACTATCCTGAGAGCATATGACATGCAGCACGGTGACTCCAGCCCCATATAGAGGCTGGGTCACATGGTGCACTGGCCAATCACAGCCATGCCACTAGTAGGCATGGCTGTGATGGCTTCTAAGGGCAAACCAGTGAAACACTTGTTGATTGGCTGCCCTTGGCAGCTATTCAACACGTGTAATAAAATACCAGAACCCCGGGCCCGGTCCCGGACACCCCAAAGTTCGATACAGACCCGAACTTTACAGTCCGGGTTCGCTCAACTGTAATCATGTCATCATGTTTAAACTTAGTTACCTGCAGCCTGCAAACAATACAGTTGGTTAAATGATGTAAGGCATGAGGAGCAAGAACAGTACCTCAAGCATAGCATTATAGCAAGGCCATGCACAATGCGGCTCAAAGCAGCTGCTTGCTCCTCCAGGCATTTGAGCTTTACTCTGCCTGTTGACTCCCCCCTCCATGTTAACCTATGTGACTGACTGCTGTCCATTGCACACTATATGTGGTTTCAGCCAGGAGTCGAGTGACAGGGCAGTTTACAGGCAGCAAAGATGAACCTTGGATTTTTTTCTGACAGTAAACTTTCCTGACACTAAACTGCGGCGGAAACCGCATATAGTGTGACTCAGACTGACTGCGCAATGGACACATAGGCTAACTATGGAGGGGAGTTAACAGGCAGAGAAACAGCTCACACACCTGGAGGAGTAGCTGCTTTCAGATGCATTGTCCAACCGTGCATGAATTTGTATGCCTTGAAAAAAATATGAAATCTCAGATTTCACAGAAAAAAAGTGTGATCATTAATGAGGTGAGAACAGTTCAACTTCACAACCCAAGTGGCACAGTGCAATCCAGTAGTAGCAGGGCTGTCTTTAAGGTAGGGCAAAAGGGGGAAGCTGCCCTGGACCCTGTCATTGTTGTGGGGCCCAAAGCAGCTGCCTCATACTTGCCAACTATCCTGGTGACTCACCTGCAGACCCTATGTTTACATGTAAATAACCGGCATTGATATGTAAATAGCGGCAGCATTCATATGTAAACAGTGGCGGCCAGCTGCCCTGATATGTAAAGAAAGGTGGCATTCATATGTATATCATGCCCCCCTGAGGTCATATTCACCATCACCTATACTGCATGCTGCCCACTGGGGAGACAAAGACATGATTGAAATTTCACAGCACATGTCAGCAGATGCGTGAAAGTGTCATTAATAATTGATGCCACTGCTGTGTATCTGTTAAAGGGCAGCACATTTCTGTTGTGTCAGGAAAGCGACTTTGCGCTCCCCAGTCTATGGTGTGCAGACAGTGAGGAGACAATATGCTGTAAACTCTAGCAACCAATATGTGGGCAATAATGATGTGCAGTAACCTCTAGCAACCAATCAGTGAGCAGTATTGATGATCTCTAGCAACCAAACAAGCAGAAAGCATGTGCTGTAACCTCTAGCAACTAATCAGTGAGCCGTAATGTGTGCTGTAACCTCTAGCAACCAGCCAGTAAATGGTAATGATATGTTGTAACCTCAGACAACCAATTGAAACCACTGCTGATCTGATTCATTAAACTAATTTTGAGTCTAGTTGCTATTTATTGTATGTCTCAGAGCAGGTGGAGAGTGAAATTGCATGGGGGGGGGCAAGAAAATATTTGCTCAGGGTCCAATCAATATTAAAGATGGCCCTGAGTAGTAGTTTAGTTAAATAATGCAAGGCATGAGGAGGATGAACTAGAAGTTCTAGAACAGTACCTCAAAACTCACATTATTTTGTAAAAAATTGTGTAAACTTTTTGTTTCAGTTATAAAACCTTTTTTTTATGCGCTTGCTTCTAGTCCAACTCGTGAAAGAAACAGATTTGTTCATTGAAGGACGGGAAGGACCAATGACTTCAGTAAGGCCTCACACACAATACCATCTAAAAGTAGCTGCTTCTTCTACAGCTCACAAAAAGTTGGAACAGTTGCTTTGAGGATGTGCTGAAGCGTGCAACTGTGCATGATGGCTTGTGCAGTACAGGACGGGTGTTACTTTTCCAATTCAAATGCAAATGTCAAGTTTTTTTTAAGAAACACAAGAACCTCTGCATTTTCAGTTAGAAGGCCGTTTCTAGTATGAGTCAGAATGTGTGACGCTGCATTGAACAATCTCTCACTTTACACACTACTGCAAGGAGCTGAAAGGTATTTTTGTGCCATTTGGCCCAGAGTGGGAAATCACAGTTTATTGACTGCCCAATACCCAAGAGGTTTGTCCGAACGAGGCACAGTGACCTCTCCAAGATATGCTTCGAGTTGTATGGTAGCAGCTGTGGGAGTGCTGTTCTCAAATGTAGATGAAGAAGCAATTTCTTGAAAAATGCTGTCCACACTGCTGGTGGTAGTAGTAGGGGACGTGGTACCTGACTGTTGGTCAGTGTGAAGCTTTTTGGCAGATGGTGGTTTGTCGTTTATAGCTGCCAGTACAGATATTTCTTGCATTTTCAGCAGGAACATTTCTTTGGCCTGCCTGCCAGCATCTGCATTTGAGAATAAGCAATCTTTATATCTGGAAGAAGAAGAAAAGCAAGACAGCAATGTCACTCATGCAAGGCCAACTGCATCAACAACAACTGTTGAAGATTGCTGTGGGCCCACTGCTATAAGGGAAGGAGCCAGGAGTAGCCCACTGGCACTACTATAGGGGAAGGAGCCAGGAGTGGCCCACTGCTATAAGGGAAGGAGCCAGGAGTGAACCAAATAAGTTTATCTCGGTCTTATCCTCAGACCACAGGACATGGTTCCAGTAATCTGTGTCCTTAGTCTGCTTGTCTTCAGCAAACTGTTTGTGTGCTTTCTTGTGCATCATCTTTAGAAGAGGCTTCCTTCTGGGACAACAGCCATGCAGACCAATTTGATGCAGTGTGCGGCGTATGGTCTGAGCACTGATAGGCTGACCCCCCACCCCTTCAACCTCTGCAGCAATGCTGGCAGCACTCATACGTCTATTTCCCAAAGACAACCTCTGGATATGACGCTGAGCACGTGCACTCAACTTCTTTGGTCGACCATGCTGAAGCCTGTTCTGAGTGGAACCTGTCCTGTTAAACCGCTGTATGGTCTTGGCCACCGTGCTGCAGCTCAGTTTCAGGGTCTTGGCAATCTTCTTATAACCTAGGCCATCTTTATATAGAGCAACAATTCTTTTTTTCAGTTCCTCAGAGAGTACTTTGACCAGTATGAGAGACTGAGAGCGATAACACCAAATTTAACACATCTGCTCCCCATTCACACCTGAGACTTTGTAACACTAATGAGTCACATAACGAGGAGGGAAAATGGCTAATTGGGCCCAGTTTGGACATTTTCACTTAGGGGGATACTCACTTTTGTTGCCAGCGGTTTAGACATTAATGGCTGTGTGTTGAGTTATTTTGAGGGGGCAGCAAATTTACACTGTTATACAAGCTGTACACTCACTACTTTACATTCACTGCAAAGTGTCATTTCTTCAGTGCTGTCACATGAAAAGATATTTACAGAAATGTGAGGAGTGTACTCTTTTGTGAGATACTGTGTGTGTGTGTGTGTGTGTGTGTGTGTGTGTGTGTGTATATATGTGTGTGTATGTATATATATATATATATATATATATATATATATATTACAGATTTGCTGGAGAAATAGCTATGCAATTTTTTTTGTAAATAGCCCACCTAAGCGTTTTGCAGGCTTTTCCAAACAAGACAGGTAAGGTATTTACAAAGCTGATGATTTCACTAACCTGCCTTATCTTTTAAGTTTTTTAGAAAGGTGAAATTTCACTTTAAAGGCCTTAGATTGTATAATGATGAATGTCAAAGAATGCAACAGATAATGCCTCATCTTTGTAAATAATAATCTTTTTAACTTAAAGTGGTGGAAATGTTTTAACTTCTACCCTTCCTGTTTCTGTAATCATGCTTGTGGGAATAATGGCTTTGCAATGTATGAAATTCATTTCCCCTTGGTGTTATTTGTCCTGTCTTTCTGTTCTCCATCTCAGTGGAACTGCACCTTTTAAAAGCAATTAAACCCCTGGACTGACAGCTGACACGGTTCTTCTGGTGCATGCCTTTTATTGAAACATGTGTCCCCTCATCTGTCTGCAGCTTCTGTATTCACCTGCATCCTCTGTCAAACAGATTCTCAATGATCTAAATCACGCGTGTATCAATGGGACTTCTTAAGTAATCCTGTTTCCCCCCCTTTTTTTTTTTTTTTTCTTTAAATATAATCCCCCTTACCTGTACAAGTTGGCTCACACTGACAAACTCTGCTCTGATCACTAGAACTGGTTACCCAACATTCTTGGGAATGTCAACCTCCATAGATTCCTATCTTA